>VXBO01007990.1:0-186487 GCA_013400135.1 Rhinoptilus africanus
CAAAAGTGAACGCAGTACTCGAGTCCACTTTTCCTCAAGTCCAAGTCTAATCTCTTCAGCTAGTTTGTGTACTGAGCTCATACAGTATGTTATTTCCCAGTATTGCAAGTGGATAATACTCTAAGTATCCAAGTAGTAACAACAAAGTGGTTTAAGCATCAAAAGTCCCTTTGTTCCACTGAAGGTACGCTCTTAAAACAATGAATGTATTTAAGATAATAATTCTAGTATAACTGCCATATTGCAGCTTCTCCTATTTCACTGTGATAGTTGTGTAGCTTGAAGTTAAAAACCAGAATCTCTGGAGATTTGTTCAAAATGAAACATCCTAATGTCTCAATTAAATAAAATACGTTCTGCTTTTGAAGACAGATTGCCTTAATACATAAAAGATGGTTGTTCCGTAACAGCACACTTCCTTGCTCCACAGTTCAAACCACTGTGTCCTCACCCTAACACACAGCATTCAGCATCAGTCAGTGGTGCCGGACGTTGTTACGCATTTCACAGCAAATGTTATCCCAAGTTGTTGAACCAGCACCGGGGAATCAATGCTTCTCATACGCACAGACCTCTCTCCCCACCAAAACAGAACAGCAAGGCAAAAATGGAATAGCAAGTTTACCACCTGGAAAGAAGCCAGCCACCGAAGGAAAAGGAAAATCTTTTTCTCTGTAAAAGATGGTTTCCTAATTTTAACCCCCAGCCTCAGCTTCATTGGAGAAGCACCTTCCCCATTTTTAGTGTGATCTACATATGAAACGTGCTCTCCTTTTCCTTTGATTTATTATTGCACCAGCTCGGCCCACAGTTCGCATTTTACAGACACGCAGAAAAATAGTCTCCAACACTGAAGTCCTGTATTCTGGAGCGGGAAGGTGGTAGCACAAACACAAGAAGTCAAGATAACTTTCTGACACAAGCGTGCGCTCTATTTCCCAATTTTCATGGTGTACCACTACATGTTTTGCAGAACTAGTGAACCTTGCAGAAAACCGAATTAACTCTCAGTCTATATTTAGGTATATTTAAGCTCTTCAGTGTCAACTGCCATAGCTTATTTGCATTTATTAGTAGAATATAGGGCATTTATTTTTGCAGCATCTGTTTAAGATTGCTATAGAGTTGCTGGTTAAAATGTTTAGGGGTTTATTATCGCTGTTGTTCTCTGTCGGGAGTAGATGGGTAGCTGTTTATACTGTGTGACTGGGAAGAGGAGGACGTGGAGTTCTGATGGAGAAACAAGCCAACAGAACACGATGAAGCACACTTCTCAGTACTGCAGCGGAAGGAGCCTCAGTAGGGCATTTGGACAGTGACAGTTAATTCACTTAGAAAGCCCAGTCTTGAAATTCCGAAGCTTCACTTTACAGATACTAAAGATGGATGAATACAGATGTAGTTAAGTATTTTACGTATTCTGCAAGCTAAAGCCACAAAAGAGTACTAGGCTAATGCTATGAAACTCTAGAAACTGGAAGGGATCCATTTAAATAGTTATCAATCATCATGTTTCTTATGAAAATTGCGCAGATTTAAAATTTCCACATTGGCTTTAACTTTGGAGTTACCCAGTGAATTCAAACAAAGACAACCCAACATGTTTCATTAGACTGGCCGGTTAGACTATTTAATATTTTTATAAGCTTATTTTATTTCTTTGCTGTACAAAGGCAGAAATGCAATTCATCTCAATAAATCTACATCAGTACCTACCTAGGCATGATACACATATATACAAAGAGGCCAATTAACTTACGTCAGTGTTGATACCATAGTTCATGCAGAGCTGGATGCAAACAATGCAAACAGCATCTCCACCGTGTAAGGCGTAATTCTCACGATATTTACACCTTGTTCCTTATAGCGAACATTTCCGATACACCAGTTTGTTACATTTGTATTCGACAATCCTGCTTAGTAGTAGTCCAGCCTCAGAACTGGAAAGTGCATTTCTTTATTTTATACATTCTCATAAGGGTTGCAGACCGTTCCAGAAATAGTTTTCAAATCTTCATTTTCAGAAGGAATCCATTGCCTGTGTTTTGTTGTCAATTAAAATTATTTCATAAGCTAAAAATACCATTTTTCCAAAGCTCTGTAGATCACATGCAATTATGAAAACAAAGCTCCTAAAAGCAACTCCAGGAACATCATCTTCTGACTTGGGAAGATAAGCAATCTGTGAAAGCACTCAACCAACCCACTGCTGTTTCAGATTTAAAACGCTTTGGAACATTTCAGGTTAGTAAGTTTGCGGATCCAAGCAGCTTTGAACAAGCTCTATAACACAGATATTTACATTCTGCATTAGATTTTTGAGTTCTAATTAATCTGTCATTTCAGGTGGTTTGGTTTTTTTCTTCCCCCGGAGATCTCACTTTGACAGGAAAGTAAAAAAAGGAGTATGATTACTGTCATTGTAGGAAATATAATTCTGAGTCATTTCGTGAGCAAAATAAAGGAAAAAAAATGCTTAAAGACTAAAAAGCCAACTCTTCCCCTCAACCATAAAGCAGCACTACTAAAAATAATTTATCTTTAGTGTTCTGAGCTACTGCAATTCCCGCCACATTTATTTTTAAACCACAACATCCTGCAGCATTGGGGCTACTGAGAGATTGTAATGCAGCCAATCTTGTTTTAGGAGCTCGGAATACCCCATCTCCTCTTCTGTCTGCCCTCCCTTAGACAGGACAGTAATGAGCAAGAGCAGCACGCTCTTGTTTGAAACAGCATCTTGACTCTCATGACAAGAATTTCAGCGGATCCGTTGGACTCTGCAGTGAGGCAGCTGCGAACTGACACACACTGTTCCGTCTGCAGAGCCCAGCTCCGACAGGAAACCAGTAAGGAGCAAAGGAAAGAAAGGGGTCGAGGAACAAGAGCGCAGTGCTATGTGTGCATGTGCCTGACTCTCTGATCTCCTCCTGTCGTGAGGTAACACAACAGCAAGGACTTCTCTTTCAGGCGCGTCCTATACTCCCACAAACAATGCCCAGAAAATTATACTTATACCGTAGTTTTCAACTTTATCAGAATGGTGTGACAGTCTATAAAAAAAAAATCTACATGAGAATAAAAATGTAATTGGAAGGCACTACCTTCATCAGGAGGAACTGATGGCTCAGTTTCAGAAGTGACAGTATCAGCATCTTCAAAAGTTTTGGCACCTGGCTTCTCCTGTTCCACCTCACACAGATAGACATCAATGGGTCCCTTTGTGCTCTTCACGTGTACTTCTATGCAATCCTGTAGAACAGCGACTTGCACGTAAGCCAAGAACAAATCTTGCACACCACTCACCTACTTTTGCAGGTATTTTAAAGCCAACAGATTAAGAGAACAAATACAGGAATGACATAACTATTTAAAACTGTTACTTCTACATAAATTATGATTATTATATAGATTTGTACGCCAATTATTTAATACCACTAAGCTAACAAAGTTTCATTTTTGATTGAAATGCACCTAATGAATCTTTGTTTACTCTTCTTACTGACCTTTTGATACGTGACCCAGTTTTACTATACGTTTAGTAAAAGTAATGACATTTAAAACTTGACAAGTCAATGCTATGGATCAGAAAACATATCAAAGCACAGAGCAACTTTAATAATACGGTGAAGCAACTACACCGTATTACTTTTACTGCTTTCCTTCAGCAGACATCACATGGCAAGGCACAGAGCAAATCAAATTTAACGGGCAACAGAGAGAAGATTCTGTTCTAAGTGCAGCTTTTTAAATACTGCCTTCTCTTGCTTCAGGAACCCTCTGAAATCTTATCTTTTTCATCTCCACAGGACGAGTGCCAGCTCCTTTTACCAGTGAACCCACTGGAGATCTATGCAGTGGATCCAAGTCTTCTGGTTCTATTGATTCATATCTCCTTTTCCTACAGTATCACCTCCCTCTCTATGCACACGGCAGGGCAGATTTGATGACTACACAATTGTGAACATAATAAAAATGCACACACAAAAGGAAGACAGAATTAAAACTCCACTTGTTATCTTAAGCTTACTTCCAGCACTTCCCCTCTTTCACAGCACCACTCTAAACAGGGGGTTCCCAGTAGACAGGCCCCGATGCAGGTGCGGTGTGACTGGGTGCAGAGGGCAAAGTACAGCTCTCCTGAGTGACCTGACTGGGAGGACGAGTGACGTACCGTGAGGTGAGGACAGGGCACAGCCCCCCACCTCCATGAAAAAAATCCATCTGGAGTGCCAAAACATGTTCTTTTGTCCACCAAGCTGTGCCTTTCAGAGTTTAATATTACAGTAACAATAGCTGTCTATTCATTAAGCAGTAAGACAGCATTTACATGCCGTTAACATCATTATCAAATCATGCTTACTGCTTTGTTTGGTTAGATTTACAAGTTTTGTAGATTTTAGTACACAAACAGCAACAGCTCTTTGGAAGTTTCATTATTCTAGTAATGATCAAACAAACTGATAGTGGAAATAAGTAACATTTATTACAGTTGTTCCATTCTCTCCAGCAAAACCAAATAACTAAAGCTCAGACATGTTTAACAGCTCAGGTAAACAAAAAAATATTTAAAATAAGTTTCTTTGACTATTATCCCAACATCTTTATTTAGTGGGACAGAAGTACAATAAAGTACTAGTATTTGCTATACATGACAAAAAATGGAAGACAATTACTGACTGATGCTGCAAAATAATATTTGAAAACTTTTGCTCCCTTAAGACAGAAATTTAAAAAACTTACTTCTTTAGGAATCGGTATTTCCAATTTGGTTTCCTCTGGAGCTTTGATTGCAATCACAATCTGTTCTTGAAATGCCTGAATGCTACGGATATCTTGATATGTCACATAAGCTAGTGTATACATTGGTCAAGGATTCTGTGAAGTAACAGGCTAATGGGCAGAAGCACAGAATATGATGTTAAGATACGCTGAAGCAGAATAGCAGCTTAAGAAAAACGGTAAATAGTTCAGCTGAGGTTATTTTAATACTAGCTTTGTACAATTAAGTATTAGCTAACAGGAGAAAAACGATTTTTCTTTATTTCTAGGAAGGAAAAAGCTTTAAAAAATGAGAATTGAGATATTCAGTATTAAAAACCAAACACATTTGACAAACTGTTTTCACAGGTGCTGCCAGAAGCCTATAAAGCAGAGCAAATAGGGCCCGTGAGAAAGTACTTCTTTGTTTTGTAATAAATATGCACAGAAATAACTTCTATGGAATTATTTTCTTAACAAGAACAGGTAAGGTGTAATTAAAAGTTATTCTGATATCATACAGAAAACGGTCTCATTTCATTTGAGCAGAGACCTTAACATTGTGCCAGAGCAGGGAGCCAAGTAATATTTTATTGTAACCTAAAGGCAAAATCCAACGTTTAAGTCATACTAAAAGAAATCCCTTTCCTGTTATCACAACCCGTATGAAAGATAAGATTGCACTGGAACCTCTCACGAGAAAGAACAGTATTAGGACACAACAAACGTACCATCGTCTCTTCTCTGCAACAGGCCACTAGGACTCTGTTTTGGGTCCTCTTTCCCATCTCACTAAGCAACACAATCTCAAGTCAAGACCTGCCCCTGAGACAACTTGACTCTATAATGGAGAGAACAAGGTGATGGTCAGGGTACTAAGACTACTCCATTATTCTGCATAGAAAAGCTCACACAAGTAGCACTGCACGGAGAACAGGCTAGATTGTGCATAATGCCGCCAAGCAGGGCACGTGACTAGTATATACGAATATAAAATAACCAATAAGTTTCCTATTTCTAAAACTCATTATCAAGTATTACTGCATACCTGTCGTATCAGCCTACATCTATTACAATACCCAAGTACTTCCAACCAAAATCACATGTTAAAGTAATGCAAGAGTTAAAAGGATATTTTGCATTTTCTTTGTCTTCTGTTATTTCAAATAACTGATGAGCACAGTCCTTGATTAATTCATCCAGAGCTTCTTCCATGGCTGACAAGTCAGAAAGTTCATCTTTAAGGTTTTGCTGCTCTGGTGCTTTTCCAAAAACTTGGTCACAATTAGAACCTCTAGAAGAATATGAAAGTTGTCTAGTATGTTTATATAAATAAGTATACCAACAGAAAACAACAAGGAACTCTGGCATCCTTTACTCTGCTGAAATACGCTTTGTTGTGCTTTTGCACTTAATACTTGTTAATGTTGGAATTCAGATAGCCTAAGGATACAGGAGAACAAAGTATTTTTATTTATTAAAAGGAATTGAATGAACTTAAAAATACTCTCAAAGTTATAAACATAACTCAACATTGTCAGGTTTCATTGTTTCAGAAATTAGAAGGTTCAAAGAACTCACATCCACTGGATAAGATTCTTAGATCTTTTCTGAATTAAGTGAATTCCATCCAACACATTGGTGATGTCATACACTCTTCGTTTTCGTACTCCAAGCATTGTTGCTACTTCATTTAAATCAAGGACACCATCTGGAGCTCTTTTGACAAGATCCATGAATTTTCGGGTCAAATAAACCAAGGATGCATCAAATCGAGGCTTTTTGACTTTCAGAGTTCCTGTAAAGTTTTCATAGAATATTTACCATAAATTACTACACAAATATGAAGCATTCCTTAAAAAAAAAAAAAAATACAATCGTGATGAAGTAGCAAATGAAGACAGAAGCCTGAAAACACTGTCATTATTAATCCTGACATTGCAATGTCGTTTATAAAGTCTATTAACTCCATCAAGAGAAGGGTGGCCAGCAGGTCGAGGGAGGGGATTCTCCCCCTGTANCTTCATTTGATTGCAATGATGGTATCTTAATAGCAAGCACGTATCTTCATGCTTTCAATGTTCATGACTTCAGACTGCTCGTATGGACGTTATTGTAACTGCTTGTTCTGCAGGACATGAGCTCAAGACTACGACCAAGGAAACCTTCAATTAACTATAGTGTCAAGGCACTGCCGCTCTATCATCTGCTCCATGAGACTTAAATGTTTTTTCACATCCTTTTGTCCCAGATTAACCAGTAGTTCTCTCAGATAACATTCATGCATAGTTCAGGAGTTAGTCTGGTTTCGGGGACTGTTTCAGCCTGGATGTGACCCATCTGTTCTGGAGTCTAAGAACTTAATATACAAATAAACTCTGACTATACTATTTGGCTGCAGAGCAAAAGAACTGGCAATGCTGTTGTTTAATTTACTAATGCAACAAAGATCTACAGGCACCAGGACACCACAGGTTTAAGAAGGATCCCTGTGCTGTGTGTATCCATTACCATCATATTCGCCAAAACAGCAGAAAAGTTACTTGTTTACCTTTGGATCGTTATTTATGTATGCATAAAGCATAGGAAAGTATGCAATTTTTTAAAGCACAAAAAAGACGTGGCACACATGCATGCATCTGATGCTAGAGTCAATAACAGACTGTCAAATCCTGCTGTTACTCTTCTCCTGCAAAGCAAACCAGGTATTTCAAATCTGTGTCACTGAGTAAAACTCCAGCCTAATGCTTCAAGAGAAGGTGCATGCATGTGTGTGCATGAACACTTGAGGAAGCTTCCCTAGAAAACACTTTACTTCAAACTGCAGTATTTTTTCCCAGCATTAAGGAGACACGCACTTTTACTTATAGTATGTAACACCCATTCCACGCTTGCAAGTTTGCGCAGTCTTTAACATGAAGTCACAGCTTCAGCAACTCAGCTTTGGACAGTGTTACTGTGAGAAGTATGAGACTAATGAATTAGTGAGAAAAAACAAAAAAAACCAACTCAAGTTCACTCAAGCTTATATTCAGATTTGTTAATACGAGTTGAAAACCAATGTTTGCTAGCACAATGCTTCAGTTTTCCCTAACTCACTCTTCCCATGTTATTTTCTTTGTAGCAGTGGGAAGGTATTCTTGCAGCAGATTTAAAGAGGAAAAACAATGAAGAATGTTTTGCTTCATATCTGTTATTTCCTTTGGTATGCAGCATTCCTCCTGTTCTGCCTAGATAAGATACACCACAATTTCCCATTTGTTTACAGTGTGTAGTCAGCATTGTAAAAAATCATGAAATACTTGAAGAATAATCTTCACACATGGAACACAGCAACTTACTTCTCACAAACTGCACGTCATTGTCCACATTCAGGTTGATCATTGGTGGCTGGGGAAAAAAAAAAATAAATAACTGACATAAAATGCTATCTACCCAGGAAGCTTCTCCAGAAGAAGCTTCCCCTAATCAACTCTGGATGCTACAGCCATTAGAGTGCTGACAACTCAACAGATATTACAGTGAAGGAGCATCACTAGATAGAAGAGATACATGCTCATTAATTCCTGTCGGAATTTTCTGCCCTTAATCTTAGCCCATCTTCCTCTTTGGGTATCCCATTCCACTGCTTGGCCATCCTCACAGTGACAAAGTTTCACTTTACATCAAGCTACAGCCTCTCCTGGTTGTTTTGTTTCAATTCACGCCTATTTCCTTTCAGCCCCCTGTCATGTACGGCTGTGAAGTGTCTGGCGCCAACCTCTTGTTAACTTCCTTGCAAGTACTGAAGTGCTGCTGTTGCTTAACAAGCTCCCTCAGCAGTTTATCAACAGCCTTCCTGCACTGGTGGGCCTAAAACGGGACACAGCGTTCCAGAAGCAGCCTAACGCGCACCAAGAAGAGGAAGAATCACTTCCCTTGATTTGCTGGTTATGCTCCTGCTAATACAGCCTCATTACCTCAATGCCAGGGCGCACTGCTGGCGCATGTTTAGCCCACTGTCCACCAGGACCTCCAGTTCTTTTCAGAAGGGTGGTCCCCCAGCCTGTCTCACTGCAGCATCCAGGCCCAGGAGCAGGACTTCACGTGTGAATTTTCAGCTTCCTTGGTTGGAGTTTGACGAGTCTGACGACCCATTCCTCCAGCCTATTCGTAGCTGTCTGTGCTACAAACATCATGAGGGTGCATCACACATCCTCCTCCTATCAAGTGGACAGGTCTCAGGATAGACTCCTCAGGAACTCCACTTGTAATTCACTTTCAGGTAAAGTCTGAACAACTAACCACTATGACATTTCTGACAGGTTTTTTTACCATTTAGTAGTTTACAACATCTCAGTTCAAAGAGGCTGCTGCTGCAGGAGACTGTTTCAAAAGCTAACACAGAAGACATCCAAGGCTTTAGATGTACAGATCTAGTAATTTCATCACCAAAGCTAATCAGTTTGCAAGTATAGTCATGTTGGCTATTCCCAAACACCTTCTCCTTCGTGTGCCCACATATAGCTTCCAAGAGAACTTGCTTCATGATTTTTCCAAGAGACTGAAGTGAGGCTGACTAAGCTGTAGCTGACCTCCACAATCTTTTGAAGATAAAACAGCAACCTTACAGTGACATCAGCCAGCTCTCTCAGCCCTGGCAGGACGTACCTCAAGTGGGTCCTAAGGACTCGTATGAGTTGAAATTTCTCAAGAGATCCCTAGCTTGATGTTTTCCCATTGCTGGCTGTTCCTCTCCTTGAATCCTGTCTTAGGACATCAGCTCTCAAGACCCATGCAAGAAGGGTGAGTACTTCAGCCTTTGTGTCTGCTCTTCTTAAATCACCTGCCCCTTTTAGCAGCAGGTTCAAACTCCCACCCTTTACCTATAGCAGTAAAAGGTGTCACCCTTAACATTCCTTGCTACTTTCAACACTAGAATTTTGGTTTTCCTAGCATAATACCTACATGTCCAGACAATATTTTCATCCTTCTCCTTTATAGCCTGTCCTTGCCTCCACCTCCTGCACACGTTCTTTTTGTGTCCCATCTCCAGAGCGGAGGCACAGCTATGCCCATCCCTCAACACATTTACTTGTTTTCATGAGTATCAGGATGGAAACATCCCTGTGCTTGTATGATGTCCTTACAGACCTCCACCTCTTCAGCTCCTCCAACTTTCAAAGTTGCTTCCCTCAAAAATCTCAGCTACTTGTTGCCCTAATAAACTGAAATCCTGAAGCCTGAATAAACTGGAGTCCAAGTTCTGTAATATGCTACTTGCCTTCCTTAGTGCACTCAGGGTCCTGAACTCCACTACTTCATGGCCGTTACAACCAAGGCTCCCAATGACTACCACATCCTTCACTTCCCTGTTTATGAGAAGCAGATACAGGAAAGCATCACCCCGACTGACTCATCTAAACACCTACATAAGAAACCGTGCCCAACACTCTGTTTCTTACAATTGTCATTTCCCATAGTAAGAAATTTTCAATAACCAGTGTAAAACTGCACATAAACTTTTTCACCGCTTTATGACAATGCTTATGACAGAGTAACATTCAGCTCAACAGTCGAGGTTAATAAAAGCAAGCATTTTAAGAAAGTACCACGGATTTTTGTTAGCTGCCTCATAATATTACTAAAAGTAGCAGTGGAAGCTGCATATAAGATTACCTGAACACGACAAATATTCAGAGAAGAGCAGAACACAGTTATAGCCCATTTTTCTCAGACCTAGCTACAATCCGTTTAACTCGATTAAGGGGCCATAAGCAGCACAGCTAAGAAAACCATCCCTTTGCACTATGGCTATCACTACTACCTTTTCCTTTCCCGGTCAGACTGTTAAAACGCGACGGAGGAGGGCTGCATCACAACGCCGCTCCCGTGCGCCGCTCCGGCCTGCCGCACCTTTCCCAGCCCGGGACCTCCCGCCGGACAGGCGTCAGGAAGGACTCGGGGGAATCCCGGCGGCGGGCGGAAAGCGTAGCGGCGCCGCCCCGCCCTCTCCCTATCCCCAAACAGCACCTCCCTTCCCCGCCCGCCGTGTACCTCACTCACACGCAGGGCGTCCGGCCGCAGCGGCCTCAGGTGCTCCCACTGGGCAGGGTTGGCCGGGTTAGCCATATTCGCCCGGCCCCTCCTCCCCCCGGCCGCGGCCGAGCGCGGCGGGAGGCCTCTCCTCGCCCCGAGGCGAGGCGGCGGGGGCTCAGAGGCCTTCACGGCGAGGCTGCGTCGGAAGAAGGCGCCGCCATGCCCACCCCACCTCCGGCAGGAGGGGGCGGCCGGGCCCTCCCGCNCGGCACGGCGCGAGCGAAGGTGACGACGACGAACGTCCCCGCCAAAGCGCGATGAGGCGGCCGCTCCCCTTACCCAGCGTCCCCTGCGCCGCCCCGCCCGGCCCGCGNGTGAGAGTGATGAGACACTGGCACAGGTTGCCCAGGGAAGCTGTGGCTGCCCCATCCCTGGAAGTGTTCAAGGCCAGGCTGGATGGGGCTCTGAGAAGCCTGGTCTATGGGAGGTGTCCCTGCCCAGAGCAGGGGGCTTGGAACTAGATGGTCTTTAAGGTCCCTTCCAACTTCAACCATTCTGTGATTCTTCCACTCTCATCGCCATCCCAGAGCAGTGGAGAAAAGGATTTGCTCACCCCTTTTCTTCCTCCTTGTTCTGCCAGCGGGGTGCAACCAGCAAGGGAAGCTACCTTAAACAGGGCAGTGAGCTAAAACAGGGGAGTTCTCAGCACTTTACTGTAAAGTTACTGCAAGGAGGGAGGTTCTTCCTCCCTCAATGTACAGCATGGCCATGGAGAGAGCCCCCTGCCCAAGCACCATCATGTAAATAGGTGTGAGAATAATTAATATTGTTTTCTTACCAAGTAATCTGATTCTGTCATGGCTTGCTAGTATAAGAAGGCCAAAGCTGTGTATGTCACTCACCAAGGAGACAAGGGTCCCGTGCCCATGTCAAGAATAAGGTAGTGATGACAGGCTTGTGGGTGAAGGGCTAGGTGTGTTCTTCTAGGGCCAGTGAGGAGCCAACAAATACGGCTTGTTTGAACTAAGCCTGTCCATTTACCCCCAGTGAGAGATCGCAGATTCTTTCCCAAATCCCAGCTCCGTTGTTCCTGCCCTTTCTTCCACACTTCTGATAACCTTTTACAGATGCTCACTGTTGTTGACTTGCTCATTTGTCAGCATTAGCAGCAATCTCAAAAATTCTGATTTAGCAGTAACTTCTGTTTGTCAGACAAAAACATGTCTTTAAAACACAACACCTTGTTAAACTGATTGCTGTTTATGTCAGTTAACAGTTCTCTACTGTATTGTACCACAGATAAGTCTGTCATGGAGTTCTTTTGCTTAAAGAATTTGTGAACTATTTTGCCTCCTCCACCTACATTTCACCTTCGGTGAAATTTCCAGTCACTTCCCGTTTCTGTCCTCCGGGCAGGCACTCTGGCGAAATGTGGATTTCACTGGACATTGAGTAAAACTGCCAGTCTGGTGTGAGGAATTCAAAGCCATGAAGAACTTCATTCATCTTCTAATGTGCCAGACTGGACAGGTCAAATAACACTCTGTTATCTTGAAAAAATACTGAATTAATTTTAATTTACTAGCTGTTTCATATCCCTTCAGGTTAGACGTTCCTTTGGAGTAGCTTATGTCACCACTGATAGATCAGATACCTTGATAGAGGAGGGAGTTTGCTTCATAGTAACCAATTTTCAATCAAATACTTACATGCAAATAATTGTCTTTGTAGAGGTCTGTAGAACTAATGCTTTAATATTTTTTTTTTTAAAAAAGGGAAAAATGTTGCTTGTCAGTATTCTAAGGAGAGCTTAGACTGCTGCAGATGCAAAAGGTTTTCCTGTCATAGAAACAGCAACGCATCGCTGAAATGTAAAAATGATCATTTTTTTATGGGCAACGTGATCCTTGCTAATGACTCCGTGGTGATAAATATAGTCCCATAAGGAGTGAATAATTCTCTGCCTTTGTTATACTCTTAACTGGAAGACGTATTTTACCATTGTAATCACAGATTGTATAAACCCACTGTGATAAAGCAGGTTTTTTCCAGCTGGAACAGCAAAATGATTAGGAATAGTGTCTTAGGCTACTTTGGCTTGGGGTGAAGTAAGGAATGTGCCATGCAGTGTACAAATCGTTGAACAGGGTTTTTTATGAATGTTGGGCAGTCAGATATTCGTAGGGAGGCTAACAACTCATAATTTGAGGATTAGGGTACAAGAATTTCTGTATTAATCCATGTGGAAAACATTGCATCAACATTTAACTATGCTGTTGTTCTAGCCGGTCATAAGATCAAATTCCATTGTTCCTGTGCTTCTCTGTCCTTGGCTGCTGACATACCTAACTGAGCGAAGAAAAACCCTACATGGATTCAGATTCAGGAAGGTTTTTCTATATTTACATGAAAATTATAAAGACTAGTTATTTTTCTGAATGAAAATTAGATTTTGAAGTAACTAACTGGACTATCAAGCGTTTCGGCTGTGGCATCCTGTTGATCAAAGAGTTTGATTCTAGTGAGTTATCATTTACATTTTATAAAGCTGATTATAAAATTTCTCCCACATTCTTTATTACTCTTGTAGATGAAAATGTAAATTATACCCCATTTACTCATATTGCATATGAAAATGCCTGTGCATTCTTTTTAATATCTCCAGAAATTAATCGTCCAGGTCCTGATTCTTAAAATGAAAGATTTGCTTATTTATCTGAAATCGTTTTCTTCGATTGCATTGATTCTTAATCTGCCACCAGGGGGCAATAATTCCATTTACTAAATCCGATCTTTTAATATCAATACATACTAGAGCAGAGGTTTAATTAAAATTTTTGAGGGACTATATGTGAAAGTCAGAATATAATTTTCTTAGAAATGCTTCACTTCTGTAATTTAATGCCAATTACATTAATATTTTAATATTTTATGCTGCCCTACTTAGGCAGGTAGGTCTTAATTTTATTTTGAGCAGCTGAAATTAGACTGCTTTGTAAAAGTTTTTACTGGTGAATCTCATGCAGCATGTCATGCAAGGTTTGGATTTAATGCAAAATAGGATTTTTTCTTTTTTTACATTGCCATTGTAATATTTTAAAATTTGTTTGAATGCCTGAAATTGAATTACTTTCCTATTTTTCTTTTACTTTTTTGTTACACTAATGTCCTATTAATACTTACTAGTCTATGTAATATATATGTAATCCTGAACTTGGGAATTATATCACCTGACAGGTACCTTTATCTCCTTATGTGATATGTATTTGTTTTATTTTTGTGGACAGTAGTTGCAATATACTGCCTTCTGTAAAGATCTGTACAATTCTGTAGAGCAATCTTCCCGTTAAGGATAACAATCTTGTAACTGTATCTTCCATTAGGTGTGTATGTATTGTTGCAAAGATGAGCCAGAGGAAATATCTTCCTGCAAAGGTGCAAAAGTACAAAATCACAAAAGACAGAAATAGCTGTAAGTATCTGTTTAAACTACATAGAATCATAGAATCATCCATATTTTTGTATATTAACATGTCAGTCTGTATAAACTTCCTAGCCTCACTAAGATCCTACTATGGTCCTCACCACTGCATAGGCATAAAGGTGTGAAACACTAGTATGTAACTTTTGATGCTGTAAAACACAATGATTTAAACCTGTTTCTGGTAATAGTAGTATTTCTTCGTGTGCTCAGCTTAACCTGACTGTTCCTGTATACATGGCAAATAGTCATCCATTAATTGAAGAAGGCAGTTTTTCTTCACTTTGTTGTGTGAATATCAGGAAGATCGAGTTGGTTAATGAGATCTGAACAGTGCAGTGCTAAATAACAGAGGGAGACTCCTGCTGCAAATGAGCATTATTATATTTGTTTGCATTATTTATTGTTTGTATCTTTTGAGTTGCAGAGGAGGTACAGAATTGCCCGATGTATTTAATTTTGTCAGCTTTAAAGTATGGAAAAGTTGGAAGTATATCCTCATAAGATTGTTATCTTTCCATCTTGAATTTCAAAGTGTCTTTGAAGTTATTAGTTTTTTAAACTTTAGGTGAAGATTTACCCATTGCAGTTTTTGTATTATTTAAAATTTGGTTTATTTCTTAATATGAAAAAGTGTTCTGTAGAACCTACTTGGAATTAGAGTAACTTGCTGTTATATGTGCACTGAGGCTTATGATCCAGCACACTCACTGATGCTGGGGTTGTCTCTAGGTGTATACAAGTAATTCTAGCCTAAGAGGGGAGTGTTTGGGTTGACCGCTGCAATCCTCACTTACAGTTTCTCTCTCTGCCTTGTAGCAGTGAGAACGTGAAATGACTGAGAAATGTTGGGGCACCTGTTCTGTGCTGAGGGAAGGGTAGAGGAGAAAGAGATTCTGGGAAAGTGGGTTACCTGCCACTGGGAAGCATACTGTAGGAGGGTGCTGCAAAGCAGAAAACACCAGTAAAACTCAGATAGTCATTTCCATTTTGGAGGCATCTACATTCCAACCATCCATGCTGTGCTTGTCCAGCTTCCATGTTTCACCATTAGGGAGTAACACCCCTCATGAAGAATCATAGAATCATAGAATCGTAGAATCCTAGGGTTGGAAGGGACCTTAGAAGATCATCTAGTCCAACCCCCTGCCAGAGCAGGGCCACCTTAGAGCAGGTTACACAGGAACGCGTCCAGGCGGGTTTTGAATGTCTCCAGAGACGGAGACTCCACCACCTCCCTGGGCAGCTTGTTCCAGTGCTCTGCCACCCTCAAGGTAAAGAAGTTCCTCCTCATGTTTAGGTGGAACTTCCTATGCTCAAGTTTGTGCCCGTTACCCCTTGTCCTATCACTGGGCACCACTGAAAAGAGCCTGGCCCCATCCTCCTGACACCCACCCTTCAAGTATTTATAAGTGTTAATTAGGTCCCCCCTCAGACGCCTCTTTTCCAGGCTAAAGAGACCTAATTCCCTTAGTCTATCTTCATAGGAGAGGTGTTCCAGTCCCCTAATCATCTTAGTAGCCCTATGCTGCACCCTCTCCAGCAATTCCTTGTCCCTCTTGAGCTGGGGAGCCCAGAACTGGACACAGCATTCCAGGTGGGGCCTCACCAAGGCAGAGCAGAGGGGGAGGATGACCTCCCTCGACCTGCTGGCCACACTCTTCTTGATGCACCCCAGGATGCCATTGGCCTTCTTGGCCACAAGGGCACATTGCTGGCTCATGGTCATCCTGTTGTCCACCAGGACTCCCAGGTCCCTTTCCTCAGAGCTGCTCTCCAGCAGGTCAACTCCCAACCTGTACTGGTGCAGGGGGTTATTCCTCCCCAGGTGCAGCACCCTACACTTGCCCTTATTGAATTTCATAAGGTTCCTCTCTGCCCAGCTCTCCAGCCTGTCCAGGTCTCTCTGGATGGCGGCACAGCCTTCCGGGGTGTCAGCCACCCCTCCCAGCTTTGTGTCGTCAGAAGTCCTAGCCCTCTAGCAAGGTTAGATCACCTCCATCCCCAGAGCCTTAAAACTAAGCAGACGTTTCTATGCCTCTTCTTGTTTTGCCACCACAAGCAAAATAGCAAGTAGCTAATAAAAAGTAGAGCAAAATGATTGCTGACTGTGGACTGGTAAAATTCAGTTTTGCCGACAATACTGAGGAACCTTGAGGTGCTTCTGATCAGAAGGCACATTCTAATAAATAATAATACAGCTGTGACTTGGTAGTCTGACACCAGGTCTTTGAACTTGATTTTGGAATTTCTGCTACTTGTAGCCGTCATTCTAGCTGAGGTGACACACTCACTTTCTTAGACATGTTAATTTATAGCCATATTTAATAACCTTTTCCTAGGAATAATTAGACTGTCATGTTACCTAACTAAAATGCAGGCATGTGCTTTAAGTTTTGGTTACCTTTAGTCACATGCATTGCATGGGGATGCCTGTATTTTGCCCATATAATAAGCATGCCATATGACTGAAAATGCTTAAACCATCTTAATTTTCTTACTGTGAGAATTAAATATTATGGTGATGGTGCTTGTTTTTTGTGTTGAGTTTGTTGCTTTTTGGTGGGTATTTTTTTAGAAGTGATTGGATGAGTATCCATCCTGCACTAGAAAACAACTGCTTTTTGGTTATGAGTGCTGTTCCAGATGAGGAGTGGGCAAAACTCTGTCTCCTAGAAAGAGGGGGAAAGAAAAGGCTATGGATGAAATTAATTGTTCTGGTAGGGTGGATCACTCTGTAGACTGTATATTGAGTACCTGGTATTCATATGATTAAAAGGAGGGTTTTAAAGAGACAAGTTAAGAATTTCGTGCAACATCTAGATGTGAAAACTGGACAGGATTTCTTTCCTCTGATAATAACTGTGATGTTTTAAATAGCTGTATAGTCTTGCATGATTTCTGTAAGGGTGTCAAAGATGGTTTGGTTCCTAGCATTTCAGTACCAAATGAGTTTTGTTGTAATTAGGAAAGTGGTGATTAAGTGGTGGTGAACTTTGTCGGTCACTAAGAATCTGATGCTTAGTGTCATTTGTAGTTTGTGGATATGTCCAGTGCTAACTTCAGAATATGCTATGCAGATTTTTTTAATTTCCAGTAGATATTTAAGTTATATGCATTTTGATTATTTCCTCGTTCTTGTAGCTACCTAAATATCTCACTATTCACAGAAACTCATCCCCAAGATACTCTTTCTTTTTCTGTCAATGGTATATTGGATATTTGGTGTTTTTCTTTTAAATGTTATTGCTTAATTTATATTTCCTCAGGTAATGTTTGTAATGTGAGTAACAGAATTTTCTCTCTAGTTTATTGAGAGGCTTAAGAAGACTGGAGGCTCAGTCAGAGACAAATTAAAAAAGAGGTGGTAGGCACCTGAAGTGATTATTTATGATCAATAATGCAAAGTAAATATTGATTCATATCACAAAGTGAATTCTTGAAGGCAGACTTGCCTTTTGTGTGAACATTTTAATGACAATGAGTACCTGTAAACTTTTAGAAAAATCTTATATGTATTTTGCATAAAACAGGAGAGCACTGCGGCTTAGTGATTATAGCTGAATTGAAATCCTGTGCTAAAATCGATACCTGAGCTGGAATGATCCAGAACGTGGTTGGTGTAAAGCAGATACTTGCTCAGTTCATACAGAGAATGAGTCTTCAGGACTAGCTCAGAATTTCATGCCTGCCATGGCAACCCTTGGGCTGTTCCACAGATCTATAGGCTCTGCTCAGAAACCTGGGCTTTTGCCCAAATTATGATTCTGCTGTTTAAGTTCCACAGGCAATGACTGTCTTTTGCTTCTGGACTTCGTAGTGTGGCTGTTCGAACAAAGCCAGAACCTGCTTTGGTGGTCTGTCATTGGAAGTTGAGAGGAACAGACAGCCTTGAGGGAAAATACCAAGCTGAGAACTTGGATACTTTTGATCTAGGACCACACCAATATCAGTTATTACATCTTTGCAGGGGTATATGATTTCCAAGCAGTCTATGAAGAGGGAGCAGAGATTGTTAGACGTGTTTGAGGTGGAAGGCTTATGCTAAACATGGCTGATGAAAATGCACAGGTATTTGAAAGCTTTATGTTGTGGCTACATCAAGGTATAATAAACAGAAATTCACTACATGATTGTATCTTTAAATGTTATGTGATCGACTGTTTTAAAACAGTTAGCAACTTCATGAAACTTGATTGCCTCTACTGAATTATTGCATTAGTGTTTTATGTATGAGAAGATTTTTCACGTCTCTTTATGAAGAAAATTGCTAGAAATGTATTTTATTAAAAAGACACAGGAGAGTACACAGAAAACTTTACTTCGTAAGAATATGTGGTACCAAAATATGTTGTTTAGATTCTGTCCATGACAATGGACAGTAGGAACATCCAGTTTGTGGAAGAGTTTAAGAAACAGAAGTGTAAAGTAGTGCCCTTTCTAGAGTATCCATTTGCAATAAACAGTTTGGATAATTCCCGTCCTTCAGATGTCCTGCATCCGAGCTGCCCACTGATGGACCAAACTCCATGTATTCACTGAATTCATTTTTGAACCCTTTGATAGTTTTGACTGGTGATATGTTTTGCAGCGGTGAGTTCTACAATTTAAGTTGTTTGAAAAAACAAATCAATTTCGTGTCAAATACGGTCTCTAATCGTGTCATTGGGTGCTCTGTATTTCTTGTTTTATAAGAAACTGGAAGAACTTCTTTTCAGTTCACTTTTTCCATATTGTTCTCAACTTTGTAGTTCTTTATCAGCTCAGTTACCTATTTTCCAATTTGAAGACTCCTAGCCTATGTAATCTGTTTTGTGGGGAAGTTACTTCAAATCTGTAGTCACTCTTCTGTGTTGCTTTTCTGTTCTGCTATAGCCTTTTCAAGTGGCATGACATTTGAAAGGAAGAAAACTGTAATTTGAAAGGAAAAGGAAAGGAAAAAAAGAAAAAATTTTCCCCCCAACATGAGGACAGTAAAGCAATTGAATGGGCTGCCTGGAGAGGTTGTGTAGTCTCCATCCTTGGAGTTTTCCACAAGTGACTTGGCCTCATCTCATAGCTGAACCTTCTTTTTCTGGGAGGTTGGGCTAGACACCTCCTGTATAGTCCCTTTGAACCTGGCAGTATACAAAAAGTCTGTAAGTGTAGACTTAGTACAATGACAAACTGATGGTTTCTTCTTTATTCTCTATTTTTTTCTAATACTGTATGTGCCTTTTTGACAACTAGTGAGCTTTAAGATGATGTTTCGGAAAACTGTCTACAGTGCTCAAAGACCTCTTTGCTGAGCGGGTAGGGGTCCATCATTATGCAAATACAGTGAGCAGCTGCAGCAGAAGCAGAGGTAAAAGAGCAGGTAACAAGGAGGAAGTGTCTTTGGGATTTTCTGGTTCTGTGTCTGCTGCTGTTGGCTCAAGCACTGGCAAAAACATTGATTGAAAGAAAAAGAGTTGCCTGCTGTGAGGGTGGCGCACAAAGGACAGGAATGCCCCTAGTGTGTCCATTGCCCCTGGTAGGCTCCTGTAGTGGAGGAACATCAGAGATGGACGCAGCTTTAGTTCCCTGACCGGTGCTGGTGGCTGCCGCATCTTCCCTCTGACTTCTTCCTGCTCCAAGTGCCACTACAGCTTGCTAGAGCTACAAGGCAGATCTTTTACTGCACATCATTGTTTTTAATTTATTAGTACTTAATTTAACCTACCTTTTCAGTCATATACTACTATGAGATATGCCTGCAATATTTCACAGTCTATATTTGTGCATCCTGAGTAATTTTCTGTCATTTCACTGTTCTTGCACTGTACAACGTATCAAGCTTTGTCACAGCAGTGTTCACCTCCTTCTCCAGATCGTTGGAGAATATGCTGGAGACAGTCCATCAGTCAGCCATTGGTGTCCCACTCGTATTTACTACTCTTCTGGTACTAAAGTTGGTTTAAGCTGTAGGTTACATGTCTTACCCTATAACTAGTAGTTCATCAGCTTTGTATGTGGGTAAAAAAACCCTGGTCCTGGTGATATGTTACTTCCAAATGGCCTGTCCATTCTAAAGCCTCCTTTGCTGACCATCAGGAAGAAGTTCTGACCTTCGGAAGTTGTGCTGACATGTGACAACTCTGGAGCCTTCTATAAAAAGCATCTAGCTGATTTTATAGGGATCTTTTAGCACCAAAGTAGATGAGACATCTGATTTTCTCTCCTTTCTTTTTGAAACTTTTTGATTTTTAAAGTTCACCTGTTGTCAAAATAAAAACTCATTCAAATTACGAGCTTTGACTCAGTCCTCTTACCAACTGCGACATGAACAGCAGCAGTTTGAGCTAATTACTCATCCTCATCTGGAGATTGTTGCTGTAATGACTGTAAGGATTGTTTCTGGCCTGAAAACATTGTTGCACACACAAAGTTCTCAGCAACTTTCTGCTACCACTTAGGACGGGTACTCTTGTCCTTTTGGAGTGGTCAAGGCTATTAGAAAGTGGTGTGTATACTGAAGGTTAGTAGGAAATATTTCTGTACATAGTGCATGGTGGCACTAGTTCTTAGAAAGCATATTGCAGCCCACAGCTCATGAGGGAAATTCTTGATGATGGCAGTCTGGCTAATTATCAAAAGTTATCCAGTTATTCAGGTCTTTACTTTGCCTTGATTTTTGAAGAAGTTCTGCACTGGTTTTGAGACATAAGATTAATTTGGTTCTTTAAATTAGGTGAGATGCACTGAGCTGCAAGTCTTTTGAGCACGAAAATAGGCAACACGCCCTTTTGCTGCAGCACAATACCTCATTTCTGACTATTGAATGTAAGTATTAGATGAATTTGGTTGAGTTTAAGCAATTTACCAAGAGCTGCACTTGCTGTGCATTCAAGAGGGAGAGGGGTTAGAACACTGTCCTGTGAGATAGGTCTTGCTGCAAAGGGGAAGGTGGAAGAAGCTGTTTGATTGAATCATATGCTGAGCATATGAGATTTGACAAGTCTGGATTATAATTTTTTCCTAAGTCTTCATTTCATGATTGAGATGATTATGACAGGGTAACTAGACAGTTTCTGAATTTCATTGCAGTCATTTAGGTTATCATTCTCAAGCTGGATGAAGTCTGTGTTGTTTGCAGTAGTTCCTGAGCTTGTCCTAGCACTGAATGAAGATAAAGACTATGTTCAGATTGTTTTCAAATTGATCAAGAGTTTTACAAAGATTGATCAACAGATTGTTTTAATATGGCGGCTGTTGCTGTTGTGCTCAAAGAGTCTCCTTAGCAGGTATTTTTCTTTTATTTGTGAGAAGATCCAGGGGATGCGGTTGTTTCTCTGCCCTGTGGTCCACCTTCTGCTGACCTTAGGTGTGTCATGCCTCCTAGTTGCTGTTTGAGGCCACCAACAATGAGGAAACATGGGCTAGGGTATTTAAAGCTTTAAAATAACTTGTAATTACTACACCTTCATTGCATCTGGCCTTGGCCTTGCAGTAGCTAACTTGCTGCTTAATTTTAGGCAGTGAGTAAAACAGGTATCATGAAGTGACAAGTACATTTTCATACATCCCCAGAGGGAGTAAGGTGCCTCTCAAGGCCTCCAGAGGGAGATCCTGTCCACTTAACTAAAGTGTTTAACCTTAAGCAGACAAGATCTTGTAGAAACCTTCAGCATCACCTACCTCTCTCCATAGTCTCTGTAACAAACACAAACACTTTAGAAGGACTGGTTTATCGTGTGTCTAAAATGAGGTCCTTAAGAAGAACATGCTGCCTCGCTATAATTATATGCAATTTTTAGACGCTGCATACTGATCGCCCAAAGGTGCTTCTAGTCATTATAACTGCTGAAAGGGTAAAAAGACCACTTGAATACATTATCATTCGAGCTGAAAAGTCTGAGGACGTGTGCCTGTGTTTTCCATGATCTTAAAGGTGATTATTTCATAGCTCATCATCTTAAAAAATACCACTGGTTACTTTTCCACTTTCATTCACTATTGCATCATCAGCTTATACTGGTGTTTAAGTCTGGTTTTGCAGGGGAAAAGTTTGGAATTTTCTTTATAAAAAGCTATTTAGAATAAGGATCGAGAAACAAAGAGCATAAACAATAGGTAAGCCGGATTTGGGATATAACTAGCTATCCAGGGCACTTTTCCTTAATCTGTATAGATCTTTTAAACTAATCTCCCAAGTGGCAGGCTTTGGCTACTGTGGCTAGATTTCTTTCACACGCAGATAAACCTCCAAATCTCCACTTTGCCTTCATATCCCTGGTCTTGCCTCTGCATCTTCTGTTTTATAACTCCTTTTTTCTCCCAGGGCTGTTGAAATTATCTGCGCTTTAGACCCTAGAGCCAAATAAGGCATGCCTGGTTGGGAAGATACCATATTCAGTGGGAAGCAGGGGTGAGGATGCATGAGGCTGGAGAGGAAAAGGCAGGGGGGAAGGGAGAGGGGTTTGTATTCTTGACCTTAGGTAGCTGGTGCTGAGAGGTAGCGTATTGTGTTGGAGCGCAGACAGACTAGAGTTTGTGGATGGGAAGGAAGGAGCAAAGGAGGAGGGAGGAGGAAGCTGGGACAGCGAGGGGGGAGGAGGAGAGAGCAGCATCTCTATCTTTCTTTGCAGACCACGCTGCTAAACAGCGAGGGGAGGCTCATGCTTCCCTAATATCCATCACTCCCTGCTTCCAGCGTGGTCACAAGACAGAGCAACAAAGAGGGTCTCAGAGGTAAGATCCTTGCAACTTGCAAAGCTGTAGCGTCTGCCAAAATAAGGAGAAGCAGCAGCAACAATACGGAGAAAAGCTTATCAGCACCTGGGAATGCTGAGAGACGGCAGGGGCGTAACTGGAAGCCCGGGTCCCCTGAAGGCTAAAGAAGCGTTAGCAGCAGCAGCGGGAAGCAACAAGAACGGAGTAAGAGGGGAGCAGGCCAGGTCCGAGGGGATCAGGATACCAGCCAGCGATATTCGGCAGCGGGCAGTTTGTGTCCCAGCAGCCTGCGTAAAGACAGGAGAGGACAGGGTAGAACTATGAGGGCAAATGCTCTGATACCTGAAATACGTGGCTAAATAAGGCTTAACAAAATATATGAATGATTTATTTACTCAAAATGTAGTTCTGGATGAACAATACAATTAATTGATTTGTGCACGTCAGAAGAAAGAAATACAAGTGAAAAGCAAAGCTAAAGTCTGCGTATTGTTTTGCCTTTTTTGCATGAAAGTTTGGGGTTTCATTTTTGGACAATGCTTCAGTTCAGAAATGCAAGTAATAGAAAGAGGGAGGAAAAAAAACCAAAACACCCAAATGAAATGGCGCTTTTTTTCAAGTCAAACAAAATTGGCTGTTTGACAATTATTGTAAGAAAATATTTGTGATACTAAAACAAAGTATGTTGTTTGACCTGAGAGATACTGTTTAATTTAATTTAGAAAGAAGCTTAATTTTGTACTGGCCTGAAATAAAATTTATAATTATGTTTGATTCATCTACTCAGCATAAAAAATCAGCAATTTGGTTAAAAGTATTTATAAAGTGAATTGTTTAGTTTTAGTTGTGGATACTGGAAGCTTAGTTGAAGGAGACAGAAAGTATAACATCTACATATTGGAGGAATTGATGCTTGCTTTTTCCTTGTGTTTTGTCGCATTTGCTTTACTTTTTGAGGTATGAGCTACCTTGGTTTTGATTTAATACCTCATAGACCCTTCTGAAAGTAACTAATAACATCAGTAATGCCAGTGCCTGTTGTTAAACATGTTGAACCAACTACAAAGGAAATTATTAGTGGCTTATGTGTCCTATGAATAAAAGTCTTTAGGATTTTATGTCTTTTTTTCACTGTGAAACAGAATCAGTCTCCAAATGTGGACATTCTGGAATATTTGTGCTTAATTGGAAGTTTCTATCTTTTCATCTCCACACTAGTTAACTAAAATAGCTGTAGGGAGTTGATTTAGTGTGTAAATGAAGAAGTTAGAACCACCATTCTCTGCTGCTGTGGGGAACTTGGAGATGGTAGCCCTGGTTTTGATTTGCTTTTTCATCAGTGTAAATTTACAGGTACAAGCGTACATGGGATTAGCATCAGGTTCTGTACTGGTCTGCTTTGTCAATGCCCCGTTTTTCTTAGAAGAACCACATCACAGCAATGGGAATTTTCTTGCACCAGTTTTTAAAATTATGTTAATTGCTATTTCAGGGCTTACAGTTCTGTTATTCTTTTCAAACTATAAATAACAGTCTGACTTTGGTCACCTTATCTGCTGTGGTAGTTGTCAGCTCTAGCTTTGAAATTGACTTCAGTTAGTAGACAATCAGGGTTTTTATTGAAAAAATCAAACAAAATAACTTCTTTTCCTGTCAGCCTACCCCCTTGCTTACACAACTCCTTCTATATTTTAAATCTATCTTTTGGTTTGCTAACTGCAGGAATGCCTGTTACGTTTTTGAAACCTCTTTTTCTGTCTTGTCCGTAACACACAGCTGTTTAAGAAAACCTCAAATTGATTGAGGCCTTAAAAGTGATCTTTCATTTCTTTAGAAAAAGTAGACTTACTGCATACAAAATTGCTTACTTGTTTTTTTATTTTTATTTTTGGTACTCGGCTACAGTTTTCATTTTCTGTGGCTTCTGCTAAAGAAATTGAATGTCCACGCTGTGGAAAGGTTTAACTGTGTTATGTGCATAAAAAACCCCAATAACAAAACAAACCTAACACAAATCTACTACTGCAGGTAAATTCCATTTGAAGCTAACATTCTTTTCTACTTAGACAAGAGTTGGCTATTGTTCTCTTAAAACAACCTTCTATGAACTGTGTTGTTGGTGAAGTTTATATGGGCTGGATGCAAAGCTCCCTGAAGCCAGGAAAAGACATTCCATTGACTTCAAATGGCTTTGGATCAGGCCTGTCACGTGAGATTAGCTCCTGACAGAAGATCTTATAAGCCCAGGCGCAGAACAGAATGATTTAGGGATGGAATTTCACTTATGCCATGATTGTCTTTCCTTGGTGAATATCTGTCGGGCACAATGTTTTGGAAGCAGTGCATCATTTATTTTGTGTTAACCATGTCCATATTCCTTGGTATTGTGAATATAGAGTTTCGCAGAATTTTTTTATAACTTAGGTCTCAGGTCTATTGTCTATTTGTGACTATATTTAAAGACTTTGTTAAGGGACTCTGGATATGACAGTTCAGAATCTCTTAGATGAGATTTTATAGCCTCAATAATACTACCCAAAACATGCACAAAGTTAAGGAAAGAGTTTTCTAATGTGAAATAGCAAGTTAAAAACAATGGTTCGTATTCTTTTTTTCTTGTTGAACTAAAAGAACACATTCTATATAAGAAATTAATGACTTCCATAGTTTCTCTTTCAAAAAACAATAGCTGCCCCACAAAACCCAGAAGAGGTTGCGCTTTAAGTTGTGAAAAGTGGCAGTCAGTTTGACATTTTCAGTTTTTCTGCGTTTGAAACTTAGGCAATGTAAAAGCAACCATGACAAAAACAGTATAACAAAATAAAACAGGAACATTTTACGGCATGTATTACGTAAGGCCAAATTTGGATTAGGAAACTGTAAACTTTCAAAGGTTATTCTTGTTAATAAATGAAAGCCTATCAGACTCCTAAACACTCTAGTGATGCTGGGCATAATTATCTTTAGGGAAAAATTGCCTTTGGTTCTTATTGATTGTGGCTCTTCTCATGAATACAAAGTCTGCATAGGGAATGATGAGGGATCTGTCACTCCTTTTTTCACCCTCATACAAAATAAAGGATTTACTTACTCTCAGCTGAGATCAGGCTCAGCCATGGGTTTATTTCACGTGAATAAAAGCTACATGAAGGGGCATAAAAGGCTAGCGTAACTAACAACAGCCAAAATCTACATACAAACAAGCCTACTGACACAAAAATATGACTGCATTTGTGTTTCACACGCATGCATGGGGAAAGCATTGCATCTTTAGCTACAGCTGAAAATTCTTTGCTTTTTTCGACTTAGACTGTGGTTAGTGATTCAGTGAGTCTGCAAATCTGACTAACTCTTAAAAACTTTTGTTATGCAGGCTGTGGCAGGTTATTTATTAAGGAAATTTAAATGTATCACACTCATTTTGTAGACATTTGCTACTCCTTTGTAATTACATTTAAGGATTACAAAGAACATTGGTTTGATTTTCACTTTGCCTTCATTTGCCATTATCCATGTGATGCCTTTCATGCTTGAATGTTTCTGTGAGGAACAGAGGGAGTTAACAAGTAACATAGCCAGTTGTGTATTTTTGAAGAAACAGTAAAAGAAAATCGCCATTTAGACATTGTATGTCTTAGAAAAAAATGCTGTAAAATCTAAATACCGTTTGAGTGTTATATGAAGGAAATATCCTTTTTCTAGTTGAACAGCATAGCAGTACTTTATGTGCTAGAAACAATCTGTAATGATGTTGGAGTCATATTTTATGTAATTATGCCGTAAATAGAAATTAATTTTTTTTTTTGTTGTTGAAGGTATATTAACATCACAGTCATCAAAATCGACAGTACCGACAAAGAATTGCCTTAAAAATGTATTAATTGGTCTGATAATTCACCCTGGTACTTAGCTTACTGACTCTTTTAATACTTTTTGTGTTGTTTTAAATGCTTACCTGCGAAATGTGTCCTTGTTTTTAACCTAGCTGACTTAGTTTTTAGAGGTTGTTAGTAGGAAAGTGTGTGGGTAGGTCTCCTGTTTTTATGAGAAGGAGAAAACAAGTAGATTTTGTCTTTTGGCGATGTGAATTTTTTATTTCCACAATATTTTTTATCCTTATTCCAAGGATAAACATTTATTTAAAATACAATAATGGTCTGATCCTGTCCTGTGAAGTTTTAGTGTCATTATCCAATGCTTTGAAGTGATAAACTAGTTTCTAATGATTATGAGTACACTTCTGTTATCATTGCATCATACAGGTCCTCAGCTGCAGGATATATGTATCAACTACAAGGGGACCTGAATGCTTGTATAGGCAGATGTAAAAGCAGCGGTTTTACTTTTATCAACTAGAAGTTCAGTGCGTTAAAAAAGGGCAGTATAGGGCTTTTCTTACTTGGAACCACATTTTCACACGTTTTCAAAATCTCTGTGCTCTCCCAGTTTCTGTAGGAATTACAGATTAAAGTCACAAATACCCTGTATACCACCTGGTGGAACCATACACACAGAGTGGTGGGTAAGATCATAGATATCACTGGTGTCATAATTTAGGACCTTACTTGTCCTAACAGCAAGTTTTGAATGCAAGAATGATTTGAAAGTTGCTGAAAAGTCGTAAAAACTGTTTCGTCTTGATCTGACAGCTATTTTCATTATTTTCACCCCAGACAGAGGTAATGAAATGGTTGATTTATTATGCAAATACATTTGTTTTGAAAGGAAATGGTTGTGACTTACTTGACTGCAATGGACTAGATGATCTTTCGAGGTCCCTTCCAACCCTATGATTCTATGATTCTAACGGAAAGGATGCTTTAGTTAAGTGAAGGACCCGGATCTCAGTGGCATTTTTGTATAGATGGAACTATAAATGGTGTGGGCCCTAACTGTTCAAAACCCATGCATGAATATGCTGTGCAGAGTCACTCCTGTTTGAGGAGGAAACGCATCTGGATGCCAGCCAGTTCAGGCTTGCTAGAATATATCTGACTTTGATAAGTAGTTTTCAGTTTTATCATTTTATTCAATTAAAAAACTTCTGTCAACAGGTGTATACATTGCAAAACACTTTGTTGTTTTCCCTTTTGTTCTGCTACATTCCCACATTTTTTGTCATTTGTTGTCTTTTGTGTAAAGAAGAGCATAGCGTTCACAGCGGTGGTAATTACGTCTCTGCTGCTGAGAAGGGCCTTGAAGCAAGAGAACCTTAAAAGAAAGCCCACAAGCCAAGTCTGGCCTTCTCAGCATGACACAAACGTTTGACCCGATACCCAGCCCCTCAGCCACGATACAAGCACCGTACACAGCGCAGCATGATAATATATCTCCTGCTTTGAAGTTCATGTGATGCTGGAAAAGCAGGAGAGGAGTCTTGGCGATGTACTGTAGTAATCTGCCTCACAGTGGGGTCCCCGTTTGAAAGACCATTTGGATGGAGTATCTCCTAGGCAGCAGCATTAGTCCAGTCTCATGTGTGCGATGCACGGCCCAGCGTGATGGAGGCCAGGAGATACCGACCAGGCCTACTCCTGCCTGGTCGGTAGGAGGGGGTGGCTGAGCAAAAAGCAATGTACAGTGCACATTCTGTATTTAGAAGAGCTTACCAAGTCCTGGAAAACACTTACTAAATTCTGTGAGGCAAATCTGAATGCAGAGTCAGAGACATGGTGTTTGTAAAGCTCTGGTCTCCCACTGGTACTCCAGTCCATTCTCTAGGGGCAAGTAGGCTTCCACAGTGTGAAATGAGGGTGCTGCTTCACAAGGAGAACTTCCTGTGGTTTTAGTATTGTTGATGAATTATTGTGGAATTTACTGTCTCTTATATAATCTAGGCGTATTGGAATGTGTTTCCTCTTGCCTTTTGAAGGACTGTTGAGAAAGTTAATTTTATGAATTAGTTGAAAAAATATTTTTGTCTAGCGATGCTTGTCTAGGTCTTTCTCAGACTGGAAAAAGAAATTGTAAGTACCCAGCTTTCAGGGCAATAAGGTCAATCTCCTTATGTCGTAGGCATGAGTCATAAAATCACCAAGGAAAATTATATTGTGAAGTTTGATAACAGTAAATCTCTTTTAATCCTTACCATTCTGTGTACTGCAGCTCCACATCAGGGAGCATGGCAATGCACCGTTACTGACAGCTTTGAACAACTGACTTCTGAACCACTGGTTAGAACCTTCTGACTTCTACTGAGTTTTGGTACCAGGCCCCAGAATACATCAATAAATATTGGGTATTGCTCTGCAGTTGTATGTGGCAGGTTCAGATTACTGTGGTAGATTCCCAGATGTTTATCTGTGATGTCAGGAGAAATTGATGAAACATTCTTTGAAAATCCATTTCTTTTTATGTAATACTTGTGGTAAAGCCATCCTACTGTACACTTTCTTGCTTATGGAGCTCTTTAGAGGAAACCTGGATACAGGAAAGAAACTCTATAGTAAAACCATACAATCATAGAATCGTAGAGTATCTCAAGTTGGAAAGAACCCATAGGGATCATCAAGTCCCACTCGCTGTTCCTCACAAACTACCCAAGACTTCACCATATGACTAAGAGCGTGATCTCTGAACTCTGACAGGCTTGGTGCCGTGACTAAGGCCCCCTGGGGAGCCTGTTCCAGTGACCGACCACCCTCTCAGTGAAGAACCTTTTCCTAATGTCCAATCTGAACTTGTCCTGATGTAGCTTCATTCCATTTCCTCGCGTCCTGCCACAGGGAGAGGAGATCAGCACCTCCTCCTCTGCTTCCGCCCTTGGGGACGTTGTAGACTGCCATGAGGGCACCTCTCAGCCTTCTCCAAGCTGAACAAACCGAGTGATCTCAACCACTTCTCATAATTCTTGCTCTTGAGACCTTTTACCATCTTGGTTGCCCTCCTCTGGACACACTCTAACAGTCTGATATCCTTCTTCTATTGAGGTGCCCAGAACTGTACGCAGAACTTGAGATAGGGCTGCACCAGTGCAGTGCAGAGAGGGACAGTCACCTCCCTCGACTGGTCAGCTATGCTCTGCTTGGTGCACCCCAGGACATGGTTGGCCCTTGCTGCTGCCAAGGCACGCTGTTGACTCATATTCATCTTTGATTCATATTCAACTTACCATCAACCCAAATGCTCAGATCTGGTGGGAGATCTCTCTTCTTTTCATCCTGGAGCATCCTGGGCAATGTGGATGACACAATTACTTATGACAGGGGCAGGGAACTGCTGGAGAGGGTGCAGCAAAGGGCTACCAAGATGATTAGGGGATGGAACACCTCCCTTATGAAGAAAGGCTGAGAGAATTGGGTCTCTTTAGTCTGGAAAAAAGATGGCTGAGGGGNTAATACCACAAAATGTTCAATACTATTTAAGTAGGTCTTGTATAATGTGATGCAACATCCCGGTTCATCTGTTACATGCTTTTAGTTCCCTGCCAAAAAATGTCACTCTGATGAAAGCTGCACTACATCCTGCATAATAATTGAATTAAACTGACTGGGGGAAAGAGCACACACAAATAGTTCTGTGAGGCCCAACAGAGGCCCTAAGACACTTCGGCCAAGGATCCAATGATGTGAACAGGATCCTGCAGTGCGGATGCAAGTGATTCTCCATCCCTCGACATAATGGCTAGGCATCTTTTCCTGGGCCAGGTGGTTTTAGCGGTAGAGGTGTAGGGTCACGTTGACAGGCCAGTCTGGACATGACGTTATGTTGTGTAGGATGGCAGCAAGAAAGCAAAACTTAACGGATGGTGCTCTCCCCATTTCAGATTAGCTGTACTGCTTCACAGTCTTTTCACTGCTAGGTGGCATTGCTTTTGCATGTGATTTAGTTTCTTTGGCGATGTGTTCACTTTCTGAAGAAAAAAAGGCTGTCTTGAAATCAGGCTAAATCTTATTAAGTGTTGGAGTCATGCCTTTAAATTTTGCAAATGAGGTCTTAATCTACAGGGAAAGCTTCCCTGAGGTTTATTTTTTTCACTATGTGCTTCTGTGGATCCAGTATGAAATAATTTTTCTTGTTAAGATGCATCTTTTGATATACTCAATTAGAAATTGCGTACACAATTGTGTTCGTTAGCTTATGTGATGAAAGTCTGGCAACTCCTAATGAAGTTGACACAATGGAGAAAGAACAGCCTGACAAAGAGCAGGCCTGCAAAGGAATAATCCATTGAATCTTGTATCTTCTGCCTACATCAGAATTAAGTGTAGCTGCAGCCGTAGAATTTGCCTACACTCAGGGTCATGTATAAAAGCATGCACATGAAAATCTAGTGTGTTTTATTAAGGCTTTGTTCACACGTCCACTTCCGATGGCAACTATGCTGTCTAAGAAGGCTACTGCCCCTGGTACCTCACTCCTGCCCTGCTGTCAGAGGTTATCGCAGGTGGCTCTGCCGCTGAGCTGCTCCCGGGAGCGGTGCCTGACCTGTTTGCCTTGGAAGGAATGAGGGTGGTGAAGATCTATTATTTTAACAGTTCTAACTTTTTTTTTTTTTGCTAAAGAGGGGCAGGGATTGCTGACAGGAGCAACTACGTGGGTAAAACTGGCAAGGCAATAATTTCCCACGTTGGAGCACTAATGAGCCTCTGTAAAAGCAATTGTAATCTTTTCGGTGGACACTGCTAGAACTGGAAGATTTGTCGATGGCCTTACGTGCATTGAATTTACACCACTGATTTTTCAGCCTTTTAATGTTGCTATACAGATATGACTTTAGGTTCATGTACATGTTGCCTGTTTCACTGTAGTTTGTGTTATCCATGGTCAGGATTCAGTTAAATGAAAATGTTTACAGGCTTGTGGTTCAGTAGAGCTTTTTTTACCCCGCTTTACCTTTATCCATTTTACATTCATGCTGGAGTTGCTCTGAGGGCTCTGTACTGATTCAGAGTTGTCTCACCCGTTCTGTCTGAAGAAATGCAGTTTATTTTTAAAATAGCAAGAGCCATCACTGAGCAAAAATGCTCAGAGTCTGGTTTAGTTCAAATCCCTCTGAAACCACTAGGATCAATTCTAACAGCCCTTGTACAGCTATCATCAGTATTTTGTCGGAGAACTTCTTGAATTTGAAAACTTCAACCCACCCTCTTTTCCCCCTTTATTTCTATTTCATTTTTCTGTTATTTGTGGTATTTGCTCTGCTTTTTATGGTAGTAAATTAATACAAAGGAGAAGAGAGTTTCTAAAGATGGCAAGATTCTTGGTCATTCTAATAATTCCTTTTGTGAATTCAGTTTCACTTTTTTCTGATAAGTATCTACATTAAAGTAAATGAACATTTTCTGAGATGAGTAGATAATGTTAGGTGATTTATAACTGGCTTTAAAACAAGCATTATAAACCCCAATATTGGCATTATGAATTATCAGTAGTTTTATTTTTAAAATATTGGCATGTATGCTTTCTTTACCTGTTGGTTATCACTGATATGTCATTGACTTATGAATTAGGAGGAATACTGTCAGTGTAGAAAAAAATTGTATCAATGTCAGTTTGAAAAAAAAATAAATCAATGCAAAACGATTTACTATAGAATTTAAAATTAAAGTTAATGTAGAAGAGTGTATACTGTGAAATCCATCAAATTTTGGACCAGACTTTGTCCTCATTCCCAGCAATGGAACTTCACTGCAGGACAGTATTTTAGCAGTGTGTTACAAAAGTGGTTGTCAAAGCACAAGAGACTGAGCAGAGACACTACTGTGGCTGAACTCCAAATTTGTACATACTTATTGACTGTCACTAAGTTTGTCTTGCTGGAGTTATTACTTACATAAGCGACTTAATTTATTTTTCTGGAGCTGGTTTTCAGGAGGATTTCCCATAATAATGAAGGGTAGAAGGTTGTTTCTCTAAGTGTTTTCCTGTCTGAGCTTGTGGAGAAAATGTTTAAACGCTGCAGGAAAGATACTGTGTTGTTGATGATGTTCGGGGATTCCCAATGTCTTGGGTAGAAGTGTATTATTTCTGTTTGACCATTTTGTTCAATTTTTATCCCTCAGAAGGGGCGAAAATGAAACCGTTTGATTAAAAGTACTCATAGTAATCTCTGATAGTTTCATGGAAAATGTTTTCTCTAAATATTCTGGAAGACAGTAGGAAAATGATCCAAATATCAGTCACACCGGGTGTAGGGAGGAAAAGATTGTGAAAGCCCTTACAATTACATTTCTTTTAAAAATATGAACAAATCTATAGAAATTGGTATCAGTCCTTAAACTACAGCATGCACACCATTTAAAATGTGTACATTTATTGATTGAAATTACATTAGCAAGCTCATACCTCTGCATGTTAAAGCTGATATTCTGTATGACACTGACACGGTAGAAATACTGTGGGTACATGTGCACAACGCGGCATCATCAAGAAGCTTTGGACAGAGTGGTTTGTGGAAGAATATAGGTGTTTGAGAATGGTTTCAAAACCAGAAAATTAAGTGTTTTTTCTCATTGACACTTTTCCTTCCGCTCTTTTTGTAAACTCTTCTTACCATTCCCCCTGGTACATTAGGACACAAAGCAATTATGAAAAGCAAAAGAAATCCTTAGTTTATTGGCTAAATTTGGAAAGAATTTTTGACATGGCTGACCATCCTTCAAATAAGATCTTTGTGTCAAAGTGCAGAGGTCAGGGTATAGAAGCCTTGGGATATCAAAAGGTGGTGAGAAGAATGGCTGGGATTTCCAGCAGCCTAAGAGTGCTCTTTTGTCTCTAGTGGTCAGTTGTCGAGGATGATGCCTGTGGACATCAAAGAAACGTCTAAACAGTGTTATCTGGGCCTGTCCTTTGCCCCCTGCCATGTAATGGGCCTCTTTTCAGGAAAACATTGGGAAAGCTGAGAAAGCGAGTTGTCCTATGCTAGTGCTATTAATTCAGCGAGAAAGAAGATCAATAACATTTGCACTAACCGGTATAACAATCTGTTAGTTTCTAAAAATGCAGATTAGTCAAGCCTATAAATTATACATTGCACATCCAAAAATCAATTTTAATGTTTTTTCATAATGTATATGTTATGAGATCTTGCTTTCTAAAAAATTTCTTTTCTGCTTGCTTTGACATATTATGGATGACTATTCTGAGAAAACAAATCAAAACAACCTCCTCCACCTTTCTTTAACACTTACAAAGAAGTTAGGGGGTTTTTATTCATGGGTTGTATGTACTGAGGTACTTTTAAAGTAAAAGAAATGCGTTGATATTTGACTCTGATGTCTTGAAGAGTTGTGCCATCATTTTCAGGATGGATTGCTTTCCTCATGAAGGAATAAAAGTTACACTATCTAAACAAAGCCTGTACCTAGTATGTTTCAGCTCCTGTATTGCTCATTCACTCTGTTTGTACAGTAATGATTTTGTCTCTTTGTGCTAAATGCAGTAAAAAAAAAAAATCTATTCTGAAAATGTCACAAGAAAAGAAATCTTGTCATTTTGGATTTCTTTCTGGAGATTAGAGCTCTTTAAATCCACAATTTTACAAAGAGATGTTGCAAGTTTTGGTGGTGAACAACCAGGGCGATAGTGTGGGGCCCTCCCTATGTGAGAGCTCATTAGGCCTGAGAGAGGAAGCACCAGAGAGGAAGTCAGACTAGAAATGGGCCTTTGCTTGTGATTCCTGTGAATCTAACTCTGGGTTCTTCTGTTGATTCAGAACCGACGATAGTGCCTCTGTCGTTATGCAGCACTTCTGTCATTCTGCAACTACGTAGACCCAACGTAAAAAACATTCTTTGCAGGATTGAGGGCTAAGTAGGATTTCTGGTTATGGATCAGTCTCTAGGAATATTTAATAAAACCAGCTTTTAGGATTCACTACTGCTCATGTTTTGCTAAAAGTAGACTTAGTTAGAATATACTTGAAATCTTTACTAATAAGTTGGGCCACATCAATATACATGATTGCATTATTGTCATAAGAAAACTATATGAATTCAATATCAGATAGTTAAACCAAATGGTAAAGTAAGTATTAAAAATAAAACAAACCTCTGCTTGAATCAATGACATGTTCTTAAAAAGTCAAAATTGGAGCCGGGACGTGTCAGTATGTAGTTATGTGATATCTTCAAATATAGCTAAAAATGTAAGTCCAATGTGCTTCCAAAAGTCTGAAATTAAACTTTTTAATGAGAATTAAAATCTCTACCATATTTCATTTTATCGTAAGTTAGGATTGAAGAGGAATGTATGAGTTAACTTTAAGTAGAGGAACATGTATAATAGTATCACTGTTGCTAAACTTCATAACAAGGAACACATGTGTTGGGATAATTGTTATTTATTTGGACAGATATTGCACTTGAAAACTGATATTTTGGGCTGCTAGATGACTCACCATTACTTACCTTCCTATATCCTCATCTAGTAAAGAAGATGAAGAGCTACAGATTTGCTAGATGCCCGAGGGGACACAGGGAGACTAGATGATTTCCGTTGCTACACTGAGAGTCCCAAGTAAATGCTTCTCACTTTCAGAGTATGGATCTTGAACATTGATAGCACAGTTTGTGTATTCTATAGTTGATACTTTTTATAATATATAATATTACTTTTAGAAAAACATGGAGAACAAAGTATTGCACCTCTTTTTAATATTTTATACTTTTTCATATTATACCTGTATTGTTTTTCTTGTCATAGTTGCATCCTGATTTTGCAAACATTTCTGTCCCTAGCTTTACCCAAGAGAAGCAATGAGTGAAGAAGGACAAAGGCTACAGAAAAGGGTAGTGTTTACAGAAGTGAGATCCTGATCCTGTAGTTAAATTCTGACCCTATAGCTAAATAGATGAATTTAAATTTTTATCAGAAGTGATACATGTCTGCAATATCATATTTCAGTAGTGGCTTAGATGATAGACTTAGCTAATGAATAGGTCACTGCTTTTGCCAGCAGCAGAAGGCATGCTCTGTTATGTCATGAATGCATAATTTATAGGTAAGAACAAGAAGACAGAAGTCAAGTAAATGAGAAAAATATAATTGTCTTATAAAGATTTCCAGACTGTCTTTGAGGTTACAGAATTGCCTCTTTATTTATCTCTACTGGACGCTCATGCAGAACTTTCTGCTATATGAATTTGTGAACAATCTTTCTTTCCCCACTGCCATTTGAAAATGTGTTTTTAAAATAGATTTGCTGTCTCATACTTCTAATGACTGTGGTCGTCATCACTTAGGCAATTGCTGCTGCTGGCCACTCTTACTCCCACAGCAGTTGCACAGCTGCACAGGTGGCATACGCATTCATGTAGCTATATGGTGAAATATAGAAACAGTTTAAGGGACTGATCTGGCTGAAAATCAACTTAGAAAAAGAGGCAATATATATTTATTTTTCTGCTACTTCATGCTCTGATCCCACTTAACATGTTAATGTGTGAAGACCTGTGCCCAAACAAAATAAGAGGCATGAATGTGTAGCCTGGGTCAGCCCAGAAAGGAGAGGTACTCACTGCACAAACTGGAAAATCTACTGAAAAAATTATTCAGAAGCTGTGCTAGGGGAGAATGGATTCCCCCTACTGACTCCTACTTGTACGCGTTTGCAAATATTCACAAGTAAGAAGTGCAAATTTGACATTCTTAGAAGCACAGAAATTGCCTTTTCAAAATTCAGATAGGCCGGCCTGTCCCTCTGATGTTTCTGTGTATCTGCTGTAGATTATGTCAAAATTATTTTTTAAAAATCCATTTTTAAGTACTGGCCTTCATTCTACATTATTCAGTTTAGAGAAGCCTAATTAGAATTACAAGAGCTGCTGGTAAAGGGAAGTCAGATCCATTCCATCCCTAACTGTAGGGCGGAATTAACGACCCAGGAATTGTATGATAGATAGTGTTTAGTGTTATTAAAAAATGAAAAGTAATATAGAGCAACTAAATATTCGTGCATAGTGGTGTGATCTGAATTAACTGTTCTCCCTCTGGAGACAGGTTTTGAATTTGTTAGGTCAAAACTCAGTCTCAGTTAGGCAAATAAAAAATTAATAATTATTAAAAGGAGAATAGAGAAAAAAAAAGTAAACAGTATTTTGCCACTGTATTAAGCTGCTCTGTACCCATGTCTTGACTAATGTGTGCAGTTCTAGTCTTAGAGTAGAGTAGAGCCAGGGGAGTCCTGGAATGGAGACAAGGATGACTGGAGCTATGGAGGACTTTCCGTAGGAAAGACTGGATTGGCAAGGGTTCTTCAGCTTTGGGAAGCACAGGAAGAGGGGATGGAAGTTCTAGGAGGTTTAGAAGGTAATGACAAGAAATTGTACTGAACTTACTTATTTGCTATTTTTCATAATAAAAGAATTAGAGCAGCCACTGGAATTACTGTGCAACAAAGCTAAAATGAAGAAACGGGTTGCTTTTACTATTTTTTCTTTTCTTTTTTTTTTTTAATATTTGACTTCCCATGTTCCTCTGCAGCACTTGTTTATATGCAGATGCTCATTTTCATTATGAGAGAACAGTTTAAATCTCCCTTATGAACATATAAAAAATGGTTGTGTATGATACGGTAAAATTAGATGAAATAGGTAAGCTTGAATTTTACAATAATTCCTGAAAAAGTGGTCTCCAATGGCGTTCAGCAAGTGTTTGATCTTTCAGAAGTGACTTTTGATTGTGCGTCGCTAGAGAGGTATTGATGTTTGAGATCTTAAATTCTGTCCCAAATTTATCAGAAAGAATGAGGTGGGAAACCTATTACATACCATGGGAGAATGCACAGGAATTTGAGTAACCTCAAAAGAAGTGAAAAGGAAATTGTGCTGGGTAATAACAGCCCAATATCCACCATATTATTATGTGCTGGATAATTCTTGCTCAGAGAAGTTGCAGCCTCAGTTGAGATGAAATTTTTCAGCAAGCTCCTGCAAAAAAAGAGGTTCTTACCTCAATTGCTATCTTTTTAAATGAGCCTCTTACTTAGCTGGTTAGATGCTTCAAATAAATTTAAGTTAAAGTGAAATTAGAATAACTCTCTTACTATGCCAGCAAAACATGAAGGCGGGCTTGACATATTTTAGTGAGAGAAACTTCTCAGACCATTTTGTCATCATATGGCTTTTTATTCTTTTTACTGTATGCTGGTATCATAACATCAATGTGTTAAGATGTGTCACAACAAATTAGGATGAACTTAAGCCTCCCAAAATCAGAGATATGGGACAAAGTAGTGGGACCAAGGTGCACTGTGGTGGGCAGGTGAAGTGACCTCCTCAGAATCAAAGAAAATTGACATTTTCAAAGTTTGAATTAGAAGCCTGAACTTGTTGCCAGCTGATCTTGTGCTAACATTTCTGAATGCATCTTCCTCATGCTTTCAAATGATACTATAAAGCTGAGATATATTTTTCTGAAAGAGCCTTTATCAAATGTCTAAAAAAAGCCTGTCTTTCATAAGAAATGTTTGCTGCTATTGAGCAAGTAATATGTGTGTGTAAAATATACTGGATGCATAAGTACAGGGAAAATGGATGCTGGCAGATGTGAGCGAGCCACTCCTTTAAGCAAAGAATTTTACTTTTATACAAGTTGCTGGATAAATACACTGGCAGATGTGGAAGAGTCCGCCCTTTAATGCAAGGATTTTGCTGTTACATAAAAGCTTGCTCCTAACCTGTCAGTCGGTACAACATGCCCAGTTGTGGTGTTTCAGACATACCATTTTGTACCTTTCGTGCTGGCTGCTTGGAGTGCTATTCCTTTCTCACAGGAGTCACAGGAACTCTGCTCTTTGAAATCTTTCTTGATCATGAGAGACTGTTCTCTGCTGCAGGGACAACGTACAATGGATAGGACTCAAATGTGAGAGCAATTTAAAAAAAAGAGAAATTTGAAATGAGAGAAATTTGAAAAAAAATTAGCTATTAACAAGCAACCGAAATAATGGCATTAAAATAATATAAATGAGAGTGTCCTAATTTTTATACTTGACGATACAGTGAACTCTCTGTCCTTCTGCACCCTTGATGTGCCACTGGTGTTTTTGTAGACTTCTAGCATGTGCCTCTAAGCCATCTCCTTTCTGTTATGAAGAATCCCAGTCTACTAGATAGTCCTGAAGCTTGTTAATCCTTTTGGTCTTCCTTCTTGTCTTTCTTTAAACCTTTTCAAGTTCTACTCTGTCCTTTTTGACACAGTGGACCCAAAGTGCACACAGTGGACTGCTCCAGTCTAAGCAGATCATGGATTTATCCAGTGGCATAATCATGTTTTGTGTTTTGCTCTTGACTTCTTTTATCTTAATTCCTAAATTCTGTTTCCTTTTTTAATTGCTATTGGAAAAAAAATAAACCCCAAATGCTAGAAGTTACTAAGAAAGGCACTAAATACATTGCTGAGGTTGCTTGTCTCAACAAAATCATTGAAGCTCTAGGCCATTTTTTAATACAGGAGTAAAAAATAATTTCAGGTACAAAGAAATAATTCTTAATAGCTGTTTTATTTGATCACTATAATTACAAATATAAGCATCATAATCATTAGGATTATATGACACATATGTATGACAGAGAGAGAGAGAATGTGATTGTCATTATGTAGTATGTAATTACAACTGTGCTGTCTTAAGATTTTTATAGTAAAATTCCCTACTACTTGTAATTTGTATTCTTTTTATATAGATCTATTGCTCTGGATTGCCTCTCCTACTAATACTTTTTGTGTATGTGTTGTCTAATGTGCAATAATGATTTCAAACCAGAGCAAGACAAAATGTCAAACAGGGCAAAAATGTCATAATGACAGTGTTCTTCCTCTCCAGCTTCTTTGCTGTAGTATGAGGTGTCAAAAAATGGTAGAGATTTTAACCTGGCTTTCAGCATATCAGAAATCACACATTTGTCAAATAAAGCTCTAATTTTCATGAATAATTACATATCATTCTATCAAACTTGAGTCCAGAATTGCTTTTTGATAAGTCCTGAGGACAGAAGAGAAAACATAATCATGTCATTTTATAATAAATGCTTGCTTCTTAGAATTTTTACTTTTTTTTTTTTAATTGCTATGCACCAAGTTTTGGATGTGCAGAAAGGTAAGCTAAAATAGAGTTTGTAGGACCTTTGCAATTTAACATTCAGTATTCTGTTAAAAGCTAATTTTTGAGGCCTTGGAAACTGTACCAAAATCTACACGGTGATAGCGTACTGAAAGTATTCTCACATTGTTCAGACTGTGTTTCCAGCTGATAACTTTTATGCCCTCAGTTGAAAAGCACTATGATAATATATGAGAAAACGATGCAAAAATCATTCCTTTGTAATTTTTTGCTTGGGGTCAATTGATAGACTAAACTTGTTTAAATGGCTGTGCTGTTTTGAATTAGGTATAAGAAAACTTACAGTAATAATGAATTGATTCTCAAGAACAGAATGTGAGAGAAAGGATCCAAACTTTGCAAAATAATGTCCATAGCTCCTCCAAATAACTGCCTCATTTTAATGTAATGAAAAACAGGGGCAGCTGAATTCCCAGTCTGCTGATACTATTTTATGCTATTTGCAAATATATGTTTTGTTTGAATTTTTTTTAAATGTTAGAAAATGTTTTGGATTTTTTTTAAATGTTAGAAAAATCCCTATGTACAAGCAACTGCACTGTCAGCTGCAAAATTTTCCTAGGTAATGAGGTAGGTACCATAAAACTGGCTCATGCAATGTGAAATTTAAAATAAATATGGAATCCTTTACACTTGTGTTCTGGTTCTTCCATTTTTTAGCAAACAGTTACATAAAATTGACCACATCTGTGTCATCCACTCTTGTCATATCTCTAGGGAAAGGGAAGAAGATAGTTCAGCAGGGCTGGAGGAGGCTGCGCTCAGTTCTGCTTAACCTTCATTTTTACTGTTACTAGCACCAACAGCTGGGTCTCCACCTGCTAGAATTTACTCTGTGGAAGAGTTTTGAGTAAGCCATTTTCACAACTTTTCTGAACTCACCTGTAAAGATATTTGCTTTTGGGCTTGATTGTGCTGGGTTACTATTCTGCTGTGCTTTTACAGGCCTCACCAACAGGCAGCTAGCGTTGGGATTGTTCACAAGCAGCCTTACAGACCATGGATGCAGAGGGAGTCACATTTGTATTGTCCAATTTATATCCTGTTTCTTATGTTGGAACTGGTTCCATAGCTTTCCAGATGCAAAGGAAAGCAAATTTAGCCACTTACCCACCTTTCCTTGGATGAAAGCAAGGATTTGTTTCTTAGTTGCTTGATACTGACATTTTTAATGGAGTCTTTGAGTAATTTTCAAAGGAGTAATATTCAAAGGAGTCTGCTGGTATTTTGCCTGTCTTACAGGGGTAACCTAATCATAGAATCATAGAATCCTAGGGTTGGAAGGGACCTTGAAAGATCATCTAGTCCAACCCCCCTGCCAGAGCAGGGCCACCTAGAGCACATCACCCAGGAACGCGTCCAGGCGGGTTTTGAATGTCTCCAGTGAAGGAGACTCCACAACCTCTCTGGGCAGCCTGTAAACCTAAAACCTGCTGTGAGCTCATGATTGCAGCATTTCAGCATCTTCAGACTATTGGCCTATTCTTTGTAGGTAACTCCCAATATACAAGTTAAGGTGGGGCTGGGTGATGAGAAAATACGGAGACTGCAATTCTGGCTCGCACAGTGTAGTATCAACTAGAATAGTGCTGTATTAACTCTCCGTTCAGCAGCACCTCTCTGTACAACCCATGGTAGAGGAACAGACCTGCTGTACTACAGTACAGCTGTGGTTACATGGCCTATACCTAAGCTGATAGATCATATGAGATCTAAGTTGGCTTTGCTTGGAGTCACGGTGAGACTCTTTGTGCCTCCGGCATAGCTACCACCCACAGCAGGTAATACTTGCATGGATATTTGAGCGATGCTTATCTTTTGACATTGTGTTTTGTATTGTTTCAGCATTACATTTTTTCAATGCCGTTAGCATTTGTAGATGTGAGAAATATTGAGCCTAAAAATGTGCAGGATCTCTTCTGTTTGCTCGTGGAGCCATGTGACTGATAACTACGAGACCTTGGCAAACCAGAGGAATAAGATGCTAGCTGTATAATTAAGTAAATGCATTATAGAAGAGAAAGTTTTCTTAAATTTCTGTAACACTTATAGAAGGTTTGATATGGTGCTGAATTTTCACTGGAACATTTTAAGGAATGAAAATCATGAGAAATTCTGGTTAACATCTGAGATCATTCATAAAGCAGTTGAAAAGAATGTCAGGTTTGACCCAAAGGGTCTGAGTTTTGATCTCTACTCTTATTGCATATCAATTAAGGAACTGTAGACGAAAACAGGAGACAGAAAAGCTGCATGCTTTGTTTTCCTCATCTGTAGCTTCCAATAACTTAAAAGTTACAGGGAATTTCTAGCACCGTTTACCTAAATAAGGAAAAAAATCTCCTTTTTATCACAAAATGGCTGTATCATTAGGCTTTCCAAGTAGAATTAGAGAAACTGAAAGATTAACTCCTCCACACCCTCCGAACACCACATATCTACCATCATTTAAACTGAATATGTAAATATTTAATAAGATGGTAAACAGATGATGATTCAGTACAGAGTGGTATCTCAGGAGAGCTGCATTCGGATCTGAGCTTTTCCACAGTTCCTGTGTGACTTTGACTGAAATGTTTGAACTCAGGCTCTTGCAAGTATTTAGATAACATTACCTGCCATGGATCTCAGTTGTAATTAGGGATTCAGATGCTCATGGGAGCTGCACTATTATCATTTCAGACTGTAATTTCCCAATGGTAAAATAGAGGAAGAACATATCCTTACTTCCCTGGGATTATCCAAGGATATTATGAACCAGTGAAGTGTTCACAAATTATGATACATAATCCACAGTCTGAAGAAAGATAAAATGGAGATTCTGGAGCTTCTCCAAACTAAGGGGGTGCAGATTTTATTTAAGTGAGATCGCAACTGTGGTGTTGTGAGCATTCTTAATTAGCGCATCCAGTATGCAGCACAAAGCTCTTTAGGATCGATCAAGCAACCAGACAAATTCTTAAGAAAAATGTATCTAAAGCCATGGTAAACTAAAGATATGAAAACTCTAATGATTCCTAGTCATTAAAGTAAGAGGGTCTGATAGGAAGTCGTGCTGTAGTACAACATTTGTGTGTGTAATTGTGCTGTGGTATATTTGTTTTTCTTACGAACAGAGGTTTGTATTCCGCTCTGATCCATTTAGTACGAAAAAAGCCATCCACTGGTACACACGGATGTGATTTCTTCCCAGGTGTGTACAGGTGTTTGGAACAGATATAAATGGCAGATTGAGAAATAGGTACAAAACATGTAAATGACAGTGGAAATTGTCTAAGTATCTTTAATAGTTTGCAGTGAAAGTTTCTTGGAAGTTGGAGATAGGCAAGGGGTTAACACAAGCGTATCAGATCACACACACCGAGCACAGGATTTGTTCAATTACTTTCAGTTCCCACTCGCACCAGAATGTAATGTGCCTGTTCCCCAGGTAGAAGATGGTGCCACATCTTGTCTCCTGACCCAATGTACTGTACAGCGTCCTGCATCACGTGGCTTGGCATATGAGGTCTTTCACAATGAAAGCGATGGAAGCTGAGAGTTCTTAAGAGCTGCTTTTCTAAGCACTCACATGGATGTTACTCAGCCTGGAGGTTCGGAGGTTTGGGTTTTTTTGCCAGTGTGACAATTACTAGAGAAGAAGGAACACTCTTAAGGAAGTGTTTTGAACAGTTAGGGCTGTTAATACCTACAGAAGTATCAGTCAGGTTGTAGCTTTTAAGTTTTTAAAAAATTCTCTTTGAACATTCATTTAAGATTTTTACACAGGTACAGCACGACTGAACAAGCAGTGGGTGCTTTTGTGCAGTGCGTGAATAAAAATGAAATGTTTTGTCAAAAGCAGCAGTTTCGGTTACGGTTAAGAGCGATGAAGAAACAGTTGTGATGCTCGGAAATGTTCCTGTTGTGCACTGAGAAAACAAAAAATTTTTTCTGGCATGGGTTATACCAGTTGTAAAACAATGTGTCTGATTAATAATGCATTCTATTGAAAAGGAACGGGAGGTTTGCCTAGGTATGATTCAGGGTTGTCTGTTGCAGTGTTAAGGCTGTTGCTTGCCTTAAGGTCAGCATGACCCCGTTTAGTTTAATTTTTCAGTCTTGAGGGTCTGTGCAATTGGTGTTTAAGGAGGAATTAGCAAGAGATAGCAATTTATTGGTTTCTTCAGTTTTTGGCAAGTGTGTATTTCCTTTCATTATTTTCTTTCTTTTTTTTTCTTCTCATTCATTATTGAAGCCCTTGGTTGTTTTATGAAACTTAAGTGACCTTTTATTTTACTCTTTAGTGAATTTTTTTTTCTCAGAGACTTTAAAAACATGTATTGTTGTGGTTAAGATCCTTGTAAATTCAGTGGTATGAAGAACTTGTACGATTTTAAACACAAAGCAGTATTTTAAAAAGTTTCTTTTATGCCTTTAATTCACTTTCCTATGAAAAACAATCCTATCCAGCTATCATGTTACTTTATAAATAGCAGTTCACTACGCTCACTTCCTCAGTTTCCTTCACATTTGTTAGTATTTCACACTAGATGTTTGCACATTATTTTGCAGGTCTCCTCAATGTCTTTTTTAAAACTCCTGTTTCTTTAATACCTACAAAAACCAAAGAGTAGTCTCCTGACACGTTTTTTTCTGAATGCATGACTGGAACAGCTCGCAATCTTGAGTATAACTGCTCTCTGCACCTTAGAGAGGTGGTATTATCCCCAATTACAGTCAAAACAGTGGAAGGACCTTGAGGTCAGAGAAAAAAAAGAAAAACACCAAAGAAAAAAAAATGCAGGCAAAGGACTTTAGAAGAATTTATACATAACTTGCCAAAGTGAAATCCTGAGAACCGCGGTCAGCCATTGTGACCCTGGGAGAACCCAGCTCCAGTTCCTTGGACCCGCAGCTGTCCGGGGAGGTAGGGCTCAAGGGCCGTGCTGTGCAGTGCCTCCTACGAACCCTGGTCAGGGTTCATTCTTCTGAACGGGCTGTGTCTGCAGTGCTCTTCACAGGACTTTTGTGCCTCTGAGGCACAGGTTTTGTGCATGTGCGTTCAGATGACCAAAAATCTGTGAAGCTAGCCGGAATGGATTGTTCATGGTCTCATGGCGTGGCATGCGCTGCCTGCCTGGGAGCATGGAGTGAGAGCAGGTTCGTGAGGGCACCAGGCTTTTTGGGAAACTCTTGGGGAACTGTGTAGAGTGATGGAAGCAAACCTGACACAATCTTGTCCTTGCTGCTGAGCAAAAGGAGTGCCTTATTTAAGTACTAGCAGAACTAAAGCTGAGTGTAGAATGCTTGGATGTAAACTAACACGTTTGCGGTGTAGACAGTCAGGTCATCAGGAGCTAGGAGGAAACCGGAAGCCAAGTTGTGTGATGGTACATCCGTAGACATGCCAATTTTTTACTTTGAGAGGGAGATTTAGTTTGAGATTAAGGATTTAATTGAGTTTCTTGTTTGCATGCTTTTTTTTTAATATTTGAGATGTCCTTGGTTATTCTGCCTGGCTTGGTCTCCTGCAGTTCTTACATTGTGTTTGTGGGACCTCTGTAACTGTCTCAGATACCTGCAGCTTATTAAAGACCACTGAACATCTGTGTTTAAGCAACTCAATTGAGCTCCAAGACTCCTAAATATGGAGGTCTTCATGTAGACATCTACAACTGCAGCTCCTGGTAGTCAATGAAGATATAGCCAGCGTGGTCAGTGGAGCCAGGTGAGTATTTCAGCTCATGTTGAACTAAATAAACAGTAGCAGCTGACCAGCTGAATCACTCTCTCAGCTCCATTGATTTTATTGATTATAATGGAAATTTCTGTCTAGTGAACCAGTAGACACCTTCAGTCTGATGCAGTTGCCTAAGTATAAGTACCTTGTTTCATTTACGTTTGTTGGTTTACCTGAGATGGCCATAAAGGACTGGCAAATATGACAGAGAACATGCCTCAGACCTCTGCTTCTCTGGAGCAGCAGCTAGAATCCAGACAGGATACCTCAGGACATCTCAAAGTTAGAAGATACCTGTGGTTAAGCATCTGAATCATACTCCATGTTTCTAGATCTTAAAGAGCTCCTTTTGTACATGTCCAAAGTACAAGACTGAGCGTATTTCTCATGGAGGAGACCATCTGGGCTTCACATAAGTACCCTGAAAAGCTCAGCGTGATAGGTATTTTTAGCCTACATATATCACATTTTATATAAGATTTTATACACATTTCAATATTTCTGTATAAACACAAAGGGCAAGTATGCCTGCAATGATTTAAAAAGCATTTTGAGAAGAAAAGTAGTTGTCTTGTGTTTAAACCAGTCATTCTGCTTGGCAGGACCCAGTTTCAGTTTTTTCATAAACAATCAGCTTACAGAAAGGTTCAAATACTAAGTTGCTGGGTGTTTGGTGCAGCAGTCTCCATTTTTCCCTGCTAAAGCTGCTGGACAAATCAGTCATTTGATCACAAATATCCTTTGCTCATCTTCTTGGAGAAAAAAAAAAGAATTAATGATAATTTCTTAATTTTCCTTTCTGGTTGCACAGTGGACCAACTCTTTCCTTGTTCTTCCTTATAAACAAATGTCCTTGTAAAATATTTCCGTGACACTCTTTGTGATTTTTGTCCTTGTATCTTAGTCTGTGCTTTGAACTTCTGGAAGTCTTGTTAACTGAGGCTGTAACCTCAGGTTAGGTCCCTGGTTTCACTTCTATTGCAATGTTCTCAAACTTTGGCAAACATGCCTTTTAGATTCCTGTATAAAAGATGATTCTTTTCTGTAAGTGCCTAGGGTACAAGGTATATATTTTACATACCTTTTGTTGGGATAATTACATGGTCGGCTTTCCCCTCACAACCGTTCTGTCACTTCATCTCTTACATTACTGACTCATTTCACACAGGTTCAGCAGTTCTTTTCAGCAGGCAGACGCCCTCTTTTCTCATGTATGTTGCATCGGCAGCTGCATACTGACCAACTCCCACTGGTTCTGTGTACGAGATCTCTTATCCATAACCTCCGTGCTCATCACCCATTCCTGCCATTCCTGCTGTGGGTGCTAATCAAACACAATAGGCCCTTCTGTACTTGCTTGCCTTTTCTCCCTCTCCTCTGGAACTTCTGCTCCATGCCTATATCCAAAGCAGGTAGACCCTTTTTACTTTCTGCATTCCATTACTGAATTTCAGGTTAACATCATCTTCTTTAAACTTTACCCTACCCTAATATTCTTTAAGAGCGATGTTGTGTTTCCAATCCCAATGCAAGGCCAGAGATAGGTGCTGTGCATCCTAGACTTCATTCTAGGCAGCACCCTACATAGCGTCCTGGAGAAGTTCATGAATGCACTACAGTTATGGGGCAAGTATGTTTGGCTGGCATCAATCCAGTTATACCTCTTTAAAATGTGAGTTTTCTGGCTTGTGGTATTGTTGACCTGGCAAATTATTAAAAGTGACTCTTCCAAAAATCGCCTGCTTTCACACACCGTCATATGTATTTCTTGCAGTATTTGTTTTCCTCTTGGATTTCTCTAAACTTTGGCTGTCAATAGAGTCTTTTAAGTGTCATCTTGTCAGGTTAGTATGTGTAAGGTACACGACTGTACAGTGCTGATAGGAAACCAGACAGTGATTTCTGCGTTCCCAAGCTGAATGATTTTGTACCCTACTTGAGAGCGACATGACTGAGGTCTCTCGTATTTGTTGTTAAGTATAGAACATTTATAAAACTTCTCATTCACTTCCATAGTAACAGAAAAACATACTAGTCACTCTCCTACCACATGACTTACTACTTTCTCTACAGTTTCTTTTCCACATTCTTTTGTGCAGTGCTTGCGTCTAAAATTGAAGTATAGAGTATATATTTTAAAAAATTACTAAATAAACAATGAAAGCTTTCCATTAATATGAAAATTGTTTTGAGTGAAAACATTAAATCAACCAGGTCTCCAAGGGCTTCCTCAGCAGGCTTTAAAATTCAATTTTTTCTCTTTTGTGTTTCAGAAGGAGAATTAGAAGGTGCAGTTTTAAGATGTAAATATGTTCTCTAAAGCATTTTCATAGTCTGGAGAAAAATATCCTGCCACATGTTTCTGGGCCTTTTCTTTTGCTTATATTAATAGAGGTATATTTTATACATAGCTAGATGAGGGATCTGATCTAGCTGAACATAACCCTAAAAAAATTACTAGTTTTCAACCATGTCAGCTCAGATCCATACCACTGAACGACACAGGAGTAATACAGATTAAGAGTGAGAGACATTCCTTTTCGGCTGTAATTTGAGTTAAGAGCAGCTTGAGCCAGTCATGAAAGCATACCCCGAGAGTGAAGGGTGAAAACAAAGTTTCACAAGCTGTACTGAAAAATAATCTCTTTTCATTGTTCAGTGTATCCTGCATACAAAGGTTATACAGAACCTAAATTCAACTGAGAGCCTAGATAAGTGCTTAATTTTGCTAATTTCAGTGATACTTACCTGATCTTAAAATCAACCCCATAGCTGAATTTTTCATGTCTTGGAGCCATAGGAAAAAGAAAATTCAATTTTCAGAATAATTGCTTTAATCTTCTGAAGTGATGTCCTGCAATTTGTGACCTAAGAAAACATTTGATAAATACACCTTTACCAGAAATAAATGTTTTCTGTACATGTACTGTAGATGTATCTTATAAAGATGCAGTGTTTGTTTAAATGTGATGCAGTAGCTGTTTCTTTGTACATCCAGCAGTATATTGAACATAGTTTCTCAAATAATGTTTTGATTTTTTATCCTTTTATTCAGAAGATACAGGCATAGTACCAACACAAAGATAATATTGCTACATATCTAATTTCTGTTCTGCTAAGATCTTTTACCAAAATGAAGTACCCACAGTATATACACTTTATACTTTCTTTAGGGTTTTTGTTACCTTTATAATGCAAAAGGACACCCCCATTTCTTTTAAAAAACCCACCTTAATTCCTTCCACAAAAACCCAACAAAATTGTTGACGTTAATAATGCTTCAGACTGATAGATTGATATGTGCCTGGCCAGGAGCAGTGTGACCCAGCGCAGCACTTCTGTATTAATAAGACATGAAGTCAGACCATTTATCATTTAGTATAGCCAGCACACAAATTAGAGAACAGCTTGCCAGGGTATATTGTGGTCTCATTACTTTGTTTTTTGCTGTAGTTGCAGAATAGATAGCTTTGAAACCTTCCTGTGCTCTACTGTGACAGGAGAGTGTTCATGTCATGGCGACCCGACTGAGTTGTTCAGCTGCGTACAGTGCTGACTCAGGAGCCTTAAGTGTCCTATCCAATTCGCCAGGCAGCAGACTCTTCTAAATCAAAAGAAGGAAAACTCCATAAAGATACAATCACTGGCAGTTACCACAGGTGTAAGATGTTCAGCAGTGCAATCGGACTATGAAACTTTGGGAATAATTTACTGGATCACTGAGGAGCACATGCTTTCATTACGGTATGTTTTTTATTACATAGCTAGTATTTCCATGCTGAAAAATACTGTTAGTCTTTCATGAAAACATTAACGTATCATAAGATAACATACTCACACTGCCTTACATTGGTTACTGTTCAAGTATTGTAGTTGGGAGACATTTTGCAACTAATATTCATGTTTTAAGGATATGCATTTGTCTGCATTTTTTGTACCTTCTATTTTGTCAATCATTTGCTGTCTTTAGGGTGAGTCATTTCCTCTCAGGAAAACTTTGGAATATTAAAAAAAAGAATGCAGACAACTTGAATTTTTAAACCTTTAAGACATACAGCTCAGATCTCAAACTGCTAAGTTTAGTTTCTTAAATCAATGAAATCTGAGCTTTGTAGTGTTTCCTTAACTAAAGATGTGTTTGTAATGCTTTTGGATTGCAGATTTATGTTTGTGAATCGTTCTTATTTAATGTATTTTCAGCATATAATGCATGTGCAACTGATCTCCTGATTGAGAATACCTTGATGCTCAGTGTTATTTTGCAATGTAATATATTTATCTAGAGATGTATTTGCCATTTGAAGCATATTTTAGGCTGCTCCAATTGTATTTCTGTCCCCTCTTTGTTCATTGGGTGGAAAATATGATCCAGATATAGCGTAGTGTTCTCTGTCAGAAGAAATCAGTGAAGATCTCTTTCAAGCAGTGAGGTCCTTCTCTGTGAATGGGGTAAAGCCTCTAAACCTGTGCACTCTGTGTATACCCTTGGAGAACCACCACAGAGACTGTCTGGCTTTGCCTCTGCAGCTCTGAAAGAGATGGCTCTGAAGTGTCTTTAAGCTCTACATCCCTGTCCCTGTGCCCCCAGACCACGGCTGCATTGGTTCCAGGAATGAGCCTTGAGTAGGCTCGGGATAAGGAAAAACAAGTCTGGTTTTGAGGATGGCTCAAAAGCTAACCTCTACAGTCAGCGTGGGATTACTCTTTGTATATTTGTTTTGGATTCTGAAAGATTCTCAGAAACAGTCTGTAGCACCAGTAACTGGAAGAAAGAGTAATATAGCCCGAGTGCTGATTTCTTAGAATTTTCTTTGTAAAACAAGCATTTCAACATAATCTCTCCCCTCCTGGCTTGCCAGTCTGCTTCCTGCTGCTTTACTCTGAGATCTCAAGTGTTGCTGTACTCAAAGGTATAGAGCAGATGTGTGAGACAATTCTTGGAAAGAGAGTTGTACCTCTTTCCTGGGTAATAGTGAGAAAGCCGTTGTGCTTACGGAGCTGAGAAAGAGAATGACCTAGACCTGTACAACTTAGGGATCATTTTTTACTAATTTTCCACTCGCCACTTTGATCATCGCTTCCTAGCGTTGATTTGTGGCACCTCCTTCCCTCCCTTTCTCCTCCCTCTACTTGGCTTCTTCCTGCTGCTTAACAAGCTCAATTGGTTTTATGTATGTAATTCTTGTTTTTTTTAAAGAGAGTTTGAAGGTGGTCTCTAAAAGAATTGCTTTCATCCGAAGCCAGGAACTGATCAAAGCAACACACAAAAGCCGAATGGGAGCCAAGGCAGAGCTGCCTGACCAGCCGTAGGGTCAGGGTTCTGTGCTGGAGAAATAGTAAAGCGTATCAGCTGAACTGTGCTGGAAGCTGCTGATCAGGGATTTTCTCTCCAGTAACACCTGCAAAGTTTATGAGATCCTGCAGGAAAATCAAAGAAATCTGCATCAGAATACATTGTTTCCTGCAAAGAGGAATATGAAAGCATTTGCAGGCTGAAGTGCCGTTGCCTAAATATATTTATTGCTATATCATATATTAGGCTCAGTCTGCACTATTATTAAAACACTGGACTACCACTCAGCTCTACATCGACTTTTATGAAGTGGCTCCTTCAGCCGGTTGTGGGGATATTAAGGAGCAGCGCGTATGATTGTCTGTGAAAAGAAGATTCACACTAAATCAAAAAAGCACGTAAATGAAAATCAGTGTTGTCATTATGTCTGAAAATAGATTTTCAGTGAAAATTATAATTAAGAAACAAGTTAATAATAGATGTTCAGTCATCTATAAAAAGTCTAATTAAGATTTCTTCCAAATTCTGTTGGCAGATACAGATTTTTACCAGGCATGAGTCCCAATCGTGATTACGATTTTAAAAACTTTGAGTAGTAATCCATCGTATGACTTTTCACAGAGGACTTTCTACTGTGACCAATTTGAACTTTGTCTGGCGTTTTTTCTTCTATATTCATGTCAGCTAAAATAAATGCCATTTTTAAACAAATCATTACTTTAGATGTCTCAGAAAAACTGAACTCTGGTTTGAAAGTAAACGTAAAAGTTTCTAGAGTGAAGGAAGTTTAAGTTTTGTGTAGTCGTAAAGGAAGACTAAACTATGTCTTAAAACCAAAACAGCCTTTCATCCTTAAATAATTAGAAGAATCTGGTTGTAATTGGAGTTTTCTGTTTCCCCAGAAAACTACAATGTCGGCTGTCACAGATTAGATTCCTTGTCACTAAATTGCCAACATGCTTTAGTCTGGATCTCCAAGCATAGTTGTATATTTTAATGGGTTTATGGCAAGTTAGATGGTTTTGGATTTAGTCAAGCTTTATTTTTTTGGGGTCCAAGTAAAATTGAATTTGTATGAGTTTAAAAATACGATTATTTTTTTTGGTAGACATATCTGGAAATTCTTTTTTCCTTTTTCTGTAGAAAATATTCATGTGTGATTTTTGCTGCTGTTCCCTGTGTGAATTGTAGCATTTTCATTGAAAAATGAACACTCTGTCCTCAAAAGTAATGCTTGTTGGTTTGCAGTTGAAAAATTTAAGCAAAAAAAAAAAATACTTGGTTTTAGTTGGAATTCTTTTCTTTCCAATGGCCAAAATGAATGTGAAATAATTTCATATTAAGAATGATCCGTTAGATATTTTGATTTATTATCTGCTTGAGAAAAAAAGAAAGCAACAACTTTTTAATAGTGTTTTTATTGAGGTCATTTAACATTGATTTGTCCAAGTCTGTTTTCATCCCTTTTGATATGGATCTGTGCGGTTTTTTCCAAGGGCACAGAGGGCAGTTAACAAATAGGCTTGATTTCTCAGAAGGTGGGGAAAATTGCATATATTTGATTTCATTGCAAAGGTGTACGTATTAATCTGCAGCAGTCTCCTGAGAATAAAGACCTCTCGCTATTATTTACTTCTGAAGTGAGTGGGAGAACTGATTTCAGTGATTAATAAAAGCAATTTGGCTTGGGATATGAAGTTGCCAAAAAGCTCGGTGATGTCTTCCCACTTCCCACTTTCAGTGCACTTGAAAGCTTGGCACCTTTCAATCTGCAATCTTGTTCCAACATCCTGTTGCTTGGAAACATGAGTAGCGGAAGAAATCATCTCACTGCTAATGCAGGAGAAATCCCCTGTCTGTGGTGAGCCCGATATTCAAAATCAAAAGAGGATATCAGGTAAAAATTAAAAGCAAACACAAAAGAAAAGAGAAGTGGTAGAGAGATGTGAGTAGTCTTCTTGCAGTATATTCTCTATATGGAAACGGTAGCGGAGTTGTTCTTGGCTGTATAAAGATGGTAGGATTATGTTCTCTGTGACCTGTCATCAACCTTAATCAGAGTTTCTGTGTTTAATCATGAACTACTTTCCAAAGTGGCGTTATTAGGAAACCATTAATTTTAACCTGGTCTGGTCTGTAGATAACATTTCTAATATAATTCCACAGGAGATACATGACTTCTAAGATCTTGTAACAGAAAAGGAGCTGGAAATTCTGGCAAACGTAACTGTGGTTTAAGTTAAAGCTTTAATGTTGCTTTTAAAATGTAATGGCCAAATGGGGTCTACTGCATTGCCGTAACGTTATTCGTACATGCAACACAGAATGACTGGAGACTTTTAGATGATCTGACAGCTTTATTGCTGCGGAATAAATTACTTCACTGAAAAAGTGGATTTCAATCAGCAGAACCCTAAGTGACTGCTGATATTAATCTTATTAGCTCTGTAGAGTTGAGCTCACTAGAGGATCATAATTTCATTTCTCAGCAACTTCAAAATTTTTTTTTCTGGGGTAAGAGTAACAGCAGAATATTGAACCCTTTTTGAAGAAAATCATAGGAATAGTAGAATATTGGTCTGGAAATGATCTCAAATGAGGAAATGTATTTAAGTGTTTCCCACACTCCAGTATTATATCGTAACCATCAGTCTTCTGAGCCCTTTTTTCCTCTCTTACTGCCAAGTCATTCTGGCAGAATGCTATAAGCAAACAGATTTGACTTCCAGAAACAAATATTCTTTGCAGAATTTGTCAATAGCCCACCTATTTACTATGCTAGTACCAACAAATAAAAAACTTTGTAAATTACTTCTACAAGTTATAATTTTGTGGCACATGAACACCCAGATCACTTTCTGAAAGAATAAGTTTTACTTTATCTTTGCCCATATGAGGAACAGCTGTACTGGTAAATTGAACAGTTGCAGGAAAAAATCCCGTGTGCCAGAAATCAGTTTTCTGTTGTAACGTCTTGGCATGGCTCTGGTGCTAGTGCTCATCCTCTGCAGCGATTCCCAGGCACACTTCAGAAGTTATGGTGGGCCAGTGACCATTCCCAAAAAGCATTTTGGATGGAGTAACCTTGTTTTGAGGCTAGTAGTAAAGGCATAAGATATAGTAATATGCTGAGTCTGGTTGGGGTGTCAGAAAGAGTCTCAGTAAGAGACTCTTTTAGTTCTCCTGAATCAAGAATTTTATATAACCTCCGGGAATAGATGTACCACGCAGTATCACTTTTGCACAAGAAAAATGTTAATATAGAAGATTGAAATAATTTATTGTTCCAAATCCAAAGCTAAAGAAAGCACTGCCTGTAATTACAGATAACTTCATGGAAATAAAAAAGTAAAGCACGGCTGGACAGTCTTGTGGCTGAACTGGATCCATGAGGATCTTATAGTATGTATCACTGCCATTGAAAATAATCAGTTTTGTGCTGTCTCCAAATTTATTTTTCTTATTAGAGTTACATTTACATACAAGTCTCTGCCCTAGCATTTCTTTCTTCTTAATCAGATTGTTGTTTTTAATACAGGATTAGACGCTTTACCAACCTTTTGAAATATTCATGAATTTTGGATGTTACTGGATGTTCAAAGGATTACACTAACATCTTTGCCGGTACTGATCTGTGAACAAATTGTTCGCCTGCAGTAAAGAATGCTTTCTCCTCCCAGACAAATTTTAATAGATAGCTTTTTGGATACCTAAATCCATAGTTCATCCAAACAAACCCGCTCATTTTATGCAAGTGATGAACTGCCTCTTGCTATAGCGATAACACATCATTTTGGAATAACAGTGAGCTTGGAAACATCTTACCATTCTCCTCTTAGGAATATTTCAATAGAAATTACTGTTGGGCCATTTCAGAAATATGAAAGCTGGCTGCTTACACTGGGAAAACACATCCATTGATATACTGTTTTACTGGAAGGATTAATATATTAAAGTAGTAATGTCAATTATATTTTACAATGCAAAAAAATTTGCAATGTAATATGAAACTTTTCCTCCTGTAATAGTTTGTAAGTCCTATCTAAGATTGAATTGTTAGTAATTAACTGTGTCTTCCTAATTTCCCACTTAGATCCCTTGACTGTTTTTCCAAGCCTTCTTAACACAACCCACATATATTCTTTACCCAGTTTCTGCTGAAGGCAGTCTTTCTTTATCCGTCTGTTTCAGTGGGACTTGTCAAAAGCCCTGGATTAATTTCCATGCTCTCAAGTCCATAGCTTTCCTTAGGATACCCAGTCTGTCCTAGGTATAGGATAAGCTTGGTCGAGAATTTCTCTGCTAGATCTTCAGTCTTCACAAAGTCTTAATCCTCACTGATCATTATCACAGATGACTGCAACTAAAAAGTCACTAGTGTGTTCCCATCTTTATTCCACTGTGCAAAAGATCTCCCTCCAAGATCTAGGTGATGGAACTGCAGTTCCTGCTGCTGCTGGCAATTGCCCTGTCATATCATGACCAGTCACTGTCATGGTGGTTCTCGGTAGGTTCTGCCCTCGTAGCCGAGAGGGAGCTCCTTTTCTAAATCACAGCAGCTGGAGTACAGGGTCATAGCAGAATAGTGTGGGTTTTCTTCAAAGCCTGACTAGTTCAACTGCAGTTGAAGTTGACTCTATAAGATCCCTGTTTTTCCTAGTCGTATAATCCCCGTTTACCACAGGAATCCTGACAGTTCCTTGTTTGGAAGTTGAGGGCTGTTCTCTTTAGTGACTAACACACTTCTACTCTCATTTTCATATGCCTGACTCGGCATCTTTCTTTGTCAGTGTTATCCATGGGTTTCTAAGATGTTGGTCTGACCTGCTTCATTTGTATCTCCAATTGTTTCTTAGGCTCCCAAGTTCCTCAGAGTGGATTTCTTCTCTTTATCATGGTTTTAATCAGCTCTTCCAAGTCCAGGTCTTTCCCTGTTTTCTCCCCTTTGTATTAGCAGGTATTTTTCTCTACATGCTCTCCATGGAAACTGACAGTGTGATAGGGAGATGCCCTTTGATTTATCAGTAGCTGGGGTCGAGGGCTGTCCTTCTGTGTCAGTATGTTGGTTTGTTGGTTTTTTTTTTTAATAGAGCTGGTCACTGTATATGTTTGTGGCTTGGAATTTCACAAGCATTTGAAAGTTTAGCCTATGCCACCCACTTGTATCCAAGAGAGATGTAAATCTGGGCTGGGAAGGCTGAGTTCATTGAAGCAGGAAAATAGGACGTAAAGCCTTTGCTTCCTGGTGCCACAGAGTCAGCAATTTACAATTCAGGTACCACAGTCTGAGGAGCTTTAAAGAAAAGAGGGGATGACAACCATGGTAGAGTTAGTGAGAAACAGCTTCTTCCTTGCTTGCTTCATAGAAGTAATTTCTCCTGCTGGAACTAGAACTGCTGTATCACTGGAACTCTGAATGACAAAGGCTGATGCTGGCAGGAAAGCTCCTGCAGTGCCCATTTTCTGGTTCCAGTGATGTGTGTTTGATGATGAAAATGGCAACACAATACTTGTCACATCTTCCAAAGTATGTTCCTGGATTTATGATTGTGTTTGGCACTGTGATTGTAGGATCTCACAGGCACACGAGAGCTTACCACGTGTATAAATACGGAAAGCTTATTTTTGTTTCATTTTACAAACCCTTTCACATAATTAAATTAGCACGTGAATAGAAAAACAAACATGCTTATGTTCTAAAGGATTCCAGAACCGGCCCCTTGCACAAATAACTTAACTGATTCCTTATCTGTAGCATCACATCAATAAGATGCTGGTTTCTGCCATCTGTTTTGTCCACTAGTGGGCTCTATAAATCCTGAGCAAGTATGTTAAATCCCTGTAAATGGCATATCTATTCCTTTTCCGAATAAACTGTACAGAATAATAGCTGACCATGTCTGTGAAATAGAATTTATAAACAGGAATATTACAGTGTTTTCTCATTGATCACAATTAGATCCAGGTAGTGATCAGTAAAGCAAGTAAGTCGTCATTGCATTAAGCAGTCTGCGTACCTATTTGTCTAAGAATGCTTTTGAGTTATCTCAGAATGTTTTGTCTCACTCTGAATGGATTTAAAACCTTCCTATTTTTCATGTGCTTTAATGAAGCTTTTCAAAAAGTAAGTTTGAAAATCAGGTGGGCCCGTCTGCTTTGCATGGTCACCTTGAGAACAGGTAGCATCCAGCCCTTTGTAAGACAAGCCTCTGCCACTGCAGTCAAACTTTTGCGTACTCCCTTTGTGCTGTAGCAGTGATTTTTGCAAAAAGCCTTTTGGATGTTACATGAATTTTTCCTGTTTTGGCTCTGTTTTTAAATAAAGCGGTCCATGGAAGACAGTGTGCGAAGTGGATGATAGCTGAATGCAGTTCCATTCCTGAAGGTGTAACTCTGAGTGTTACCATGTTGAGAGCATGTTCATGCATTTTTATTTCTCTTTAGACTGGATTTCAAGACTGCTGCAAACAGTCATGTAGAACCAATATTGTACTTGCCCCTGAGGATGTAGAGATGCGCCCCTCAGACCACAGATGCCTCCAACGTAACAAGAGAAAATTTTAGCTCATAATACGGGAAGGATTTTAAAAGAACAAAGAATAAAATGGGCATCTGTCAGATACCTTGCTAATTATTTGTCCTTTTACATTAAACATCAATGTAACAAAGACAAATAATTATCAAGATACCTGAAAATCGTATACTGGTTGAAAGATGGATTAGAATTAGAACTAAACATCTAGTGCTTTTGTTTGGCAACAGCATTTAGTATAATTCATTTCAGAGCTTGGCCTTGGGTTTCCTGCATACACCTCTGATAAAGCATTTTAAGGACAATACTGATGCCAGGCTTTCCTCATTGTCTTCAACTGTGTTTGGTGTAGGTGAAGCAGTACTTAGGTAAAACAAGAGGAGCCAGAGGGTTCCTATCAATGCGTAGAGAGGCCTGTGATCTGCTTTTTGTGTTGGAGGAGGAGATGCGCCCTCACTCCCGTATGAGCTCTGAACATCACTAATAGGCTTTGCAGCTTCTCATCTACCCTTCACCCAATGGATGCACCACTACTAATTACCGTGACGTTGCTGTTTGATTTTGAGTATACAGACAAATATTTTGTCAGTAGTGCCTGCTTTTTCTCTAGGTAATGTTCTTAAATTCTACCTGCATTGTTTTATAATTCTTATTGTGCTTCTATTAATAGTATGTGTATAGTATCAATAGGCTATAATATAGAGAATTAACTATACTATATATATATTATTAACATGATACAAATGTATAAAATATGATTGTATATGTAAAGTATGCTTTGCAAAATCATATCCAAATTGTCAAATTTGTATGCTGTTCCTTTGGAACTCCTTTTTCCATCAAGAGCTGTGTGTGGTTGCACAGTAGTTTTTCTTTTGCTTGACCGATTCCTCCAGGATGCTTCCCAACAGGCTCATTTCCCAAGCAGTGCCCTGTGCCGAGGAGGGGCTGGAAGGGCTGTTCAGTGGTTAGGAATTACTGCCACAAACAGGAAGCGTTTCATGCTTTCTATTCACAGTTACTCGAGGAGGGAAAGGACATGGGGCCCAGGGCAAGAGCTACTTTGTGATAGGAAAAGAAAGCTGACATGGCTTTTGGTTATACCAGTTCATTGTGTTTGCTGCGGAAAGCAGGCGGCAGTTAAGTACGTAGGATATTCAGCTGGAATAGGCTGACTCCTCAATGACAGAATGAGTAAATTATGTAGTTTCTAAGTCCTAATAATTAAATGCAAAATCAAATAGATAATTGATAATGTCTCATTCTGAAAAAACGAATTAATAAAATGCATGTTGATAGGGAAAAATATGGCTTAAGTTGAAAAGAAAAAGCTGTTATGTTTCACAATATTTGAGTTACAGCAATGCTACGTTATTTATGAGACAGCTCCTCTAAAGACGTGTTGAACTGCTTTAGCCACGAGTTTTCAGCCACGATGGGCTGTGCAAAGATAAATTCACAAAAGTGTGCTATTCCCCAGATCCTTTAACATTTATTCTATTCAAATCCTGTAAAACAGCAAGGCTGTTTTACAGATGAGTTTGCCGACTATTGAAAATGCGTCTCCTCAATTGCTATATAAACCAAGGAATTACTCAAATCAGATTTCTAGCCACATCTTCAAGAAGGTGTCAAAGCTTGCTGCCTTTCTGCTGAATTACAGAAAGCTGTTACTTTTAGATAACTTCCTGTAATTTACCAGCAGGATCTGCTCAGCGACTGCTGCAGTCAATGTTCTTTGCCTTTCTTTGTGGACAATGAAGCTTCTCTCTTTCATGAGAAATGTTGTAGTCTGACATCAACATGCAGTGACCGAGTTCTGAGTGCTAAAATTGAAATCTCTCTCTTACTTTTTTTTCTTTCTTTTCTTCTCCCCTCCTTTTTTTTATTTGAGAAGATGGGAAATTCTTACGCTGGGCAGCTCAAGACAACACGGTTTGAAGAAGTATTGCATAATTCTATTGAGGCCTCTCTCCGCTCAAACAACTTAGTTCCCAGACCAATCTTTTCTCAGTTGTATTTGGAAGCTGAACAGCAGCTGTCATCACTGGAAGGTAGGAAATAATGGAATTTATATTTCTGCTCAAAAACTGTTCTGCTGTTTGCTCTCCCAAGGCTCAGCACACACATTTCAAACCGGAATATAGAAAACCAACAGTATTTAAAGTTTTTCTCTGGATTTTTATGGTCTACAAATATATATATATTTGTGTTAGAATTGGATTAAAAATACAAACTGCATTGTCTTTTATTTTGACAAAATTAAACCAATTGCTTGCTCAGATTTATCAATATACATAAATGGAAGTACTAGGAATTGTTCCTGTAAATGTGTGGAGGAATCTTTGGAGGTTTGGAACATATATCTGTTATCCTATAATTTATCATACGCTGCTGAAAGTTGTGCAGTAAATGATGGTAAACACATGATAGATTTTATAAAAGTTATGTGCTAAGACTGATTTTTGTTCTGAATAAATACAACAGAAATATTTTTAGCTTTTAAGAGGTTTGTAACTACTTTAGGCGTAATATTTTTAGTTATTCTGTGGTTGCGAAGGTGAAAATTTAGGATGTGTTCTCTTGTAAACCCTACACAAGTTGCTATTTAACACATGAGATCTCTCTCTGCATTAATGTGTGTGTTTCTGAATTTCATTTGCTCAGACTTTTTTTGGGGGGGAAGTAGTATAGTTTAAATGAACTGTATAGATCTGATAAGCAAACTCATGATACAGTTCGATGTTTTGTTATGCGTAGTAGTCTCACGGTTTTCAGTGAGTGGACCGGTGTGTGCAGAACACCGGCATGTTGGTGCAAGGTTATGTTTAATAATTTCATTATTTAGCCATTTCTCTCACCAGGGCGGTGTTTCATTTCTTTTGATCAGATCTGCTTCCCTGTCATACTTCGCTAAGGATGTCTTAGGTATCTATGTAATGATAAATGCATAATGGTTAACAAGCCACAGTAATAATAATAATAAAAAAAGATCAGCCCAAGAAGTAGTACGAGATAAAAGTATTTTGCACAGATTAAACTCTTCGCTATTACCTCATGGTAACAGCTGAGAAAACTTTTATTGAAAAAGCGAATCTGCTCACATCTCACACATCATTAGTCATTTCTTCTTTTTTTTTTCTTCGCTAAAATAGGACATAATAATGACTATACATTCATTGTTTAAATCTATTTGCTGGTTATTTCCTACACAAGGTCATCCTTCTATCAAACCCTTCTATGAGCATTTCATATACTTTTCTATGGCAACCAACTGTGATGTCACAAAATGGATTATGACATCAGTCGGGAAAGATGCTCCAGGAGGAGCTGCATTGTTCAGGAACAAAAGTGCGATTTCACTCTTCTGTAACTTCTTTCTCTCAAGGCTTTCAAAGAACTTTCCAAAGTTCTTTGGAAAGAACTTTGTGTACATTTACTTTTAAGTATCTAAACATCAAGTTATAGGTTCAAGTTATGTCAGAGCAGGTTTAGATTAGATATCAGGAAACATTTTTTCACTGAAAGGGTTATTAAGCATTGGAATAGGCTGCCCAGGGAGTTGGTGGATTCCCCATCCCTGGAGGTGTTTAAGAAAAGGGTAGATGTGGTACTGAGGGACATGGTTTAGAAGGGGTTTTTGCCAGGGTGGGTTAGTGGTTGGACTTGATGATCTTAAAGGTCCCTTCCAACCTCAGCGATTCTATGATTCTATCAAGCTTCAGACCTGGTGGACTTATCCTTATCCACAGATAAGGACAGCACATTAAACATGACTGGTCTAAGGTTGCAGCCTAAGGACAAAAATGCTGGAAGTGAATGAAGGGAAAAGTGAAGCTCTCCATCTTTGCTATTTAAGTCAGGGGTAAGTTATGTGTTATGACCTAACCTTGACTAATATCCAAATGCAATGAAAAAGCGGTGAGTCTGGCACTACTCTCTTTTCCCACACTCCCAGCCATGAAGTTCCTCCTTCGTCTTTTGTTCCAGCTCTGACACTGGAACCTGCTGAAATAGGATGCCGAGACATCCCAGCTTGCTAACTCTGCAGAAAAGTGAGCAAATAAAAGTGACCAGTTTTTTTTGTTTGTTTTTTACTGGTTTTATATATTAAATTAGCTCAGTGGAAGACAAAAAATGCCAAAATTGGTGAAACGGGAGAAAATGGGAAGATGTGGCTAGGAGGAGTAGGGGTAGCCCCAAAACCTTGAGGGGCTGATTCTGTTTTCTTAGCAGTTAATGGAAACAGAATTGAAGTGTAATAAATTAAGTTTCACAACAGCCTGGCAGAGAACATTCCTTTCATCAAAGTTTCAGACAAGGGGAACTCTGAAGGGACCTATAAAAGTTTTTCCTAGGTTGTTCCTCAGGTGGCAAAGGTCTGCAAGCTGGCATCATGTATTCCAGCCTCATTATAAATTGAAATTTCCAGTTCTAGCTCCATGAATCGCTGTGCACTGAGGGCCAGGAGGCATCTGAAGCAGAGAACCATCCTTGGGGTATTGTACAAGCCCTTGTCCTCCCCTCTCATTGCTGTCTTTCCAAGGCCCTGGCGTTCTGACATGGTGATATACTTGGACTGTGCTTGGCCATAGCTGCCTGTTGGTCCACAATAAAGCAAGTGCTTTCCTATGGTGAAGCAGACGTATATAAATAATTTAAACAAAGTAGTGCAGTGGGTCAGTGCAGCCCAAGTGCTTTGGCTTTCTGTATTGTGGATTGATAACGTTAGATATGTTCAAAGCAGCATTTGTCAGCAAAACCAGCCACCAGTAAATAAGGCTGATGTTATGTATTTTGTCTTTGATGATGTTACAATATCAAAATTGCTCAAGAGCCTGAAAATTGAGTTTATAGTCTAAGAAAAAAACAATTAGAAATGTTTTTTTAAGCTTTATCAATCACCAGTTGTAACTTGTCATTATTTTAGGCTTGTATTTTTTGTTTAAAAAATATTTTTCTGTCTCTTTTTGATACATAAATGACCATCTAAACCAGAAGAAAGTGCCTACCCACTGAAACTAGCCTAATATACTTACATATCTGTCATGATAATTTATGCAAAAGAGGCTGTAGGGTGCCTGGAGACAAGTGAAATGAACATGTTGGTCCCTTCTGGCCTAGATGTTACATTTTTTGCAATGAGCTTGCAAACACCTATTTTTCCAGTGAGTATGGTTTTCCACTTTATACATTTGAAAAAAACCTACATATCATAAACATATGTCTTTATAGGCATTTATACAATTACATTTATACAATTGCATGTTCCATGTGAAATGTCTTAATCACAACTCTATAAGCATGAAGGTCTAATAAATCCTTTGAGAGAGCTGAAAAAAATTCCTTTAAAGAAAACTGTGGTGTTTATGGTACCTATGAATAAATTTAAATTCAATAAAATATGGACAAAATGTTCACAGTATGCCTGTTGGTTTAATGGTGCTGTATCAAGTTATGTCAGCTGATTGCTTAGTTCTGTAACATACAACAGAAGAACTAGGGTTGTGAGTCCACTTTTGCCTCCATCTTGTCTCTGGTTTTGAGTGCTTGATTCTTTTGGGATTGTTTAAGAGAAAAAGATGTGGATTTATCCTGAAGGTTTTGTTTACCTGATTCTACAGTCATTTAATAATCATAAAATTAAAAGCTATTCTGAGGAGGGTCATGGGGGAAAAAAATCCTCGATGAATAGTCTGTGGGATTCTGAGTGCCTTACCTAAAGTCATTCAAAGCAAAGAGAGTATGTTGAGTTGACACTGAGCATTGGAGGATGACTGCAGTGTGTTTCATTGTTTTTCTGTTTCAAGACTAAAACCTGGATCAACAGAATACTGTAGGAGCAAACTGCTATTTTAGTTTCCCAAGTAAAGGAGGAATCTTGAATTGAAAGGATGAAACACACACAAATGAAATACAGGTGAATTCTATTAATAGGCAAGCTATCAGGTAAAAATACTGATGTAGGTAGCCAGTGCACCAGAGAAGTGGTTTACAGCAGAGAATCTGAAGAAGAAAGACCTAAAGGCCTCTAAAAAATGAAGCCTACATTATGTATTCTTCTCCTCAGCATTCATCATTGCCTCCTAGAGTAGCACCATCCATGCACATGCTGCTGTGATTTGTCTTCATAGACATCTACCTTTCCTTGACACTGCTCAGGGAGCGGCAGTGCTTTACTCACAGCTCTTGATTCTTGTAGGAGACAGAAGGCTGGAGAATTAGGTGTTCTTACCGTGGCATCATCTGTGGTGAACCTAGTTTCAGGCAGGAACCGTTTCTCCAGTTTCCTGTACAACATCAAGGACATGGTCAATACCTAATTAACAAAATCTGTACTTGGACTGTAGCCAAGATATTGTAAAGTGCTAAGAACTAATGACTTTGGGTTTATGTTGGGTGTTAATATTACAAAGGTACGGTTACACTTCTGTAATCAGCAAGAGTTCAAACACCATGAATTAGGTCTCTAAAAATCGTTAGGTTAGCTTAAAAATAACGAGATTTTAAAAAATAAGAAAATGGAGGCTTCTTTTTATTTGTCTTTTAGGTTTTTTTTTACTTTCTCAGATACAGTTGAGTCATGCTTTTGAACCTTTTTTTTGCACAGGAGCTAAAAGCTTTATTTTTTTGATGAAAGATATTCTATTGTAAGCATGACTGGAAGTTGGAACTCTAAGGAAACAACAAATAACCTAAGAGTTGGCAACAGTAAGGTCATTGTCAAGAGGAGAGAATCCAGTTTGCTGCAATACTTTCTGTAACTGGGTCACCCTGTTCATTCATTGGTTTGTTGCCAGCATTTTCTGTTGTCTGTGTCATTTATGCTGTGGTAATTTGTAGCAGGCAGCAGAGCAGACAATGAGGAAGAAGAAGAAGAGGAGGAGGAAGAAGGCTCAGAATCAAGTAGTCCTCCTGTTTCTTACCAGATGAAGCCTCCCCCAGAAGGATGTTGCACTACTGATGGTAAGAAATGCACTAAACATGCTGTCAGAAAACATTTGTCCTACTGAAAAGGGTCGGATTGGGGCCATTTCCTCTATAATTCATCAGAATGAGATAATCTATACTATATAGAAATCCTAAAATTGTCATTGTTCATTACCTGCCAGATAAAGACGGATTGCTCTTGATTGCTCTTCTATTTGACAGGGTCTTTGCCCACTGTGTCCAATAAACATTTGTGTTGGAACGCCTGGCATGAGACAGAACTTCTGTTCTCTTAGTCAACACAACCTTTAAAAGGTTGAGTTTGCAGGCATGGCGTTAGCTAAAATGAATGTGGAGAGCTTTATCACCTCTTTTTTTCTATTTAAAGTGTACCTCATTCAATGTTGCGGTAAAAAATATTTGAAAATCCAGAAAAAGCCAGTGACATTCACCAGATACTGAGAACTATTATGTCCATTTTTGAGTGTCTGACCTAAGTTATGATGCTGTTAGTAAATTGTCCCATAAATATGTAGGTTGCAAAACGTTATCAAGAAAAATTTCACTGTGCATTTTCAGATTTTTGTTTGTTTATGTTACTGGTATCATCTGTTTACGGCTGACCAAAAGGCGGGGAAAAAATTTTTCTCTTAGTTTGCCCTTGCCTCCCCTTGAGGGGTCAACTGACCCCTCCCCTGAGGATACAACTTTGTTTTTCATTAAAAAAGTAGAAAGTCTTTTAATAAAGACAGTTGTGAGTATTAAAGATATAATCTTGTCAACTTAAAAATACATTGTATTGGGTTTTTTCTAGGTTTCTGCCAGGCTGGTAAAGATTTGAGACTGGTTTCAATTTCCAATGAACATATTGAGGTACCATCAGGATTTTTACTTGTTGGTGCAAAGTCACCAAATTTACCTGATCACCTTTTAGTGTGTGCTGTGGATAAAAGATTCCTGCCAGATGACAATGGCCGCAATGCCCTGTTGGGTAAGTGCCTGCGGTTGCAGTAAGTGGATGCTTCTGTGGACTATAATTAATAGCTGGTCTTTTTTTGCAGAGTGAGTTCAGCAGATCTTATTTCCGTTCCACGTCTACAGTAACGCTCACTGGTGATGCACAGCAAGATAACAGCTCAGAGCTGGCTGTGTTTGCTTCGGAAAGATACAGAGTGAGCTAGTTCATTTGAAATGCTTTATCCCCTTCTATCTGTTAGTCCAAGGCTAAAGTCATTGTCTGATCGGTTTATGTCCTAGTTGCTGGAACTGCACATCTGGTAACTGGACTAGTTAAACTGCTGCCTGTCTCTATTTTAGCTTTCCAAATGGACAGCCTGTAGGTCTGTCAAGTGGAACTTTGAGGTTACTATATACGTGTAACTGGATTGATGGCAGTTTGGACTACAAAAATTTATGACCTTTTGATTTATCTCTTTGAGATGGGGATAATATTCTCCACTGTGTTTGAACAATAGCATGGGGTCTGGATCCTAACCTATCACTTTTTGCTATTATCACAATAAAAATAAATATGAATGATTATAAGTTGAAACTTTTCCTATATGTATAATCATGTAATACTGTGTTAGAATAATATTGTTTGTAGGCTACTTTTATTTCTTGCTTTTCGTCTGTTTAAAAGTCTAACTTCTGACCTAAAACTAGGTCCTTCCTTTCTGACAGCCATTAGCCTCATCCAAATCAACTCAAATAGGGATGATCTGCAATGTGAATGAATGAATTGAATATTAATGTTATTAAAATGGAATAGTTTTTATATTGGGAAAAATGATATATAATTGAATGGAGAACTCTTTTTTTCAATCAGGCACTCTCAGGTTCTTATGTATTATTTTCATAGTTATTTAACTAAAAAATGCTGCATCATATATCTGTGTACCAGTCCGAGCTTTAAATAACTAAAAGGAAACATTTGTTGTGTCTTTTAACTGTTTTCTTTCGCAGACACTGAGAGGTATGATGTGAACTCAGTCGTTATCTCAGGTTGAGCAACTTTTCAAGGCATTTGGGTTGACAGTGTAGTGTGAAGGTGCATAATGTAATTCTATGTACAGTAATTTCTTTCCTCATGTGATCTTGCAGAGTTGGATTGGTCACAGTGCATTTGACCAGTGATTGTAAAAGGATTAAGAGGGCTGTAAATCACCCACGTGTTGTCATTTTAAAGATAAAGACAGGAATGTTGTACCACTCAAGTCATTCAGTGCTAGCACTATTAACAGCTTAAGCTCCTTAGGCTGTTAGCAGAGAGGAAGTAGTGTATTTGTTAATTGCATGCTAAACAAGAACAGGAAAAAGCAACAGGATCATAACTGGGAGGTTTTTATGCCACTTGCATCCTCAACTTGCTTATTTAATACATTTTAGCTTCCTGAAACCATTTAAATGCTTATTTTTTGCTGTTATACACACTTAAACAGCAGTGAATCATATTCTTTTTAGTAATAATGTTGTTGGATGACTCTTATGTATTCTATAACAAGCTTAAATATGACAGAACTTAAATACTTTAAGATCCAAAGTCTTCATCTGAAAGCCGGAAATAAAACAATGTTCCTGGTCCCTCATCTAACGAAAAACCATGATATATCTTATTGACATGAAGACAGCACACTATTTGTACGATAGATCATATTGTAGATAGAAATGATCGTTTGATTCTGGTTTTCATACACTGATGTTGCTCAAATCAGACATGAACAGTCTCATGGTTTTAGATACGTAGCGAAATAAAAGACAGAACCATTTGTGCTTTAATTCTCTGTCTATTCGTATAATGCAGTGACCTCAGATTTAAGTGGAAAACATTTTGTGTGAAGGAGGGAAGCTCTTTTTACTGCCTTGCTTTTAAAGACAGGATAGAAGGCTTATTTTTTGTTATTTTGAGTTTAGGTTGTACTTCAAACATATTGGCCTTTTGAAACAACGTGGAAAGTGGTCCCTTCAAGCCTTTCTAAGTTTAGAGGGAAATTGAATTGGATTCATTTTGAATAGAAATGAGCTGTCATCATGAGGCAGAATATATCCCACACTTTTGGTAAGGCTTATTGGTGATACAGGCACATCACTTGTAAACCTTCAACTCCATTGCTTTTTCTTAATTCCATGTTTTTTCTCTTAATATAAAGCGCTTTTGTAAGGCAGTTATTACTCAGTACTGCAGATTTTTTCCAAAATAATTTATTTGAAGGGAAAAGACACTAATGAATTACCCAATAGTTTCCTGATTTCTTATGGTCCACCTGTGTATGTTTGTGAAGATGCCTGTGGAGCGTACAAAAATTCCAGAAGAAAACAGGAAATGTCTTGGTATTTTCTGGGCCAACTTTTGACTTATGGTCTTGTTCCCATTAGGGGCTGTTGATGTGCCTCCAGGGCATGTGACAATTTATTGATTATGCTAATAAGTTGTTCCACCATCAAGGCATATGTGCTTGTGATTTGAAAGTCATTTCTGTTGGAGGTTGTTTTCTTTCTTTGTTTTTACAAATTACATATTACTCCATAGAAAAATTCCCGTTTTCTGGAAAACGCTATGTTTTTGGCAAGCACAAAGTTCTGTGTCTGAGCATGTGTATCGTATCCCTCTGTTAATCAAGTTAGATCATGAGTTCAACTACTCTGCAAAACAGATTCAGCTTTTTGCCTTTAGGAAGCTATTTCTTGGGGTTTTTTGCGACACAAAGAATTGCTCAGATGGAGGAAGCACTTCTGTGACAGTGTGATATTTATTGTTTGCTAATAAAAGCAGCTAACATGTACCACTCCCAAAGTGGGAGTTTTGGTTTTTTTCCCCAGTTCTCACTCTTAAGGGGAGTCTCTCATGATAAACAAAGCAGCTATTCACTCATCATTTTCCTTTCCAAAAGACCAAACAGCTGCCCACTTTCCTAGCAGGGAATAAGAAATCTTTTTTTTTTTTTTCCGATGGGTCACTGAGGTCAGGATGACGGAGGAAAAGATTAGTTTCCCTGCATTGCAAGCTATGTGTAAGATGAAAACGTTTTAGTGTTCAATACTGTGGCTGCTTCTGTTAAAAGGTACAATGTTCTGTTAGGCTTTTGTAACAGCAGTGAGTTTCCGTCCAATGGCGCTCTCCACCTTGGCCATGTTGATTTTATTTATTTTTTAAGTTCAGGACTTCGGTCTTCCAATGGAGTGATACTAAGTAGGAGGGAAAAATGTGGAGCATTGTCAGTGTCTGTGTGCTTTTTCTTGTTAGTAAGACTGAAAAGAAGAAATACGTTTGCTGACAAGTTGAAAATATCATTTTTTGTCTTAAGCAATCTGCCAACTTTCAAAAAAAATATTAACATTAGTTGAAAGCCTGTTATTCATTTAAAAGAGAAACAGGAAGAAAATTTTCTGCCATTTTATGAAAGATTAGATTATTAAATATTAGTTGGATATCCTTCCGTGCTGAAGACCTCTCTTTATCCCTAGCACAAGCTCACTGTTGATCCAAAGGAACCATTTCCCCAGTGAGAAGGTAGGTCAGGTTTTGTAACCTTTTAGTCCAAGGTCCTTCTTCTGACCACAGAGTCTCTACTGTGGAAGAGCTTTTTAAATTATGAGCAATTGATCATTGTGGTGTGAGCAAATTCCGGCAAATGCACATGATAAAATTCCAAATATGATCAAATACCTTCTGATTAAACAATCTTCAGAAGGTAACAGCCTTAAGTCACTGCTGAACGGAGTTGGATATGAACTGGTGACCTAAAGGTGAAAGGCTTTTAGCCCCTAAACTCCAGGCATTGATTTCTAATTCTCTTGTGAAATCAATCCCATGACACAGATATATTGAGTCACCTTATGGCTGCCCCAGCTCCCCTGACCTTTGTCCTCTCTATAATGTATGGAAGAAAATTTAATGCAGCTTGTTTATGAAACGAGCTATCCCCTCTATCAGCTAGTGCCTCGGGCCACGGCACATGAACAGGGCACGCAAAGAGAGGAGGATGATGAAATGTTTGGATTCTCCGTTGTTCCTCAATCTGCTACATTAAGTGCTATAAGCAAAGGTTGGCACAGCCCTGCAATGAGTAGCAGTTGAAATGCATTTTCTTGCATTGGAATTATAAGGTCATGCTGTTTTCTATCGGTGATGTCAGTGCTGAGCTGTATTAACGAGCAATGGCTGTCATCAAAGAGAGTGTCAGTCAGAATGAATGGGATGAAAAACGGCATTGGCGGGAGCTTGCAAGAAAGGACTCTTAGTCTGACTCAGAGGAGCTGGGGAAGCTTGATGTGAAAGATGAGAGTTTGTCTTAAAAGGGAAATTAAAAAATAAACTGTAAAATGTTATCCAACAACTTCTCACAAGTGAACAATTTAGATCTGTTTAATCCTTACTAGGCCTCATCTGTATGCCGTACGTGATGTAAACTAATTTTCCAGTAGAGCTCACAGAGTTAAAAATAGGTGATTAGGGAAAAAGGTTATTTCAAGTAGAAGTTATTGCTAAATCTGGTTTAGACAGATGATGATTTTACTTACAAAAGTTACCAATAATAACTCATCCAAACTCCACTTGAAAAGATTTTAAGTCCACTGTTGAAATTCTGTTGAACAAATATTTCTACCTATGGCTTTGGCAAGTTGCTGGTGACTCTCAGGAAAATTATAAAATCTAAAAAGTGTACAGGTACTTCTATTTCACTTTTGGAAACGATCCCTCATGCTTGTATTTGAAAACACGTAAGGGCTTGTAAGTGGCAACCAGGCAAAAATTGCAATGCTGCTGGTCACGCTCAGTGCTGCCATACGTATGGGAAGTTTTCATTTACTTGCAGGAGCATTTTTCAAGATTTCTTAATCTGCATAAAATGCGTGCAAACTCTACAGGTTTTGCCACGTCCGTTCTAATTTTGTTTCCTTTTGTTGTTGCTTTTATTGCAGCTACTGAAGGCTCTGTGATGTTAGACAGATGCTTTTGTGCTGACTGATATAACACAGAGGATTCTGCAGAGTCATGACTTGTCCTGATTTTTATGAGTCATAATGACCTTTATCATCCTACTGGCCAGGATCAGAGAGATAATAGGCAGCTTCCAATAATTGTTAGCCACTTGTTCCCATGGATACCAGACCAATTTCCACATGAACTTAGGTTTTTAAAAAATTCTTCTGAGCCATTTGAAAACTAATGAAAGTGCTCGGGTTGTAAACCAAGCAACAGGTGTTCACAAAGCATTATATTTCAGTGCTTGTATTTTACAGAAGGAGAAACGTATTGACCATTGATCTGAAAACTTAATTTGCTTGAAATATGTAATTGAAATAATCATTTTCATAAATGGCTCTTAATTTTGTCTACCATATTATTGATCCTTTAATCCAGTTATTTATCTCCAATGTTATTTTCCGTATGTTATGTGAAGTGTATTTCCCTTATTTTTGCCATCTTCCAATTCACCGAACACACCCTTTCCATTTTAATTCCTGTGATGACACGTAAAAATGTTCATTAGATATTATTAAAATAAAAGAAAACTTCGTGCTTCAGGTCATGTGTAGGGAACAGAGAGAAAACTTCCATGGGGAAGATTATCTTCTAATTGTATGCTATCGGACTTCTTCGTAGATAATAAGGAATTTCAGACAGTTGCATTGGTCTGATGCAAGATAAATTTTTTTTAAGAAATACTTTGGAAAATGGACAAAAAAAGCTTGTTTAAGAACAAAAGGCAGATAGTCAGCTGTGCAAGGAATGGCCTTTATTTACGGTGATAATCACATCACCATCACCAGCCCCACTTTGAGGCTCAAACTGTGTATCTGGGAATGAGAGGAAATGGCAGTATCCCTGGAAATGCCCCATCAAGCCTGAGTACAATAAGGTCTTTACGTGCAAGGACTGTGCCTCAATCCTGCCTATAAAGTTGCAGACACTTTGTTTCCGTAATCATAAATACTTTAAACTGCTGTGAAGTGCTAACACAGTCCAGCCACAATTTGAGAAAGCTACTTTAAATTAATAGCCAGGAAGGCTTTAGAATTTTTTTCTCTCTTAAAAAGCATCTGTAGTAGGAACTTGGTTCATAAATATGCTTAGATCTAATTAAATATAATAGATTAAATGTACTCAATTTCTTGAGACTTAATTGCATGTTTAATTTCAATGAAAATGAAAACAGAAGTGAAGCGTGTACTTTCTGTGGTGTTGAGTAGGGCTGGGGTTAAGCGTGTGATTCAGTACCCTTCAGTCAGAAAATTCTTGGTTTAATGTTTCACAGGTAGGTAATAAATAGGAACTGTGATCTTTTTCTGGTGAGAAAAAATGAAAAATACGGCCTAATTTAATTGTTCTGTAAACGTGGGGCTCTGTTTTTGCAATCTGGTAGCCAAAGTCCAATACAGTGGACTTGATGTAGTATTTTGGGGAGGAAAATGTTAATGAAAAGTTCACTCTGTGAAAAAAAACCCAACAAATACAGCTTTTCTCCAGGAAAGAGTTGTGTTCGGATGTTATTAATGGTGATGCACCTATCTCATTGGATCATGTGTATTGTTTATTTTATCAGGCTTCTCTGGCAATTGTGTTGGCTGTGGCAAGAAGGGTTTCTGCTACTTTACAGAATTCTCAAATCACATTAATCTTAAACTGACCACTCAGCCCAAGAAACAGAAACACTTAAAGTATTATCTGGTCAGGAATGCCCAGGGAGCTCTCACCAAAGGATCTGTAATCTGCTGGAAAGGGGCAGGTAAGATAATGAAGCTGTCTTCCTCAAGCTCTGGTTTTCATCATGCAAGCTTAGCTATCACAGAGACTGGCGTCTGTGTAAGACCTAAGACAGAACAGTTGAAAGAAAGACTCTTGAAAGCTAGGTGATTACTGGAGCAGCTGTAAAAAGCAATCAAGTGGCCTAATATGAGGATGGCATGTCTGAATACATCGGCTCTTCCCTTCCAAGTGCTGTAGCCTCTAAGTAATTCCCATGTGAAATTACCAAATCAAATATGCTGAAAAAAAGTAAATGCCACTGTTGTCAGGCAATAAGAAGTTTCTTTTTTGTTAAGAGCTCAGAGGCCGGCAGTCTTCATCCAGCACCTGCTCAAGCACGTTGTTCCAGCTGCCAGAAAGTTCGGGCCTCTCAGGAAGCACCTCAAGTGAGCCGCTCCCGGCAGCAAACCCAAGTGCTCCAGCTGGGACGCAGCAAACAGGTACCGCTTAGAAGGAAAACAGGCTGGGTTTCCACCTACTCTTACTCTTCTGTGCATGCGTATTTGCGTGTATTCATGTAATGTAAAGACAATCAAATAAGCACACTACCACATAAAATGAAATTAAAAAGTTCAGTAGATTTAGGGATATATTACAAATAAAGAAAGGAATCATACTTAGAAAACTTCTTGCTGTCCATTTGTTCCCCTCAGGTTTGTCTTTAAAAGGTTAATAAATAATAAAAGAGGTGTTCTCCAGCTTGCTCATAGCTAAGGCAAACCGAAATTTTTTAAAAGCCATTATTTTTAAAGTTGCTGAGAATAAGTATTGCATTCCTCCAGCTGTTGCGTGTCTAGTCACAGATGACAAATGTTACGGGAACCAGTGTCATTTCAGCTTTTTCTTCTGATCCAGTGTATTTTACGTTATGGTCAGAATCTTCTCTACTGCAGGCAGTCTGTGGGCATCAGCCTAAAAGCTTCTGAAATTTTTCTTCTGCTGAGGAAAGCGGCTTTAATATTAAAAAACAAACGATCTGTACGTGTAACTTTTTTTGTACTAAGAATTCTTTCTTAAACATTTACTTCTCCATTAGCTTGACAAAAATTAAAAGTGATGGATGATAGAGGCTAGAGTGATCTCTCTGAGCTTCTTCGTAATGAAAACAGCTCTTTCGTGTCTTGTGACTGTTACAGAGATTCACACAGGAGGACTGAGGCACGTCTGTTGGTGGTTGTATTCTCTCTGTGATACAGAAGCCTGTTAAACAGTTGTGCTCTGGAATACTGGTACCCCTCCAGAACAACTCATTAATCTCTTTAGAATAGCAGATCGGATTTTTTTTTTTGGTCAGATGTTACATATATAAAAAAAGCTGCATTAATAATAAGCATATTATGCTTGAGAAAATCTCTCTCTCTAAAGCAGCACAGTTAAAAAGAATCTTGGAAGGTGGATGTCAAATTGGAATGGAGGCTTAGAGATTTTTAGTAAATTTTACACAACCTCTCTGACTCTCTTAGCTAGTTCTTGAGTAAACTTCATGTAAGAGCTGGGATCCACCTGGAAAGAAGATAGGGATCTGACATATGTATTTAATTGCAGAAATGGATTTTACCCAGACACCCAAATGGAAGTCAAACAGCAATAATCTGGTATGAGATCAGAATTTGGTTTGGATTATTCAGCATTGTATTCACCCTGAGAAGATCCCGATGGCTCTATTAAAGTAAATTATCAAGTGATCAGTTTATTGTATCAACAGGGGATCTTGACCTAGAGATGTTTAATGTAAATGCTTTGGTTTTTTTCTTGCCAGCTGCAGTTATAGATCACATCCCTTCAACAGCGGCGTTCAGCTCAGCAGTTTATAATGGCAAGGAATCACCTAAACAACAATTGGTGAAAAATAACCTGTCTGCTCTGACAAGACCTTCGGTGTTAGGTATTTGTATGGATTTGTTGTTTAATAACCCTAAACTCTATATTCCATGGTTATAATAGAAGCATTGAACAAATGGTATCATGATCATAATTTCCTCTATGAATAGGAGTTACTGTTTCCTTCCAAGTCCTTTCTGACCATAACACTTTTTTCTGTGTTAATGTTCAGGAAAAAAAAAGTTTATATGTCTTCAGCCATAGCTTTGTTACAGTTCAGATTATCAGTTGAAAGCTTTTCATTATATTTACAGTTCATTCATTTAATAGAGGTACAGACTAGATTCTGAATCCAGGTTTTTAAAGAATGTATCAGTTTGCATCAGTCTCACCAACAGATTTTATGAAGGGAATTAAGAAAGAGTTGTAAGTAATCACTCATAGGGTAATTCCTACATTGCAGTTCACCTTGGGATGGAACACTAGACGTTGACAACTGTTTCCAAATTAAAGAAACTGTCCTCACTGCACTGTTATTATCATGATTTGTGTTAATTGCTTTCTGTCATAAACTGTGTTCTGTGTCACTGGCTTATTTAACAAGAAGGTTATTCTTCCCTATGGCTAGAAACATGCTACAGCTCTATTTTAGAGTAAGTCTTCCCAAGTTTCCCTGATGGCATCACAGACAAATTCTTTCTCTGCCCATTCAGGTTCTTGATCTCTTTCTTCCATGCAGCAACATAATCTTGCCAATTCATTTCACATGCGTTACTCTCACATATCAACATATCTGCAGGAAGGAATGCGGCATTTTCAAAAAATTATTTGTATTGCTCTATCTTGTGATTTTTGCCAAAATTATGCCGGGAAACAAGAATGAGTAGGACAAATGGCTAAACGCTGCCCTCACGTGGTAAAAGTTTAAAGGACAAAGTCATCTTTGAAAACCTGTACGTAAGGTTCTTCTGCAAGTGAACACACTTATTCAAGATCTGAAGCCTTCAGGTTTATTTTAAATTTTGATACCTTCTGAAAAATTTAAACCTCATTTTTATAGAAGATTCTTACTCTGTCTTTTATTTTATGTGAGCCTAACCACTCTGCCAGTAGATAGAGCCCTGCCAGTGTGAAGTAGTGTTACGATCTCTGCATAGTCATGTCCAAAAATAGAAACAGCTCAATCCTGCAAGATGCTGAGCAATTCCTGTAGGACCGCTGGCTCTCAATAATTCAAAATACTTGCTGTTAGTGGAAGCTTATCATTCTAGGAGTTTGTGGAAGTGCAGAAGACAATTCAAGCAGTTAATGAAAGAAAATTCAAGAAATTAATCATCAGGAGCTCCTAGAAAAACTGTGAGAAAGTTATGTTTTTACAGACAAAGGTTTTGGAGCTGCATGTGGGTAGGAGGAAGGTGCAGAAATAAGTTGGTAGGAGTTAATATTGGAATAACATAAACCTAAAGATGGCAACCAGCAAGAAGTGTCAAAAAATCCTGTAAATGGGAAAGTTGTTGAAAAGAACTCGCATCTTTATTAATGTTACCCTGAAACCCTTGAAAATTTTATTTTGTAATAACTTACATGAAACACTGTCACGTGTTCAGAAATAAAAGGAGCAAAATGCCCACTGTTGGCTTCAAAATAACACTTATAAGGATTCTTAGTACTTCTCATTCTTATGATGTTATTCTTAATACAGAGTAAACATTGGTATAAAATAATTGAAGCCTACCTAGATAATTAAGAGTCCTTTGCATCAGAAAGTTCCCAGAAATTTAAGCAGGACATAGCAAAGTAAAATATAACGCATAAAAAATTGCTATATTCATGGAGTTGACCTTGTCATGGAGTTGGCCTTCTCTACCACAGCACTTAATGCAAACATTCAATCTATCAAAACATATGGAATTACCTTGTGCAAAACTGAATAAATTTTATTCCAATATTTTTCTGAAATATTACTGTTATTCAGGTACTTTAACAAATTCAGGGCCTCCGAAAAAGCGCCATAAAGGTTGGTCACCAGAATCTCCATCATCTACTGAAACTTGGAACTTGCAGCTCAACCCACAGGCTCCTAATAGAATTAAGAATGGTAAGCTACACCCAAGGTAATGATAATATTTTTTTCATTATTCAGAAAATAATGAGGGAAAAAAGGCAGTAGTTTAGAGACCTGTGCAGGTTCAAATTAGAGTTTTGAAAGGTGTTTGATAACTACAAGCTCACCTACATTTAGATGCTTCATTTCCATTGATTCCTTCTGGGGCTCTCAGCTTAAGTCATAGAATCATAGGATTGTCAGGATTGGAAGGGATCCTAGGAAGGGAAGATCATCTAGTCCCAACCCCCCTGCCATGGGCAGGGACACCTCCCACTAGATCAGGTTGCTCAGAGCCCCATGCAGCCTGGCCTTAAAAACTTCCAGGGATGGGGCTTCCACCACCTCTCTGGGCAACCTGTTCCAGTGTCTCACCACCCTCATGGGGAAGAACTTCTTCCTAACCTCCATTCTGAAACAACCCATCTCTAGTTTTAGCCCTACCATTACCCACCATCCTAAAAAGTCCCCCACCTGCTTTCTTGTAGGCCCCCTTAAGATACTGGTAGGCCACAATAAGGTCTCCTCAGAGCCTTCTTTTCTCCCGACTGACCAACCCCAACTCTCTCAGTCTGTCTTTGTAGGAGAGGTGCTCCAGCCCTCTGATCATCCTCATGGCCCTTCTCTGGACATGTTCCAGCACGTCCATATCTTTCTTGTAGTAGGGGCTCCAGATCTGGACACAGTACTCCAGGTGGGATCTCACGAGGTCCTCTCTCATTAGGGCCTAGTCATCAAGTCATTATTAATAAATCCCAACAGGTGCCTATGTCTATCTTTAGACACCAAAACACCTTTGGGATATTAAAATTAGGGTCATAACTCAGGGTTATCCATAACTAGGGTCATCCATTGTTTCAATTATTTGTCACAGTATTCCTGGCACTTGGATTTTATAGTCTACATACAGATTAGAGTGATATGAAGTGAAATAAACCTGCTTTCCCCAAAATGCTTTCTTTTAATGTGCTATTGTTTAAATTAAAATTGCTGTAAAGAAGTTACGATTGAGCAAATTTTGAATCTTCATTTTTTCTTCCTTGCTATAGCAAGAAAACCTGTTTAGAAGCAGTAAAACGAAATATATCATACAGAACACACAAGTCATAACTATTTGTGCATTGATATCATGCATTGCATTCACACCTGGGACTGTTTGCTTATAAACATTTCAAAACCTTTAGATGCAGATTTGTTTTTTAAGGTTGCAACAATATAATTATTCCTCTAAGAAAGTTAGAATAATACTATGGGTTGTAGTAACAGCTCATGAAGTATCTATGTAACCATAAAAAGCATTTAATACTGATACCAAATGTGGGTATGTTGAGTAACTTTTTTTTGAGGAAATCATTACTAGACCTGACTTCAGTAATAATATGTCTAAAATCTTAGATGGAGGAAGTTTATCATCTTTACCACATTCTGCTTTGGTGGGGCCAGCCTCGTCTCCGATGGTCGGCTCAGGAGAACCGGTCTCAGTTCCTGACAACTTGCTGAAAATCTGTAAAGCAAAACCAGTTATTTTTAAAGGTAAAAACCCCAACCCCCTAGCAAGACCTTAATTCTTTTTAGTAAGAGAGTTAAAGATAAGTCCTACTTGATAAGCACTGCTAAAGCTGTCAGTTTTAAAAGGTTTACTATTAAAACTGTTCAATGCATACATGGGAAATTATCGTATTAATGTGATGTGTACAAACATTGTTTATTTCGTAGGTCATGGAAACTTTCCATATCTTTGTGGGAACATTAATGATGTGATAGTGAGTCCTTTGTTGTACACCTGTTACAGAAATTCACAGTCTTTATCTAGAGCCTATGAACAATATGGTGCCTCCACAATACAGCCTATTTCAGAGGAAATGCAGCTCTTACTGACTGTCTACTACCTTGTTCAACTAGGTAAGATTATTTCACATCCAGATAGACTGCAATGAATATATTACATGCCAGCGAAGGAGAAAGGGAATATTAGGGCAGGACAGTATTAAATATCAGTTTAGGACATGTGATATAAAACAATTTCATTTGTGGTAATGAAGAAAAAACCTAAATAATTTGTTCTTGAAGACCGGACAGATTGAAATATAATCATACACACAGAGTTCATCTTCTCCTATAATCTGGGACCTCAGCAACTAAAAATAAAAAAAGGAAAAGAGCGGTAATTTACTGCTCTTGTATACAGTCTGGGGTTTAGAAGTAGTATTATGCTGAGACAGGCAGTAGTCAACATCTTAAATATTTGTAATTACTGATACTCAGGTTCCAATTAGAGCAGCTTTACTTGAGTATCACAGTTCACGCAGAGTCATGCATGCATAAATCAGAAATATGATAATCTCTAAAAAACTACACATTTTGAAAAAAATTGTTTTTAACTCAACAGTTTTGTTTAATTCTTTCATAATACTTTCATCTTAATTTTTTTAGCCTCAGACCAGGTCCCTTTGATTGAGGATTTGGAACAAATCTTCATGCGTTCGTGGCGGGAATCACACCTGTCTGAAATCCGTCAGTACCAACAGGCTGTTCCCCAGACCTTTCCTCAAGTGCCCAGCCAGATCGCACCCGTGACTTCAGCCCAGCTTCCCTGGCTGGCGGGCCTCGCTGCCAGCTCCTGTAATGACAGCGTCCATATCATTGAGTGCAGCTACTCTCTGGCTGAAGGGCTTTCAGAAATGTTTAAGCTACTCATCGAAGGAAAATTGATAAAGACAAACTACGTGGTGATCATATGTGCCAGTAGAAATCGAGCCATTGATTCCTGCATTGTCATAACAGGTAAGCTCCCAGGTGAAACAGAGTAATTCAATGCCGCGAGGAGTTTGGTTGGAGTTTCCATAAGCTGCCTCAGAAAGCAGAACTCTGATCGACAAGTAATGGGTTTTGAAGAACCCAGGTTGATGCTGCACGGTTTTGTCTCTCCCCAGCACATCACATTCCGCCTGTTACCCATTTTCTTACCAAGGCTTCCCAGCCAACACCGCTACGAACAAGGAACAGTGAGTTACAGCACACATGCTACATAAAGCTCTCCTGCTCTGCGTGAAGGGGATGTTACTGTGAGCAGAGAACCAAACATTTTCTTAGCTTCGAAAAGATGATCTTTCAATGCCATCCCCTTCCACAACCTGTTGAGGGCTTTGCTGATAATTAAAGACATTTTTTTGAATAGCCATTCAAAGATTCATTATGAGTGTAAGATAACTGGTAATTCCTTTGACTATTTATGTGCTCTTTTTATATACCGCCTCAACAAATATTTCCTAAAAAGGGGAAGAAACACAAAGAATTAAAACCCATTTTAATCTATCTTACAGGTGTCTGGTGCATACATGTATAGGAGAGAGAAAAGTCTTATCTCTGCCATTTTTGTGTATGTGGTATTCATTTAACTGGGTAGTATTTTTATTATGACATAGAACATTTTTACTTCAGTTTGAAGTGCTTTCAAAATTACTTTTTTTGTCTTTTAGGAAAGTATCAGGCAAGAGTTCTGTCTGAGAGCATGCTCACTCCTTCAGACTACCAAAAAGAAGTTAACTATCAGCTGGTCACAGGGAAAGTGGAAACTCTGGGGTCCTTCTTTAGCACACTCTGCCCAGGTACCTAACGGGTTATAAAGAGGCATGTTTCCAAGTCCCTGAAACTTTAAAGTCAGAGAAAATAGCTGTGCTTGTTGCTTTTCCAGAAGCAAGTCATTATTAGAAATATATAAAAAATGCGGGACAAAGTTGTGAATGTACACTTGAAATTCCTCCTAAAAGTGCCAGGTTCTAAAATCCCTCTGTTTCATAAAAATATGACAGCAAATAGCTGAACATGCTATTCTTAGCTATGCAAATCCATCCATATACTATGCAAGTCCATATGCATATGAATGTATAAATTCTGTTGCCCTAAGCACAGATTTTGTTTAGACGATGATAAAACAGAGTTATTTTACCAAAGGAAGGATTTGTCCTTTCAACTTAACATACTGTGAACTTGATCATGATGCATGGGAAAGAGAACAGAATTGCGGAGAGCCAGGGTTACTGGATCATTTTTTAACTGAATATACTGAGGATCACTACAAGCTGGATTATCTGGGGATAGATCCAGCCACATGTAAAGTTAAACCGTATGAGGCAACTAGAGCAAATGCAGCATATTTGTCAGTGTTAATGGGATGTCACAGTCCCTTTGCCATTCACGTCACGTCGGTAAATCTGTACTCAGATCACAAGAACCCTTCTGGATATGTCATGATATTCTGAGTGGTCACTTAAGAGAAACTTGTTTTTCTTGAGCCATCATGTAGTCATGTTAGTGTTTGTGCTCTTCATATCTTCAAAGTATGGTTTTCAAAGTCACTTTTGCTATTGCTGTTGTTTGAGCAAACAAGCAAATGAGCATCCTAAAAAAAGTTGCTGTCTATATGCACTGGATTGCACCTCAGAGGGCAGACCTGCCTTTCTGAGCGCAGCGGAGCCATGTCCAAACATCTTTTCAAAGGCTGAGAAACTAAATACTCAGACAGGCATACTGTATTCTCTGCGTAGCTTTCATCTGTAAACAGATGAATAGGATATATTTGCAGATACACAGAGTTCAATAAAAGGTACCTTGCCTACTTCAGCATTGCGTGTAGCTACAAAACTCATATTTCTCTTTCAGCTTTATAGGGAATTATTTTGCTTTCTGTGTCTTCAAAATTTTAAAGATGTAAAAATATTTATCAGATTTCCCACAACTTGTTGTAATCCTTATCATGAACAGTATAGCTCCATGGGCTGACCATAAACTAAGCCAGCTTCATGTCTTTGTTGTAGCTGATTTGTAGCAGGGCCTTGAGACTAGTTGTCTACCATCCTTCATAAATGTCCTAGCCAGTGGTCTGCAGAGGTGGTCTGTCATTCCCTGCCCTGATTCGCATTTTGTTATTGTTCTGCTGTAAAAACAGATGCAATAGACAATAACAAGAGGGTTCCTGTATAAAACAGCCAATAAGCCAAGGGCAGGATAACTACCGCTCATGTTTAAAGCTCTTTAAGATCTACAAGACAAAATCAGTATGAAACCCAGCTCTTAACATGGATGTTTATTCCACTGTCCCTTCAATTTGATAGAGGGTGACATTGATCTTTTGCTGGAGAAATTTTATCAGGAAAACCAAGGACACATCTCTTCATCAATTTCTGCTTCAGTGAATAAACCAACAGCACTGAATGGAACTGGAGCAGCTATATGTACAAGTAAGTAATCAGGATTTTCTAAAGCCGTAACAGAGTAGGGTGCTTGAGATCAGGTCTCTGGCTGTGAAGTTAGATCCCTCTGGGCAGAGTCCTAGGCTCTTGAAGGCAAAAGTCCTGAGGCAAACAGCAACTCATGTCTTGGGACATTCAGATTTACACTGATTGATGCTCTGCTTCATTCCACTGGGTATTTTACCCTCTGAAGCTCAAAGTCTTACTTCTATGGTAGCAGAACCCTATTGCACAAGTTCAGTTTCAGCTCTCAGACATTTAAGAGACTTACAGGACCAAAATTCCCAAATGCAGAAAGATTTCTTTGCATATTCCGTATAGATTTTCATAAACTGCAACTTCTGTTCATAAGTGAAGAGCCTTAAAGAGTAGATCAATCATTCTTTCCCAGACTCTAACATTTTGCATTAGGTTAGACTTTGGGCATGTATCTAAACAGAATTTTACCTTTTTCCAGGTTATGAGATTGAACGGCATCAGATTCGTCCATTCCAGCTAGCAGTGGCTCAGAAATTGCTGTCTCATATTTGCTCAATTGCTGACTCCAGTACTCAAAATCTTGATTTGGGTTCCTTCGAAAAAATTGATTTCCTGATTTGTGTTCCACCCTCCGAAGTGACTTATCAGCAGACTTTGTTTCATCTCTGGCACTCAGGTGCTCATTAGTTAGTTTTATTTTAGATTTACAGGGAATTGTTAAGTGCATTTGTATCTGGAAATACTGACATTTATTCCATTTCTTTAGGTATTTTATTAGAACTTGGATTAGAAAAGGAACATCTTACAAAGCAGAGGGTGGAACAGTATGTTATGAAAATAGACGCAGAAGCCCAGATAAAATTCAAAGTCTTTTTACAAAACTCTATGCAGAATCCTCATACACTGTTCGTTCTAATCCATGATCACGCGCACTGGGATCTAATGAGGTAAGAAAAGTGTAACTTCTTTTTAGAGAAATTATTGTTGTTTGCATTAACTCTCAAGATCAGCTTTCTGATTTATCCCTTCCTTCATCTTTGTTTGAATCTTTCTGCTAACTCCCTCTTCCCAAGTGTTGAATAAACATGTTTCCTTTTAAAGTCCTTACTGTTATCCTGCTTATTATATTATGCCTCAGTGGAACATTTCAGCTTTCCTTGCTCACTGTTCTTATCTTCTTTCAGCCACAGCTATTGTTTTTTTGGCTGGTTGTCATTTGTTCAAAGGAAGGCTTCCTGTGAGAGTGCACAGAGCTCATTATCTTCTGTCAGTGTCCTCTGGGCTGTAAAACATGCAAAAACTCTCCACAGCAACTAGACAACTAGTGAGCCAGCGCTGCTACTTATTTTTTTAACCGATTGGAAATTTTCCAGTACAGTGTTTTTTCTATCCAGAATCACTGATTTGTAAGAATTTAAAGCTTCTGTGGATACATAGTCACATCAGCTAGACTCCTCAGGAATCAGGGAGGTTTCTATCTGATGTTCCAGAGTTCCCCATCAGCTCCCTTGTATAACTCATTGCTTCCTTCACGGAGCCTTGTTTCCGTGTCTTCCCAACAATCTTCCTGATGAGAAGTTAGTCTTCTTTTGCTTTCTGGCTCATGAGGCACCGGGGAGCTTTGGAGGACATACCGAATTCCAGAAACACCAACATATTCCAACTTTGGGAGCATGGTAGTGTTTCCGAAACCAAAAGCTATGGAATCTTACTTGTGAATGAAATGACAAGGCCTTGTCCTTCACACTGATTAAGAAGGATGATTTTCACCAAAACTTTATTTTCATATGTGAGGGTTTCCTGTTCAACTCTTCTGTATCTTAGGAACTTACATGACTTACTACAGCTGTCACAGCATTCAAGACATTTATTCAAATAATATCCTTGAGCAGTAAGGAAGTACCTGTATTGCTGCTTAACTCTGATATTTTTTCCTTTTAGCTAATAAATATATGTAAGTGACAAATATTTAAGTGACTGTTCTGCACAGCAGGATTCATGCCACCTTACTGAAGTGCCTAAAACAGGCGTGTAATTGCCTGGGATTGCCCATACAGTCACAACAGAGACATAGCCACCTCTGAGGGGTGACTTAGATCATGGGTGGACTGAACCAATTTCTGGGTTTACTTATCTCGCTCTGCTCGTAGCAGATGGAGCTTGCAGTGACTAGGCTTGTAACTTAGTCATGGCAGATAAATGGCAAAAATTAAATAGCATGAATTTGGTCCGAAGTTTTACACCAGAGCAAGGAATTGACTGTAAATGTTCCATGACACTGGCATTTACCCTGACAATAACTATTCTTCCATTTCATAAGGGAACTAAACGTGGCAAGGGATGTCAAGCTCAACAGGAAGGGCTTCTTCAAGTATTTTCGCGGCAAAAGGAAGACCAGAGAAGTTGTGGGCCCACTGTTGAATGAGGCAGGAGCCATGGTGATGGAGGATGTGGATTAGGGCAGTTATTGAGTGCTTTTTTTGCTTCAGTCTTTGCTGCCTGACCCAGCCCTCAGGAGTCCCAGGCCTTGGAGAAAGTAATGGGGAAAGAGGAAGAATTCCCCTCGGTTGAGGAGGATCAAGTGAGGGATCAGTTAGGTCAATTAGACATTCACAAGTCCATGGGCCCTGATGGGATGCACCCGAGAGTGCTGAGGGAGCTGGCAGAAGTCATTGCTGGGCCACTCTCCACCATCTTTGGAAGGTCCTGGAGAACAGGCAAGGTGCCTGAAGACTGGAGGAAAGCCAATGTCACTCCTGTCTTCAAAAAGGGCAAGAAGGAGGACCCGGGGAACTACAAGCTGGTCAGCCTCACGTCCATCCCTGGAAAGATGATGGAACAGCTCGTTCTGGGTGTCATCTCAAGGCATATGGAGGAAAAGAAGGCCATCAGAAGTAGTCAACATGGATTCACCAAGGGGAAATCATGCCTGACTAATCTGATCGCCTTCTATGATGGTGTGACTGAATGGATAGATGAGGGGAGAGTGGTAGGTGTGGTCTACCTTGACTTCAGCAAGGCGTTTGACACGGTCTCCCACAGCATCCTCCTAGGGAAGCTTAGGAAGAGTGGGTTAGATGAATGGACAGTGAGGTGGATAGAAAACTGGTTGAAGGACAGAGCCCAGAGGGTTGTGATTAGGGGCGTGGAGTCTAGCTGGAGGTCAGTGATGAGCGGTGTTCCCCAGGGGTCAGTACTGGGCCCAGTGCTCTTCAATATATTCATCAATGACCTGGATGAGGGGATAGAGTGCACCCTCAGCAAGTTTGCTGACGACACAAAGCTGGGAGGGGTGGCTGACACCCCGGAAGGCTGTGCCGCCATCCAGAGAGACCTGGACAGGCTGGAGAGCTGGGCGGAGAGGAACCTCATGAAATTCAATAAGGGCAAGTGTAGGGTGCTGCACCTGGGGAGGAATAACCCCCTGCACCAGTACAGGTTGGGAGCTGACCTGCTGGAGAGCAGCTCTGAGGAAAGGGACCTGGGAGTCCTGGTGGACAACAGGATGACCATGAGCCAGCAATGTGCCCTTGTGGCCAAGAAGGCCAATGGCATCCTGGGGTGCATCAAGAAGAGTGTGGCCAGCAGGTGGAGGGAGGTCATCCTCCCCCTCTACTCTGCCTTGGTGAGGCCCCACCTGGAGTACTGTGTCCAGTTCTGGGCTCCCCAGCTCAAGAAGGACAGGGAACTGCTGGAGTGGGTGCAGGAAAGGGCTACCAAGATGATTAGGGGATTGGAACACCTCTCTTATGAAGAAAGGCTGAGGGAACTGGGTCTCTTTAGTCTGGAAAAGAGACGGCTGAGGGGGGACCTTATCAGTGCTTAGAAATACTTAAAGGGTGGGTGTCAGGAGGATGGGGCCAGGCTCTTTTCAGTAGTGCCCAGTGACAGGACAAGAGGTAATGGGCACAAACTTGAGCATAGGAAGTTCCACCTAAACGTGAGGAGGAACTTCTTTACCTTGAGGGTGGCAGAGCCCTGGCACAGGCTGCCCAGGGAGGTGGTGGAGTCTCCGTCTCTGGAGACATTCAAAACCCGCCTGGACGCGTTCCTGTGCAACCTGCTCTAAGGTGGCCCTGCTCTGGCAGGGGGTTGGAGTAGATGATCTCCAGAGGTCCCTTCCAACCCTATGATTCTATGATTCTATAATGGCTTTATCACAGATAGTTTCCCTCTGTTTTTTTGTCATACTGACTTACTGTCTGTCATTTTCGATCTTTATTTTTGTAGGTAAGAATTATATTTTCTTAAGGGTAGCATTCACAATATGGCCAAAGTTACCACAGGACTAAGTGTCTATTCATAACTGCCAAAACATCAGCTTCTTTCATCCTTTATCTCTCATATTCTGGTAGCTGTAAAGGACTGGTGATTTGCTAGCTAGGGAGCTTATCAGACTTACAGAAATTTTCATCTGCAGTGAACCAATTTTTTTTCTTTTCCCATCCTTCTATGCAACAAGAGCAAGGCAAAGTATAGAGTCCTAAGTTCCTTGTAGGTTTTAAACTTTGATTTCACATCCAGGTTAAAGCTGTTCCACTGACTCAAATGTTCCCTTGTGATGATCACTTTGGAGAGTTTTGGGTTTCTTTTTTGCAGTGCTATGCATAGCCTTTATCCTCAAACAGAACTGTCTACAGGACTTGTTGATAGACTGCTGAACTGCAGGGAGGTGAAAGAGGCGCCAAATATTGTGACCCTCCACGTGACATCCTTCCCCTATGCGCTGCAGACACAGCACACTCGCATCAGCCCTTACAACGAGATCCACTGGCCTTCTTCATACAGCAATGTAAGATGGGTGCTTTGAGGTGCTTTTGTGAGCTTTTCGTAAATTATTTTACATTTACATACTTGTAAACAAGAATGAAGTTCACATGGCATCTTTTTCTTGTTCAGTCCATGGCAAGTTCTTTCTCCCTTTCCTTATCCTGTCATTTCTTAATTTTTTCCTTTATTCCTTTTACAATTTCTATAAACTGTAGTAGCTCTGCTAAATATCTTTGAGCTACATAAATGGAAACCATGTGAAAATCTGCCTCTAGTGCATTACTGCATAAATACATGTACATACATGAATTTTCTTCATATGTGTGCATATTTATTCCATATATAGTTGTTCTGTCTGTGTGTATGTATATGTGGGGAGAGAGAAAGAGAAACAAGGAAAAATTGGGTCAAAGTTCTGTTCTCTCAAAAAAATTAATTCTGTTTCTTTCTCTCCTTGTTTTAATATGTCTGAGTAGATGTATGCTTATTAGAGAATGTGATTGCAAATATATCAGGCACCAATGGTTAATCAAATGTAAATTAATAATTCATAAACTTTATATTTTTATTGTTTCATTTGTTTTAGGGTGTAGATTTATACCATGAAAGCAAGAAATACTTTGGACTGTCAGAATTCATTGAGTCCACCCTCTCTGGACATAGCATTCCACTGCTTCGGTATGACAGCTCTTTTGAAGCGATGGTCATGGCTTTGGGAAAAAGGTACAGTACCCTTCTTTGTTTTACACAGGAGATTTAAGAGGTGGGTTCTAGTGACTTAAGTTACTAGTTACAAGCCTGGTTCTTTTTTTTTTTTTTCCTTTCTCACTGTCCCACAAATCAGCTGTGTATGCAAGGGCATTTCACTCTTTCTTATTTTCTCCTTCCTTCCACTTTTGTATATATTTGACTTGCAATCTGATCAGTCTGGGCTGCCTCTTACGATGAACATGCACACTGTTTAGCCTGATTTTGGTGTGTTCTTGTTGTGACCAGCAGCCACTTCTGTACTATAAAAATCTAACATTGAATCATCATGTAATTTCAAATGTGTTATTTCTTTTGTCCAATATTATCACTTGCTGACCCTGGCTGATTTTGATGTACAGAATTGGTGTATACTGCACTTGGACCACAAAGAGAAGTGGACATACCACTGTGAATCGTACACTTAAATCAGTGATAAAAACTTCAGAGCATCGTCAGAGCTTGAAAATACGTCATCAGTTTTCCTTGGTCCCTGTGGAGCAAGCCTAGAATCACTGCAAATGAGTGAGACATTATGTGCATACGTGCAGCTGTGAATAACTCTTTGGGATCTGTAAGAAGAATGAGGCAGGAGGAGTAAAATCTTGTGAATTTGTATTGCTGACTGGGAGAATGAGCTCATCCACACAATTGCTGGGGCTTGCTACAGGGTGCTTTGGAGCTCTGATCACACATATCAGGCACTTCTCTGAGCAAGCCACAGTTCCTCTTGTTACTGTGTACCTGGATTTCGTTCCTGTGAAAAGCAGCGCACAGGAAACTATTGCATATCCACGTCTCTCCCTTCCATAGACTGGGGATGGAGACAGGGTGTACCTGGGCTTGGGAACTTGGGGTGCTCATTGGACACTGCCTATGTATTCATCCTCTTGGAAACAAGAGCAAGTTGGTTCAGGGCTTCAGTAAGAAAACAAGAGAAACCCCCCACCCCCCCTCCCGCCCCTTAAGTATGGTACATAACGGAGAGTACTATTCTCATTGATAAAAGGATATAATTTTGATGGATGATATTACCGAGTGCCTTAGCAAATATTCTGTGATAAATTCTGTAACGACAGAAAAGTCTTGGTAACTTAAAGTGGTGTAACCTTACTGGACTATATGCTTAGTAAATCTTTACTAAGAAATGGAGAGCCAACATCAGTTCTAATTGTGAAATGATGCCTTGCAAATCCTATCCAACTGCAATTTGGTGAGATTCTGTTGCATAGTAGATATAAAGGATTCTTTACAGGAGAAAATCCTGAGTTTACTGTATTTTGTAAAAATTAGCTTTTTCACTTTAGCCTTTAATACTTTGCTGTTTAATTCACCATTTATTTCAGGTTCCCCAGGTTACACAGTGCAGTGATAAGGACATTTGTCCTCATACAACACTACTCTGCAGCTATGATGGCAGTGTGTGGTCTTTCTCAGATGAAGAATTACACCTCAGTTGAAACTCTGGAAATCACCCAAAACCTAATAAACTCTTCAAGACAATGTCCTAGTGGTCATGGCCTCATGGTAGTGTTAAGAATTCCATGTACTCCGCTGGCTGCAGTGGCTTATGAACGTCTGTATAATGTAAGGGAAAGACTAGCCCTTGAAGATAGCTTTGAAATAATCTTGGGAAATCCTAATTCTGGGATCACAATAGGGAAGCACTTCGTGGAGCAACTAAAGGTAACTTGCAGAATGACATGTACTGGGAAGCTTCATTAGATGGGCAGGTGGGGAGGCTTTACTGGTGAGAGTTATGGTCATGAGTTGAAGTGCGGGTTTTACTAGTAAAAATAAAAACTACCATAAGGAGCATGACTTTTATGTTTTAGACATACTATCTGTGATACCTCTTCTGTCCTACCTCTGGTTAATACTCAGTGAAGTATTAACTAACATGGCTAGAACTTGCTTTCCAACAGCAACCCTCCCAAACAGTTGAACTGCGTTTACCTACAGTGACCATGAGCAATAAGAAAAAAGGCCAAATAAAATTGTCACAGTTTTAGCAGAATTTTCTCTCAAAATCATTATACTGCAAGAAGATTTTAATCAGTGACCAGCAGAGAGTTATATTATTCTTGTCACCAGCAGGTGGCATGGAGGCACCAAATGAGTGACCTTAGTTATGGGTCCTAGAGCACCCTGGTGTTCACCGCTCAGGACTCTATGCTTTCTGGACCATGTGTTGGTTTATGGATTAATTTATATCTTTTAGGCCCAGAGTAGTGGGTGATCTGATTAACAAAAGCCTCTTATACTGCCTTCCTTTTCATAAAATTACCGTCATCTGATCACCAAAGCAAAAATGTATTTACATTCTAGCATGGTGTAATATATATATATATATATATGGTATATTCTGTACTGTGTCTGATTCAATACATGTTAGATGAAGTCATTTGAGATCCATGGCCTAATGCTGATCTCATTCTGCTATAAATTAGGCATAATTTATTGTGAAAAATCAGTATTATTTCTGAATCACATCCTGTTTATCTTCTGTGACATGTGTAGTGGTGGTACATGTACGAATGTCAGAGGCTCAGTTGTTGTGCTGTTGGTGCTACTGTGGACTCCATTTCTGTACATGAGTCTTACAGCAAAAAGGTCTGACTGGTGTGAGTAAAGCAGTATAGCCTGATGCTAAATGGTCAAACAATAAATCTAGTTACCAAACTTCTCATGAAGTTGTCAGGAAAACTGATAGCCTTGGGGGAGAGCAGGAGAATTGAGAGAGTAGCAAGTGAGGACAGCGGTATGTATGTGTTGAACACTTCCAGCTTTCCCCTGTTCCTCTAAGGTGAAAAAGTCCTTCTTAGCTCATTTTCTTCCTTGGACTCAGACATTACTTGCCACAAGAAGCAACACTCTGTAGAGAATGCTCTCCCCAAAAGCTCCTACTCAGCTTTACTATTGTACTATATCCACCCTATCGTACAATAGAGTGGATATGGTGCAGTAGACATTGTACCCGTCTATGCCCTGGCCTCAGTACTATGCAGCTGGGAAGCTGGGAGGCTTTTCAGGCTGGAACATACTGTCCCCATCTCCTCAGACTTACAGCAGGCAGGTTGCTACCTGTAGTGCTCTAGGAATGGTGCAATCTACCGATGTTGAAATTGGCTCTACCCCGCAGCTTCCCTTGGAGGAACATCCATCCACTTTACAAACTGATTCATATAAAGGATGATAAAAGTATATATTTCTGTATTTTTATTTGTGCCATATAGATATGTCCAGAAGTGTTTTTTGCCTTATACAGGTCTGGCAGAAAATTGAGGATGTAGATTGGAGGCCACAGACCTATTTGGAATTGGAAGGTTTGCCTTGTATATTGATATTTAGTGGTATGGATCCACAAGGGGAGTCTTTGCCACGGTAAGAAGATCCAGTATTTTCTTAATGGCAGTTTTTTATCCATTGCTTACCAAGTGGCTAGAGGTTAATTGTGTAATTACTCGTGGGAGAAGAAAGTCTATGCTCGTTTCTTTTAATTTTTTTGTCAGTCTTCATATCATAAATACAAAACACATTGTTAAGAATAACCTTCTGTTTATAGCAAGAAAAAGTAGCTCAGAAAATATTATGAGAGTTGTCCCAGTTTAGAGTGGAGAATAAGGGCATGTGAAAAAAAAAAAGTATAGCTACTTTAGAAACCTCAGGGTAGCTGAGACATCTGCATGATGCTGGCACGTGCTGCCAGCCAGGAAGGATGTCCTGGGGCACTAAATGCTTTTGTATGTTCAACTGAATTTCATTTTGTGTGTAAGGCTTACAACCCAAATGATTATTCTTCTTCTTACGCTGATGCTAGGGTTCAGTGCTGCATAATGGGATTAAGAAAAAAAAAAAAAGTGTATGCACCACAGTGGTAAACTTATTGAGCACAAAAGATATTCTGTGTTCTATCATCTCATCGGTGGTTTAAGCAGATCATGAAAAAATTCCCCTTTGGCTGTTTGTAAAAGAGATAGGGGAGGAGGTTACAGTGCGATTTCATACTACCCTCTCTTGTTTCTCTCCAGATCACTGAGATACTGTGACCTACGTTTAATAAATTCATCTTCTTTGGTAAGGACAAACTTGGAGCAAGAGCTTGGTTTGGCAGCATACTTTGTGAGCTCAGAAATTCACACAGAGAAAGCAGTTGTGACTGATGTGTTAGAAAGTGACCCAGAGAAACTAAGCAGCACTGATAATGAAGACGAAGAAATAGCGACAGAAGGTATTATTAGTAGTGATAACAAAAGAAGCTGTAAAATTTTTGAGTTGTATTAGCAGGATTGTATGGCTACCTACTCAGTGAGGGCTTCTGGAGTGAGGCCTTGCTGAGTGAGCTCTGCTCCTCAGTTTTGCTTCATCTCCTTGAAGCCATGTTTTCTCACCCTCCCTGCCCAGGAACTGCTGCTGCTGAAGCATTTAAAACTCTTGCAGTCCTGCTGCATTTGTTCTCTCTCTGGTTTTTGGTTCCCTTCTGTCCCCTCCCTCCCTACATCCTTTGTCCTGTATGTTCTGGCAGCCACAAAGTGGAGCTCGAGTGGGTACATCCACTGTACAGCTCCCTGTTCGGAGTGCTGTGCTGTGCCGTGTTGCCCTCCCCGCAGCAGGGAAGTGTGCCCTTTGCTGTCTGGGAAGCAGAGACCTGATCCCACCCCTCACAGCAGGGACAACTCCACCTAAACTATTCCTGACTGATGCTATGGAACCTATGCTTACCTCCTGACAATGGTGAAGATTCCTCCCAAGGAAACTGTATATAGTACAGCTGAGTAGCCTCTAGTTTGTAAGGTATTAAATAGTATGGCTAGAAAATAGATCTGAACGTAATAACTTCTGAGTACTCCTTGAAAATGTCTATGAATTCAAATTGACAGCATAGAGTTGATGAGTTTATAATTTCTTAAGAGAGCAATTAAGAACACATAAACGTGGAAACAAACAAAAGTATTGTACCCAGGAACTGTTGGGGGTTTTTTTGAGTGATAGTTGATGAGCATTATCAGTAATAGTTAAGTTCTTTACATTTTTCTTTACTGTCTATTGTGCCTTGCAACTGTAGAAAACAAGGGCTTTTTATCTCCGTAGGTTATTTAAATCTCAAACTGCTTTTCTTCATTACCTTTTCTATACTATGAGGAGGAAGAGGGCTGGTTACTGTTCACCTGTTAAGTTCTTACTCATTGGTAATAAGGATAGCACAACAAGCAGAACAAAAATATTTACTTTAATCAAATATGTACTTCTCACAGAGGAACGAAATACCCGAGGTCATACTCAGACTGTCTACAATAGAGGCCTACTTTAGATGTGATGAGTACTTCTGTACCTTTCGTTGAAGTACGCCGAGACTGTATGTGATCTGAGTCAAATGGGCAGCTAAGTTGTAAGGCATTGAGGTTGTAAAGCTGCTTTCCTAGTCCGTGAAGTACGGTATGCTCCTCCAGAGTCCAATTCAGAACACTTGAGATGATAGAATTACAGTTTAAGTTTTCTGCTGGCAGTACTTATGTCTCTGTTTATCCCGGTAAAACTGTACAGAAGCAAGCATTTTGATTTAGAAGCTTAAGCTAGGAACCTCAAGTGAGTATCCTGTCCAAATACCGATTTTCATCACCAAAAGCTGAGATATAATCTGGCCATAAAGCTGTAATATATGGGGTAGGAGGCAATTTCATAACATAATGACAAAATAGAGCTTGCTGCTGGTTGGTTTCCCTGACACTGGATTAATGAGGAAAGTAAGACATGGGTAGAAGAAGAAAACATGGTTGAGACATGCCTAGAAATTGCCAGCTCCTGGCTGCAGCATTGATTTTGTGAAGCTATTGCAGCCGAGCATAGTTAGATTAGACCATGGGCTGATCCAATATAGTGTGGTAGGAACAGATACTCTCCACACTGAAAACAGTGTCAGAACGAGGACAAAACCCACACAAACTCTTGTGCACTTTTCCCTACTTTGGCAATGTAGCTGTGCCTTCTTACAGGCTTACTTAAATAATATTTTGTTCTTGTTTTCCCTTATTGCCATTTGTGAAACAGGTTCTACTTCAGAAAAGAGGAGTCCTATGAAAAGAGAAAGATCTCGTTCCCATGATTCTGCGTCTTCATCTCTCTCTTCAAAAGCTTCCAGTAAGACCTTAAGATCTTCTCTATTAACTCACATTTAGGACATAAAAGAGACCTTTTGTTCAGCTTATTTGAGAAATAATTAAAGGCATAAATCACCCTATTTTATTGGGATCACTAAAGATAACTTTTGAAAAAATAAGCATCAGACTTCATGTGGCCTGCCTGTGACTTTGTGTCCTAGATTTGCCTATGGTTAAAGAAATGATTTTTCCTTTCTTTTTTTTTCTATGCTCTTGGATGCTGGTATTTTGACGTATACATCACAGTGGTTTTAATTGAAACCATTCATACTGCTGGCAATATTTTTTTTATTTATTGCTAATGTCCATTACTGGCTACTGTAGATTCATATGCAACTAGAGTATATCTTCCTATTTCTTGAGACCAAGAGAGACTACAGACTTTTATTAGTTCAAAACGTGGAGTTGTTTGGAGAACCAAGACTGTTGTTTTCACCGTGAGAGGAAAGCTGTTTATATCTATGTTCAGCTTCAGGCAGACATTCCTATTACCATGTGGAGACTAATTCCTTAACCAGTTCTCAGTCTGCTCTGAAGACTGTGAAGCATTTGCATCTCCTGTTTGGAATTCACAGAACCACTTAAAATTAGGCCTTAAATTTTCAAGAAATCTTAGTAGTTAGAATATATAAGGTAAAAATATACTGCTTTCAGAAAATCAGCAATTAGCTGTGGGGTGTATCTACATGACGTATTCAAGGCCAACATTCGTGAGTTCAGTATGTGCTCTGAGCTGACCAAAAGCTCTATGAATGCATTATTGCATTATGTAGCACCAGAGGCACAAAAGCCAGGTTTTATTCGATCGGACTAAACACTGCAGCGACGCAGAGGTGTGAGTGTCAGGTGAGATCTGACTCACAGCTGAGAACTGTTTCTAGATGTCACTCTGTGTAGACTTTTCTGCAGTTTGATCGGATAATAGCCTGTGAATACTTACTTTCTTACACTCTTTTAAACAATGTAATTTTGTATTTGTCTTGAGTGATGAAAGTATCTGATGAACACCTTCAGCAAGGAATGAATGAGGGAAGCAGGGGACAGGACAATGACTGACATCCTTGCAATGCACGTCAGTACTATAAAAGCCACTTTCTGCGTTGAGATGAATACTTCAAACTAGTCCCACTATGACTTCCCATATGAGAAAGGTGGAAGCAAGAACAGGAGTGGGATTACAATGCTTGGTGGATGCTCTATCTAAATGATTAATTTTTTTGGTTTTGTTTAACTATGGCATTGACTAGCTGAGATAGTTGCACTGTGTTGAAATACAATTTTTCTTTTAGTTACAGCATTCTGCAGTGAGTCATCTCCTCCTTTAACAGCAGCAGGTGATACAGCAAAATCCCCCCACCAAGTCCCAAGCAATAGCGCTGAAGAAACTACAAATAACTATGAAAGGCAGAAGCAGAAAGTAGACAAGGGGGCACAAACAACAATCAGCAAACACTTGCCACCAGTAACTGAACAGCTGGATATGAAACAAAACATAAAAAGTGCCCAAATTTCCATCACCTCATCATCCTCCTCACCTTTCTCCTCCTCTTCTTCCTCCTCTGCACCTACTCATAACTCCTTCATCCTACAGACCTCTCAATGCTCCATGATCAAAGCATCAAAACAGCCTCCCATAGTTTTCCTGCCCAAACTTGTTTATGACATTATTACTTCGACAGACAGCACTGGACTTCCCAAATCATCTTCCCTCTTGCCTTATCATTCTGTTATGTGGGCAAGTTCTTTTCGTCCTCTTATGAGTAAGATGATGACTTGCACGGAGCAGTCTCTATACTACCGCCAATGGACGGTTCCCAAGCCAATCCATATGGACTACAACAATAGAAATGAGGGCAGAATGGACACCTTTCACCCAAGGAGGCTGCTGCTGAGTGGGCCACCACAGGTGTGTAATAAGAACAAGGTATTATTGTTGATTTATTTTGTTTAATTTTATCACAATCTCATAAAAAAAATCATTAGTTACTATTATTCATACTTGAAGGGGTTTTTTTTGGTGGTGAGGAAGTTGCTTATATTTCGTTTCCTAATCCCTTTTAATAAAATAATCTTCCTTTCTTTACTGTTAGCCTGTGTTCAAAGACAGTGAAGCTGCAGCTTCATTTTTTGTCAGTCTGTCTCCATTAAAATGTTTTAGAAGATAGTTTTCTCAAGAGGTAGATTTAATGTATAATTTCAGTTTGTTAAAGTTGAATATGCATTTACATTTAAATAAAGATCAAAGGTCTTTACAAAACCACTTTCTTATGACCAATCTGAAGACAACTGGAAGTATGTAATTAAGTTTTTTTCTCTGTTTCCTCCGCACAGCAGAGAGAAATAGAAGCTGTTGTAAATAGCACATGCAAGAAGGCCAGTTCAACATTAGCAGAGCCATATTTACCAGATGAGTAGCTGACCCAAGACTTTTTAAATTACTTTGAAATGATACGTGGAAATGGGTGTAGTCCTAAAAAGTTCCTTCTCTTCTAAATTCTCTAAGAATTTTAGGACTTATCTCAGAGAAAGGTATCTCCTAGTTCAACGCGCATGTTACATGTTAAAGGTAATATTGTGCCTTTCATGTTCTGTTGAAGTACAAAGCAACAATAGGAAGAGACACCATGCCTACTGAGAGCATATAGATGTCCTGTGAACCTCAGAGTCAAAAAGGATAAATCCAAACCAAGACAAAGACCCACGTTTCCAGTTACTGTAATATCAACTGAAAAAATTAATCTAAAAATAGTTACAGATTTAACTTGCCACATGATCCTCTCTTCTTTGCCCATCCATTGCAAAAGGAAACTACATACTACTATTTGTTAAATGACTGAATTCCATTGTACACACAAATTTATGGTGCAGTAGAGTAGAAAGAGCATAAATGGGCTTTTCCTATTAGAACTTCCTTCAAATGTTACTGTAATTCATAAATGATTCCAGAAAGTACTCTGATGAGCAGTTTTTCACTGTCCATTCCTTTGATCTAAATTGTCCATGTGTGCCAAAGATTGAGGTATTATGTGGTCAAGAAACTCAGCTGCAGTATAAAAATGAATGCCTTCTGGAAGAGAGATGTTGTTCATTTCCATCTCACAGAAAAACACAGGCATGACAATTTTTATTAGAATTTTAAATGCATATGCATCAAACCACACAAAGATACTATTCCCAAGGCCACCCTAAATATCCAGATTAGCTGATACGAAAATATTTCTTTGGTATTCATTTGTTTATGGGTCACAAACGTAAGTCTGTGATTCTTAGAAGAGTCATTCCGCGACTTCTGAGAGCATATTACAACCTGTGAGAATGCTTTGATGCTTCACACTTGGTACTTGCCATTTAACTAGTCATAATTAAACAGGTGGCTTATTTACCACTGGATCTGTTCCAGGATATGATATTCACCACTTTTCACTATGAAACATTTTTTTCAAATACTAAATAGGACTTCAATTGACCCTCTACAGCTGTGAATTTCAGCCTTGATATCACTATTTTTACTTGAAATTCCATCTCATCTTCAGCTGTCTCCACAATGCAGGTTATTTCCTAGTCTTGCATTGCATCATACAGATGGATCGAAAGTGTTTCCTAAAGGACACTCTTCACATGTTTATTCATTTTATATTCCTCAGTTCTTTCTAAGAATATACCTGTTTCACACAGAACAAATTCACATGCATCAAATTAGGAGTATCATGTCTTAGAAACATAAAATTGTCAGGGTTGGAAGGGACCTTAAAGATCATCTAGTTCCACCCCCCTGCCATGGGCAGGGACACCTCCAACTAGACCAGGCTGTTCAAAGCCCCATCCAGCCTGGCCTCGAACACTTCCAGGGATGGGGCTTCCACCACCTCTCTGGGCAACCTGTTCCAGTGTCTCACCACCCTCATGGGGAAGAACTTCTTCCTAACCTCCATTCTGAATCGACACTTCTCTAGTTTTAATCCGTTCCCCCTAGTCCTACCATTACCCGACATCCTAAAAAGTCCCTCACCAGCTTTCTTGTAGGCACCCTTAAGATACTGGTCGGCCACAATAAGGTCTCCTTTGGGCCTTCTTTTCTCCAGACTGACAAACCCCAACTCTCTCAGTCTGTCTTTGTAGGAGGGGTGCTCCAGCCCTCTGGTCATTCTCCTGGCCCTTCTCTGGACATGTTCCAGCACGTCCATATCTTTCTTGTAGTAGGGGCCCCAGAGCTGGACGCAGTACTCCAGGTGGGGTCTCACAAGAACAGAGTAGAGGGGCAGAATCACCTCCCTCGCCCTGCTGGCCACCCTTCTCTTGATGCAGCCCAGGACACCATTGGCTTTCTGGGCTGCAAGTGCCCACTGACGGCTCATGTTGAGCCTCTCNGCAGCAATTACTATGCTAAAATTCAAATCAGGAAGCAATTTGTTGCTTAAAATGAAAACTATGAAACCAACACAGGAAGTAAACTAGGCTCATTATTGAATCAAAATTATAATTCGCACTTTCATGGTAATTAGTAATAAATTACACTCACCCTTCTCTCACAGATACATTTTACACTCTGGACTGATCAAAGTGTTTTGCTGGAAGACTTGATGCATTTTTACAAGGGCAGTTATGTACATTAGAAGGCAATCATGCATTATTTTTACAGGAGTCTTTAGGAAATGCTGCAAAAACTGGATAGATTTAGAAGAGATTTCTATATTTATCTGTAAGTTAGTTCACATAGTACAAGTGCAGCCATTGGTTAGTGAGTATGAATAAATATGCACCACCATGAACAACATGTATCATATTTATGACTAGAAATGTAGACACTCGTGCACCCAAGAAAATGCCTATAAGGAAGCCTAAACTCATTAAAATATTTTTCTTAGAAATGTTCATCTTAAAGTTCCCCAAGCTGCAAATCAAGGTTTTGTACCTTTGTTTTTAACTGTGTATTACAACTTAGAACTAGCATTTTCCTGCTTGTGAACACGGCTCAGTCCTGTGGCACCACGTCCAGGGAACGAAGCAAGCGTGTCTTCAGACACTTTCTAAGGAAGAAAACTGCTGCCCATATTATTTGTTTTTCCTCTACTCCTATTGAAGTCTTATTACAATAGGCTTATATACCATTCAGCCTATGCAAGAAAAATATTAGGGAAGTATTTAATATCTCTTTTGTTAGCTGTGTTTTAGAAGATTGTAGCAAGTGGAAACAAGGAGAAGAGCCAGCACCATTTACCATCTGTCTGTGGACCATCAGCATGTTTTCTATGTATCACCATTAGTTCACAGACCACAGTTTGAAAACCGTGGTATGAGAAGAACTATCTCACCTGGAAATTTGAATAGAAAAGCATTATGGATTTATTTCCCCTTTTTCATATTTCTCCTTATCGATTATTTCCCCTTTTGCCATATTTCTCCTAATGTGAGGACTGAAATCAGATGATATTTTATATCAAAATGTAAGAATAATAAAGTACTTCTAGTGGTCCTGGTGTCCAGTGTCTGGAACAAGGGAACTCATTGCCGTTAGACTTGTTGCAGCAGTTCTGAATGTCACTTACATGAATAAGTATGGAGGCACACACATAATTTCTCTGATTGGAATATTTCTCTCTCAGATTCTTAGTTTGTTTTCAGCTTATCCTCAATAACTATAGCAAGCAGAGTTCAGTGGTCAAAATCTTTGGAGAGCTTTCCACTCCTCTTAGATAGTGTATGTCTTTGACACAAAAACTAGACCTTCATTACTCTTGAATTTTCTGCAGGAAGAATTTGAATTCATATTCCTTCCTCTTGCTTAGCTACAGCTACAATCTTCATGAATTAAGAGTTGTAGGGTAAACATATTCTTAGTATTTTACGGGCCAAATAATCTCTTGCATTAAGGATGAAAATAGAAACCCAAATACTTAATCTTTGCAGGCCCCAAATACCTTAGTTATCGTAAGTTTTCACAAGATTTGAGATTTTTATTTCTTAGTCTTTTGGGATTTTCATCTTCCGAGTCTGATTCATCAGACTTTTGTCTTCCAAATTCAGGTAGATAGAAACAAATTTTGGGAATATTGTGCCTTATCTCCTAAGGCACTGGGCACTGCCACATCTTTGAGGAAACTCTTTCTGGGAATTGGAGCTGGCTGTAGTAGAAACACCCCTTACATACCTTTTCTTTTAGGAATCATAAAAAGACAGCCCAGTTCCAAGTTCCTTCATACTTCTAATCTGTTTGTCGCTTTTTCATGCAGAGCAAAGACAGGATATGGAGAAAAACACCTTGCTGAGAGTACCTCCTTACCAGTTGTCATCTTTGTTAATGTACTATACCTTGCTAAAGCCTGGAGTCACTAATTAGGATCAACACGGCATTGTACTGGGCTTCTCTAAAGATGGGTGAAGTTACAGTCCAGTCACGTAGGCAGTTTAAAATTTCTTTGCAGATATATTTTGTTGCAGTTGAGAGATGGTGGACAGGCAAACGTGGGGCTCTGTGCTTTGGAGCTGTACATACCCTTCTTGCAGGATCTCTTCGCAGCTGCCTACCATGCCCAAACTATTGAAAAGAGGAGTGGTGACGGGTGAGGCACAGACCCTTTGGAGAGCTGTGGAAGCTCTGTTTATTCACAGCTATTCAGTATTTTCAAACAAACAAAGACACTCTGTGCAGTTCCATTTTGCCTAGAGATGGTACATATAGAAAACAGTACAATTAGTTTCAAAGGTGCATTTACCTATCTGGGCATACTACAAATTCGGTTGTTCAAGTTTCTTCCCTTCTGGAGTAAACGGTGATTGTAAATGAGAAGTCATTGTTTTCTCATTTTGTTTGAAAAATCTTCTCAAAACGACCTGGAAAAGGTGTTCTCTATTTTACCAATTAATTTATTCAGCAGTAAATGCAGGCACATGTGCAAGTGAATGAAGTCCTGATATGAATGTTGCCATGCGCTCAGCCTGCTCTCTCTCCTGGCAGAGAGAGATTCTGAAAACACGGAGAGATTCCTGCAAGTTCCCACCAGCATTTTACATACGGTGTTGCTAATATCTAACAATTCATAAAGCTCACAGTGCGGTACTGGACACTTGCTATGTGACAGATAATGCGATTGGGTAAGATATGATGCATGGAATACCATAAATACAGATGTTTTAGTTTAGCGGTTAGGGACTAGCACTTGTAGTCCTGTTGTTTCCAACATTTTTGATTCATGACCCTACAGCTTTGTGTATCTTTGTGTGTACTTGAATCGATTGTCAACTGATACCTTTCATCTGAGTACCGTGTAGTCATAGCCTAGTCACTCCCAGGTACGTCAGTGGAAACCATTGGTGAAGACTGGTCCCTCAGGGAAAGAAAAACGACATGATTTTGATAGAGTAAGTTTTAAATGGTTACCAAAAAGAAAAAAGTAAGATTTTCAGCCTTTTTTTCTGTTGATAACTCTAAGTATATACTTCAAACAAATTAGGAATTAGTTTTTTCACATAGATACCTGGTATCAAGGGAGCAGGTTGTGTGTACTTTTGACAAAAAATCTCTGAAATTAGGGAACCGTTAATATATCGGGCCAGCCTGTGTTTAATGAAATGATGATCAGAGGCACTTAATAAAATATGTTCATAAGGGCATAAAAAGGCAATCTCAGACTTGGGAGAAAACATTGAAAGTATTTTCTTCTAGAGCAAAGTATCATCAGGTTTGCCTCAGATGTGGGAAAATCAGATTCTTTTTTTTAGCTTACCAATAAATAGCCATTGCAGCCAAGGTTGGAAACTTGTTTCAGGGTCAGCAGAAAGATTCTTATTAGTCTCAATGGATTTTACGTAAAAACCCAGGCTGGAAGTTAGAAACATCTGGTCCCTGCGCTGACTAAGGTCCCTGCTATCATTTGCTCTATTCAAAGTAACGTTTTTTCTGTGTTACTCCTGGATAACAGAGAGTTGTGTGCTCACATGTGGTCTACCTTGTGTATCTGAAAGGCTTCTTTGACCCTCAACAGGGATAATGGTACCCTTTTCCACCCTTGGCAAGCTACTGTTTAAAATGCAGTCTGATTTATTGAAAACAAAAGATAATGAACTTTGATCAAAACAAAAGTTTACCTACTCTTGCTTCAGCTTCAAAGCCTCCCTTTCTCAAAATGAAATTTTCACTTGACATATATGGAAAATAGTAAATTCAATACTATATTGAGTAATTTAACACCCTGTGCTTCTGATGTGTCCTAGCAGTAATGGCAGCAAAGCTGGTTTTTCAGTTCTGTAGTAATATTAACTTGCTGGTCTCTTTTTTCTCATTGAAACCCATTGTGTACTGCTTGCTGTTCAAGTATAATGGCTTGTAAAGCTCTCTGCTTAGATAGATACGGTGTTATTTACTCTATGTTATCACCAGCAAACTTTATGTAGAAGACACAGAACAATAAATCTGTGTCTTACACCTTTCAGCTGAAAAAACTATAAAAGAGCAGCAATACTGTTTGGTATAATGAAGAGAAAATGTAAATTTTGTGTTAGTAGGGTAAAAAAGAAAGGAGAAAGTTACAATCTTAAGATAATTTTAAAGTAGAATTTTAAAAGGTAATTTTAAAACCGTGGAAGGGAAATAATATATTTTCAGCACAAGAGATGGAACAACACATTCTTACCTATACTGTGTCCTCCAGGAGTGGAGGTGGCTTGCACAAGGTCTGCTTTAGATGCATGGCACTTAATTCTTCAGGATAGTCAGCGTACTGGTAAATTATACAAATTTGAAAGGGTTGAGGTAATTCTTTAGTCATCTTGTAATTTGGGGAGGTTTTTTGGAACATTGTATGAGCTTGTATGGATTTTTAAAAGTTCATTGCCTATGTAGACACTAAAACATCAGGAGAGGAAATTCTCATCTGTGGGCCCATAATTAGACCTGTGATATATAATGCATTTTCAAACTAGGTTACTGCATAGTGTGAACAAAACTGTTGCACATTTAAGCACTTCATTTATGCCAACGAATATGCAAACAAAGGGATATGCAGGTGCTGAATATTAATATTCGGTTTCACTGCAGCTATATTTTCCAGATATGTGGAAAAGTAACATGTAGAAAAATGAAAGTTTACTTTTGTGTTTTCTAATTTATATATTTACAGATAGGGAAAACAGGTGCCTATCTGCAGTTCCTCAGTATTTTGTCCCGAATGTTGATTAGACTGACAGAAGTGGATGTTTATGATGAGGAGGAAATCAACATTAGTAAGTTCTTGATATAAAAACAATTGGTTCTGGAGACTGTAGAAAATTGTTATGTTATATTGAAAACTTTATATTCTATGCCATTCACCTTTGCAATTAATTTACATTATTGAAATATTTTAAGAAATTATTAAGAAAAAATGATGCAGAAATAATAGGTATAGCAAAAGTTTCTATAGCAATAAAAATTCCATGAATTCTTATTTTTCAATAATATTATAGACATAAAAGAAGAGTCTGATCAATACTACAATCAGCCTGGAGATACGTGGCCAGATTTGGAGACATTTAAGAAGATGCCTTTTGACTACACTATCCATGACCCAAAATATGAAGATGCAAGTCTGATTTGTTCAAAGCTTCAGACTACAAACAATGAAGGTTAGAATTTGAAAAATCTAGATTGGCACACGTGCATGTATTTATTTGTTTTTAACGTGAGAATCCTGTTAAACTTTTAAACAGAGTGAAATTATCAGAATTGCACTTGGCTAAGTAATAGTGAAAAAAGATTTGAAGTTTGCCAGATGAAGCACTAAACTATAATCCTTATAAATGTTTTATGGAATATAGGTAGTCTTTCAGTAAAAAAGCTCTGATTCCATAGTAAGTTTGTGTATTTTAATGTTTTTATGTAGTAGCGTTGTCCTACTCTGTAGCAATGAATTGACTTACATGAGTAAAGTTATTTGTGTACTTAAAAGTGTTTATAGGTTTATTTTTTAGGTTTAGCTTTAGATTTGGAAAGTGTGAGATGCCAATGTGCAGATCTAGAATTAGTCCTCTGAATTAGCCACAAGCCTATGGTACTAGGTAGGATGTATCCAAGCATGCCGAGGGACCTGGCCAACATCATTGTGAGGCTACTGTCTGTAAATTTTAAAAGGTAATGACAATTGGTGGAGGTTCCTGATGGTTGTAGAAAAGAAAACGCCAAGCCCTTCCTCTACAGGACAGAAGGAGGATGAAAGCAATTACAGCCTAGTCATCCTACCCTTAGTCCTCAAAACAATTATGGAATAGACTCTCCTGTAAGCCATATCCAGACCCATGAAGGACAGGAAAGTGATTTGGAGCAACTAGAACATATCTACCATAGGCAAATTGTGATTGGTAAACATGATTGCATTTTGGCATGATGGTCAAAGGAAGAACAGTGGTTTTATCTTGACTTCAGCAAGGCTTTTGTCACTGTCTTCTATAATATCCAAACAGCCAAGATCGGAGAGAGATGGTTTGGATAGGTGGATTGCAAAGTGAGTGTGAAACTGGCTGGACCACTGAACTCAAAATGTGATGAGTGGCACAAATCAGACTGACAGCTGGGTATGCATGGCGATACTCAGAGACTGATAGCGAGGCAAATGCTCTTTGAGGTTGCCATTAATAACCTGGTCAAAGGGAAAGAATGCAATGTCAGCAAGTTCATGGATGACACCGTATTGGTATCAACATGCAGGAAGGTAGCACTGGCATTCAGAAAGGACTTGATAGGCTGGAGAAATGGGCTGACATGAACCTCAAATAGTTCAACACAGATAAATGCAAGATCTTGCAGTTGGGACAGAATAACCCTTTGCAGCTGTACAAGCTTGGGGACGACTGTATAGACAACAACTTTGAGGAAGGCAACCTGATGATCCTGGTAGGCAGCAACTTGAACATGAGTCACCATGGCTTACTGGACCTACTTACTAAAAACCTAGCAAGCAGGTCAAGGACAGTGATTATTATTCTATGCATAGCACCCGCAAGACCACACCTGGAGTATTCTGACAAGTTTTTGGCTTCCCAGTACAAGAAAGGCATTGACATACAGGAGTGAGTCTAGTGGGTAGCCACCAAGATGAACAGAGGTCTGAAACACATGACTTACAGAGAAGATTGAAGAGCATTGGGTTTGCTTGGTCTGGAGAAGTCTAGCAGGGACATCTGATTGCTATCTTCAACTTCCTAATGGGAACTTATAGATGGAAACTATTATAGATACATAGCATAAGGACAAAAGGCAACAGACACAAGTTGCAACATGGGAAATTACAATTAGATAGCATGAAAAAAGTCCAGAATAAAAGTGGTCAAACCATGGAGCAGGTTGCTGAGAGAGGCTGTAGAAACTCTACTCAGTGATTTTCAAAAGTTGAGAGGACAAGGAACAACCTTTGAACAACCTGATCTAACGCTGAAAATCTGAGTGAAAGGTTTGGCTAGATGATAAAGCAGAAGTCCTTCACAGCAGAAATTACATCTCATCTTCCTGCAGTCTCCCATAAAGGAGATCCTTTTCATAAATGTGGGTATTTGCTAAAGAGCAAAATCACTAAATTTGCCAAGTGCATTTCATATAATCCACTGTGATGTCCATCACAGGATGGTAAATATCTGACATAAAGTTCCACTATGTATTACTTTTGCAAGCATTCAATCAGTAATAACAGCAGCAACAATAATAATTTTAATAATCTGGCTTTGCTTAGACCTCAGCCTTATGTGAAATCTGTACAGAATTACAATAATCATGAATTTACATATAGTTCTTTGTAGTCCCCTTTACTGTACATAACAGTTTATAAACATACTATGCTCAGAATGAATTCTGATTTTGTTTTGCGTGTGTTTAATCCTGTCGTTGTTCCTAGAGCTAATTACAATGACAGAAACAGTTTGTCACACAAGGGAATACGTTCTGGCCTTGAATATATGTTACATTTCAGTTGTTTCTTGTTTTAATAGACAGATCGATGAGCAGGAGACAGGAGGATATGTATACACACCGTCAAACAACTAGGATGAGATTGTCCAAGTATGCAGCATATAACACCTACCATCACTGTGAGCAGTGCCATCAGTATATGGGTTTCAATCCCAGGTACCAGGTAAAGGTTTCCAGATATTACTCTGCGGATCAGAAACTGAAGCAGCCACAAGCCAAATGTGGTTTTGAATATATTCACTGTAGTTGAATTGCTTTACAAGTTGTATGTAAGTCTTAAAAACCTCTGATTTACAGGTTTTGTTATTTCTTGAGGTTTGCTTGCCTTGAGGTTTGGGGACTTCAAAGAACTGATCCTTGCCTCATTTCAACTCTCTTATTCAGTACTGTAATCTGCATTCTACATGTATATTACCAGTTAAAATTACTTTCCCAGTAAACTTTTCGCACTGGGACTTTCTTACGTTTTCACCTGAGTAACTGCAAAAGGTGCTACTTCTGGTACGGGAGTGCTCCAGGGTAGAGTAGTCTATATGTGGCACACAGACTGCTAGTGCGCAGAATAATCCCGTTTCCTGCCTATTAGAATGTGAGGAAGAAGGTATTAGCAATGCAAATAGTGCTTTTTAGGAGTCGGTATTGCGAAAAGCCGAGAGTGGGTTGTAGTATTGGTACCATCTGCAAGACGAAGCTGAAACAATGATTTCAAAAGAGGGAAAAGTTTAATTTATATTTTTTTTGGTGTATGCTCAAACCGAGGGGCATTGCTTAACCTAGTCAACCATGAGGTAAAATCTAATGCAATACAGTAAGTTATTGTAGTGCGTATGGTAATGTTATAAATGTGTATTAACTACACTGAGTTTGACTCTAACCACTGGAATTATCCTATTTTTTCCCTTCCTCAGCTTTATGAGTCCACTCTGCATGCATTTGCCTTTTCCTATTCTATGCTAGGAGAAGAGATTCAGCTACATTTTATCATTCCAAAGTCAAAGGAGCATCATTTTGTCTTTAGCCAACCGGGAAGACAATTGGAAAGCATGAGGCTACCACTAGTCACAGATAAGGTAGATGGATAATTATATTTATGACCATATGGAGTGAGACACTACCAGTTTTAAAATTTGTTGAATTAGGATTCTTTACACTTCTGGTCCTGCTGTCAAGAGATAACAAAGATGTCCTGATACTAAGCTTGTATTTTCTCCCAGAAACAGAGACATGAAGCAAAACCGTCAAGCCACAATAAGCCATTTCTTTTGCTCATTATCAAGCTTGATACTTTGGTATAAACACTCTCGCCTGGGGCAAAAGTTCTTTGGTTATGGATTTAAGATGTTAAAGTGAGAATAGTTTCTGCAATGAGCCTCAGAGACATGGTTTTGTCTATCATACAGTTACTAGGAGGAAGCAATTTTTTACTGTAGAAAAAGAGAGTGGATTATCCTGTTTTATTCTGCATAAATGCTCAGTTGCTTTCATGTAAAAATAAGGCCTTCGAGGAATCTTTGTCATGGCTTTAAGGCCTTACAAAGAATCACATGTCACGCGCCCCATTTCTGAGGGACAAGGAAAACACTTTGTTAGGTCATGCATCGACAGGCCATGCAAACGCCGATGCCAGCTGTTACAGCGGCTCCCAATATCCATGTCTAAGATGAAGCTGTGCCTTGCTCAGGCCACACTGTGTGGAGTATTGAAGCCATGTGTGGAACAGTAGTAAGCAGTAGCCCTTCTATCCTGGAGAAAATAAGCTCCTTCTAATAAACAATAATCAATTAATACCACCCTCCCGTTCGGGCTTTTAACCCCGGCAGCAACACAGCAGCAACTGTGCAATGTGAGGATGAAACCTCCTGCTCTTTCTCACCCAGTAAACTTGTGCTTGGCTGCGCATTCAAAACTGTGCACTGGGTCCTTGTGGATTCTTTTCCTGCTTCTGCCACCGAGCTGCTTTGAGGCTTTGCCAAAACCATTTATCCTTCCTTTGCTTCTTTTTCTGTTCACTTGCTCCAAATGAGTGCCTGCAATCTTGCTGCAAGCTGTGGGGAAATGCTGTGGGATATAAACCTAGATTATTAAACCCTTATAAAATATTTTTATTGATCCACTTTAAATTCCCTTTTGTGAACTCTACTGGCATCAAATCCATCATTTTGTACTTTGGCAGTTTTAAATCTGGAGTGCTTAATTGAGGGCTTTGGAGAGTCTCTATAAAAGGCACACTGTCATTCATGGTCCTTATTGACCTTAGTAGGAACCAGGCTAAAATCAGTTGCCCAGACTGGAACAGTCCTGGATGTCTGTAAAAACGGGGCTTTCAGAAACTGTACTATCAAACTTGGAAGCACCTGCTGAGTTTCAATGCATTCAAGATTGGGTGATAGCGAGTCAGAAAAGGTTGTACTGCAGTTTTGGAGTAAGGTATGTCTTACCATCTTATGTCATATAGACCTAAATCCTTTCCCAGATCTAGCCTCAAGGTCCCAGTGCACTTGGCAGGTCCAGGTTAACAGTCCTATCCAGTTCACCATATTCTTACTAGTTGAATAAGCTAAGTGATAGAGTTTTCTTTTTCACAGCTTTTACAGAAGTCGCTTATTTTCCTACTAAGCTGATTTAAAATGTAGCAGTTTGTCCAGTGTCAGTGAATCTGATTTATGCCCCTGAAGCATTTGGTTCTCTTTCTTTAAACATCCTACAGCTTAATACAGAAACTCACACTTCTTTTTATTTACAGAGTGAAGATTACATAAAAAGCCCCACTTTTACTCCCACCACTGGTCGTCATGAACATGGACTTTTCAATTTATATCATGCAATGGATGGAGCCAGTCATTTGCATGTTTTGGTTGTCAAGGAATACGAAATGGCCATATATAAGAAGTATTGGCCCAACCACATCATGCTTGTTCTTCCAAGCATTTTCAACAGTGCAGGAGTAGGTAAGTATAACAAAAAGTTCTAACAAATGCGGCAACATGACTTGGTCCCTTCAGGTGTGACACATAGATGTACACCTTGTAGCTAGCATATCAGATCTGGTGATCTGGATTCGCTTTAAAGATGATGTGTTACAGTCAAAGATGAAATTCACTCAGTCCAGGTGATAAATAAAGCTAGATTGATTGTGCCCTAGAAATACTTACTCTCTACTGATTTTAAAGGGAGCTGAGGATTCACATGGAGTTATCTACCATTTCCTTGTGGAAGTAAGTTATGTTCTATTTCCATAGGCAGTGATGCACTGATTAGGTACATCTCTTAGATAGATTCTGATAATATAAAATCTACGAAATATTCAGCTTTCTTTTGCTGCTGGAACAGCTTATAGACAGCAGTAGTGACAAACATTCAGAATAGATCAACAGGGGAAATTGCTCCCATGTTATACAGCTGGTCAATACGCATCTCTAGGTGTTTGCATGAAGAGATGTTAGTGGAGCCAAATATCTGTCCGGTTAAAAGAATCAGTCGCTAAACCCTTGGGATGCTAACAAATCTTTACCACAGAAGTCAGGCTTCATTTTATGTGCTTCCCAGTGGGGTCCTGTAAGTCACTCGCTTGGCAAGCGACAAAGTAAGCTGGCTCTGGGGAGTGTTAGGGTGTTAAAATCTTCAGAGTGGTTTACACTCTGGGCTGCAGAAATATTGACTTCAATAGGCTTCCACGTTAAAAGCAAACAATTTCTGCCCCTACTTTTCATTTGATGGCTTATGTCCTTGGTTTCAGGTGCTGCACACTTCCTGATAAAAGAGTTGTCTTATCATAACTTGGAGCTTGAACGAAATCGGCAGGAGGAGCTGGGGATAAAACCCCAGGATATTTGGCCTTTCATTGTCATTTCAGATGACTCCTGTGTTATGTGGAATGCAGTAGAAGTTGATTGTTCAGGAGACAGGAAAAGGTAGAGTAATATATGCTTTTTCAGCTGGCCTCTTTTAACCTTTCACTGCATATCAGTTTTGAAATTACATTTGATATACTAAAACATTTACCCCGTACAGGCAGAGAATAATATTTGCTTGATGAGAGAAGTATTTTCCCCAGATACCTGCCTTTGCATAACACATAGTTTAATGCCTGTTTTTCATTCCTGTCCCCTGAGGGTTTAAGTGCCCTGCAGGCTTTGCTGTATAGCCTGACTCCGGTTCAAACTAGAGTTACTTGGACTGCAGATTTCAGACTCTGTAAACAATACACTGGCCAAGCATGGGCATTCACATGTACATTTTTAACAGGATTTTTCTAAGGAAGATAAAAGACTTTTCTGTGCAACTGATTTCTGCTGGCTCTTTTGTCAGTCCCGGCCTATATGGCTCCTTTATTAGCTCCCCAAATCCCCAAACAAGTATTTTTGTTTTCATTACTTTAGAACATTGTTTGCACTAGATATTTTTATCTATTCCCAGAATGGTGATATGCGGGATTTATAGCAAACTTTCAAAGAGAACTAAACACAGTAAAAACTGAGATTTATGGACGCTAGGGGTGGGCTAGGAGGATCATATACTTTGCACTTAAGTTATGGTACAAAGTCAGCAACCCTCCCACAGTTACTTGGGACATTATCCGGGTAACTTTAAAAGTTTACGTATCTGAGTGAATATTTTGAAAGATCCGGACTAAGTTTCAGACCTGTCATCCCAGTCCCCACCACTTGAGCCCTAGTTTGTTTCAAGTTTTTATTAGTGAGAGGCAAAAAGTTGCCCTAAGACAGCACTGAAGTTATCTACCTGATGCTTATAACTACTTTTGACTGTTAAGAATGGCTCTTCAGCTGAATGAGATTCTGAATATTCTCTATGTACTTTAAAATGAACACATTTTTGTAATTATTGTAGTGACTATACGTGGACTGAAAGAAATGTTTCCTTGAAGCAAATTCTGCAACATATTGAGGCAACTCCCAATGTCACTCACTATGCCTTAATTGGAATGAGGAAATGGTCCAGCAAAACAAACAGTGCCGAGATCAAGGAACCATTCTCCTGCTGCCATGTGCATGATTTCATTATGCTGAATGTCGATCTGACGCAGAATGTACAGTACAATCAGAACAGGTAAGTGAATCAGTAGCATCTTTCAATAGAGATAATGAACCAAATAAAGGAATTTTTAGAGGAGTTCTTGTCGGCTTTTTGGGGAAGTTATTAATGGGATGGAGAGAGATTTTGTTTTCTTATTGACGGTTCAACTCCTTCCCAAATTGCTAGCAGTTGGAAAAAGATGTTAGTGTCCATAGTTCCAAGTAAACCAGCCACATTTGAATTACAGGGTAGACACTCTCAGCAGTGTGCCTGCAGTGCTGCTCCCCCAGTTGTCTAGTCCAAGTGGCCTTTTTGGTAAACATTGTACTTGCCTCCTGCCCACTTACCTGGACTGGCTTCCAAAGGAAACAAGGATGTATGGATGAATGGTGCATAGCCACATCTTCTTGTGACACGGAACTGCGATTAACTGTGCTTGTTTTGCCCTGAGGAGCACAACACTGGAGCACGGTGCATGTGTGCTCATCAGGACCATCAGAAGAAAGGAGTAAATGAACCTCATCAACACTGGTGGTTTCTCACATTCAGTTGTCTCAGAATTACCAATTTTTCGTTTACTGTGCCGCATAGGATATATCAAATTATAATATTGCCATGCACAGTATCACCACAGTTACTGGAACTGTATTCGCTAGGTACTTCACCTCACAGAATTTCACTCATCTGTGTGAAATAAACTGGCCCCATTTCTGAGGGACAAGCATTTACTGAAACAGAATGAAGTATATATTGCTAGAGGTGGGATTCACTTGTCTAAAACCTGCCTTCAGGCACCTCAGGATATGCAAGATGTCCGTATGGGGCTGACGGGCATGACATGAAATCTGAATGTGTTTTTCTGTAAACTAGGTGGGATACCCCAAGTAACCTAAAATGGCTCAACACACCTAGGCTTAGATAACTGGATGTCACTGTACTTCTCAGAAGAACTCTTCTGTCTCAGGAAGATGTCTTTTGAAGTTCAAGTTTACTTATAATGGCAGGGAAGCGCTTCTGCTTTCATTATTCTGTGGATAAACAGATAATCTAAATTTCTATCGCCACCAGCCTGACACTTTAAAAGAACATTTTAAACTTGCTCCCAGGCATATCTTAGTACAGAAGTGTGCTCCCAGCCTGTCTAGCTGTTTCACCTTGTGAAGCATTACAAAGGGCTAATGAAGAGAGCGTCAACAAAGCAAAAAGCTATGAGTAGAGGCAGCAAAGTTAAAATGTCAGGGATGCCAGACCACACCACCCATTTCCTGCCCGTGTCTTTGAACCGTGCGTGGCTCACTGTAATCCTCTGTGTGGGTGCTGTTAAGCCTGAAGTATTATATGACATTCCAAGTCTGGGCTGGCAAGGAAAAAAGTACATTTTAAAACACGGAGACACTGGCATTCGGGGATACCAAATATCCCATAAATATTACTAAGGTCAAAGGCAAGATTTTAAAAAGAGATAATTAAATGCCACATTTCTCACTGATGTTCCCTGTTGCAGTAATCGCTCAGCTTCTTAAATCCAAACCCTGGATTTTAATCCAACAGTTCTGCACATCATCATTTTTGCTGTGTGATATCTACATTCAAAATGGAGAACTGAGTCTGAATTTTCCAAAGGCAAGAGAATTTGAATGTAATCAGCTTTAGAAGTTTACCTTTTGTTCTGTTCCATCTTATTTTTAAAATGGACCAAGTTTATCTCAGGGATGTTTGGCCTCATTCTGCTTAATTTATTCCTATGTCACAGCATTCTGGTGTATTAAGAAAAGACTCCTTATGTTTAAATAGTTGTTGTCTTTAATTTAAAATGACATTATTTCTGTTGAGGAATATTGAGAAAATGTACTGGATATTTGTATTCTAAGGGAAAAAAGAGACCTCTGTGCATTTGACAAACCAAATGTAGGGTCTCATCCATACCCTTGGAAGTCAAAGAAATTAATTTCCTTGACCTTATGTGGGGTGGTAAGGTATGTAGGTATTTTCTATGACTGCATTATTGTAGTAAAAGGCAAAGAAAATATTTTAACTCCTGTGTCTTTTCCCTGGAAATTTACTACATTTCACCTTCCACTTTCCCCTGTGTTTCTGGTCGTTTCAGTCCCTAAGTGGTTCCCTTCCTCACTCTGGTCTTCTTGAACTCGTTCTAGCCTAGTTTATTATTACAAAGCCTCTTTCCTGACTGATAGGCGCTGCTGGTGGGTCAGTATGTTTGACACCTGTCCTTTACACAGTGTTGATCAAAGACCCTGAGCGCTTGTATTTGTTAGTATGTGATGAGAAACTTTCCTCTGAACTTCTACGATTTTATCCTTTCCAGATTTACGTGTGATGATATTGACTTTAACTTGCGCGTCCACAGTGCTGGCCTTCTCATCTGTCGGTTCAATCGCTTCAGTGTCATGAAAAAGCAGATTGCAGTAGGAGGGCAGCGATCCTTCCACATTAAGTCTAAGGTGGGAACTGAGACCTCTGTTTCATCGTTGTTAAAATTCTTATTTCCTTTTTGTATGCTGCAACCGGCAGAGCTGAGGTATTTTGTTGCAACACCAGTTGCCAGTAGTAGGCATGTCTGCCATGTTTTGGGGTTTTTTTATATTTCTTTCTGAAATCCACAATATTCTTGGCATAAATGCACCTTTCCATAATAACTTTCCTTTAAAACTTTTAAAAACACCTAATGTATCTCTTTACAATCCAGGTAACCACGAGATTTTTATCTATAGCTATTGAATTGCTCACCTTCATAAAACTTCATATGTAGGAGTACCTTAGGTTTAAACAACAAACCCTGAAGGGTCTATAAATACAAATATAATTCCATGAAACCTGGAGACCTTTTTGGTAGCAGATACTTTTGGCTGAATGGCTTTGCTTCTTATATAAATCTTAGAGTTATAGCACAGAGATTTATTTTATACAAACCAAAATTCAGATAAGTACAACTTGATTGATCAGGATTGATGTATACCAGAAATATTTTTCCCCATAGGTATGTGACACTCCAGTTTCAGTCTCACCTGCTCAGTACATTTGTGCTCCTGACAGCAAGCATACCTTCTTGGCAGCACCTGCTCAGTTGCTCCTTGAAAAATACCTCCAGTATCACAGCCATCGCTTCTTCCCTCTCTCGCTGAAGAATTACAGCCATCCCGTGCTATCTGTGGACTGTTACCTTAACTTAGGACCACAGGTACTGAACAAAAGGATCTGTAAGCAGCTCTAGAAGTGCATAGGCTATGTTTTGGATGAGTTCATTGATGTAGTCTTTAATAATAATTACACAGCCTTTGAAGAATAAGGTGTTAGATCCCTATAATGTTAAAAATCAAATTTTTAGTCCCATAGAAATATTATTAGAGGCTTCAAAAAAAGGACATGGAGAACAATAGTAGAGTTGTCCTAAACACTAATATAGTCTGTGAATTATATTAGATTCTGAATTAACACAGAGCACATTTTTCTTTAAAAAGTGTTCTCTTAGTGTGCTATAATTTGACCCTTCCTACATCATATTTCTTCCACAAGAGTGTTTTATATATACTAGTTAGCCCTCAGAAAGCACTTCAAAATACTAATGTTTTACTTCACTTTTGACTGATAACCTGAGGCAGAGAAGCAAATACCAAGAGAAGAGCCAGAATGGGAGAAGCTGACACTAGATCTCAGGAGCTGTTGGCTCTCTCTGATGAGTTTATACTTAAACTCAAATATAGGTTGGACAGAAGAGTAGTACTAAGGTGGTGGTGTTCAGGAGATAGAAACTGTTTTTACCTTTTCGCCTGACTTGAACACTAAATGAAATTCAGTCTTGCTGAAGACTGTGTAATGACCTTCCCATATATGCTCCTCCCAGAACATTTTGAACTATATCTTTTAATTTCCTTTCTGGCTGAGCTGTTACAGGCCTATGTTCCCACCATGTTTGGAAAAACAATCTCTGCGGAGGGGCGTTGTACTGTTACTGTCTTCATCCGTTGCATCCTTTCAGCTCTAGCCCATTCAGCACATGAAATGAGTTCAGTTCAGGTCTGGAATTGTTACCGGAGCTGGAATATGATACAATAGGACTGAAGGAATAGAATATCCATAAATATAGGCATCCTGGGCCAGAGTCTCAGTTGCTGTGGGTCATCCTTCCTCCACTAAATCGTGCTGATTTATGCCAGATAAGGGTCTGCCCCAGCTAAGTAATACAACGGCACTTTAGAAACAAAGCCTTGTGTGGAAGATTCCTTAATTTTAATTTATAAATCCTCAAAGAGTGCTATAAATATTCCTGGTTCCTAGTGGATTTGGGGAGTAGCTGTAAAAACAAACTAGATAAGAGGAAACCTTGTGCATTTATGTATATGCACAACATTGCTGACTTGAATAATCCTATCGTAATGCAAATGAAATCAGGCATTTCTAAAGGGTTCTCTTCATGTCCAACTGCACAGTTACTGTATATACTCACCTGCAGACAAACTGTGCTGAGCAGGTCACAATATTATGGTTGTGAGGAGCTATTGTTACTGCAGCTTTCAAACCCTATCATATGATCTCATGATAATAATAGTAATTAACAGTAATGACTAATGCATAGTTAGGAATAGTGTTTTTATGTAGACTTTTCATAAGTAGAGGGATGTTTAGGAAGCAACTATAAAGATCACAATACTTGGAGTTGGAAAGCAAGTCTGATTTTGAATCAAGCGCAGATATTGAAAGCTGGATATCAAGCCTTAGCGTTATATAGAAGCTTGAAAAATATTAATATTTTTTTTTTCCCCTCTCCCAATCAGGTTGCAGTTTGCTACGTGAGTTCTCGGCCTCACTCTCTGAATATCAGTTCCTCTGGTTTGACATTCAGTGGTCTCCTGCTGTATCTCTGCGACTCCTTTGTTGTAGCTAGCTTTTTGAAGAAGTTTCATTTTCTTAAAGGTGAGCTGCAATAATTTTATTACAGACCTGGTTTATATGACCTGGTCTCTGGGAACCTGAGGAAAAATGTATTTTATATGAAAATATACATGCATGTATATGTATATGCATGTATTCATATTTGCCTTTACACATCCCACCCATCTTTGGTGCTTGATCATGCTGGCTCTGTACTGTAGTAAACTGGTATATAACAGTGCTGTAAGTTCTGCAGATTTCTAAGTGGGGAGGAATATGGTTCTATATCATTGTACCTAGTGTATATGCATAAGTCCTCACTTAATCTTTGAAAACTGAGTTTGTAAGATTTATGTATGAAGCATTTATCTATTGTATTCTTGCAAGTTTTCTAATTTTTGATAGAAAATGGGTGGTGAACAAGTCTCCATCAAAATCCATTTACCAGCCTTGGAAATAGAAGCTGGCTTATTTAAAATTTATTCCTAGTAACCAGTTTCTCCATGTAGTAATTACAATAGCAGATAGCAGTGGAGACAAATAACTTCCATTTGTACCGCAGGAAGTCACACTGCAAACTTCTTTTGGATTGTTCTGCTACTATCTATCTCAGGCATTTAGCACTTGGGATTTGCTTCACTCACAGCTCTAACTGTCACTGAAGGAAGAACGTGCCAAATGCCTTCTTGAAACAGGCAGAGTTGTTATGAACTGCTGTGTGTTTTGTTGCAGTTAATACGGTTTCATGTGGGTACATTTAGCAAAGCGCAGATTGGGTTATACAGTGCTTTTACCAGCACGCGCCACTGAAGCCGCGTGAGTGCCAGTGCCTGTGCCCATTCTGGAGCAGTCTCCACTTTTTAATCAGCCGGTAGTTTCTCGAACAAGACTATCAGAGTAACTGCAAATGACAGCACCTGCTCTAAGGTGGCCCTGCTCTGGCAGGAGGTTGGACTAGATGATCTCCAGAAGTCCCTTCCAACCCTGCGATTCTGTGATTCTGTGAAAGCAGTGCATTTGTTCTGCATTTTTTGAGTGATCAGAGGCTATCAATCAGTTTAATTTTGCACAAACCAGCCAATTTTTATAGAATGTAGCACAAAGTGTATTTGTGTTGGGTTTTCTCCATCTCCTTTGGCAGCCTACTTGACCTTCTTACCAGCCACATGAGCATTAAACACCACATGACTGTCTGTCTTGTTTCTTTTTATTATATTCTCAAGTTTATTTTGTCTTGGGCATTTCCACTTACCTCACCACCTCTCATTCAGATTATTGAATGCTGGCGAGGTAATGATTTCCTCTTAATTGAGCACTTTTCTCAGAAGCCAGGAAATCATGTACGCATATTAAAATGGTATCAGCATGCCAGTTAAGATAGTTGATATTATTTACTAAAATATGATATCTCTTACTTTGGCATTCTGGATTTGTTGGAAGGGATAGCCACACAGACCAGATTCTTCTTTGCCAGCACGTTAGCTTATCAATCTGAAAAGCACTAAAGTTTGTGCTTAGTTCTAAGGACGTGTTTCAACCACTTCTGGTCAGCAAAGCACAAAGAGCTTAGTCAGCCATCATGCCGACTGACTTGTGGTGTGTTTTCGCTGAGTGAGGGTTTCACTCGACAAGGTAGTCATCAGTAGGGCTAGAACAGTAATGGATGTAGGGCTCGGTCTTGTTTTCTGCCTGGACCCATCACCTCCTCCTTAGACCTGACAGTTTTACCCTTCCTTACCCTAAAGAGTAGGGAATGTGTTGTAGTCCTGTCTGCTAGATGAATGCTAGCTACCTCAAGTTGCACAAGAAGATCCTGATAAACAGGGGGCTGAACACAGTTTTCCTCAGTCCTACAAGAGTGTCCTAATTTTCTCCCAAGCCCATTTGTAACTGGTGGAGTTCTAGATGCTAAGGGGTGGTGGGAGGTGTGTGATCTGAGAACAAAGGGGATACTCACGTGGGTTTCTTTTTAACTGTTTGCTTAGGTGCCACCTTGTGCGTGATTTGTCAAGACCGCAATTCTCTGCGCCAGACTGTTGTCCGGCTGGAGCTGGAAGATGAATGGCAATTCCGACTGCGGGATGAATTCCAGACTGCCAATGCAAAAGAGGACAGACCACTTTTCTTCCTGACTGGACGACATATTTAGTTGAAAGGAGACTCATTTCCCAAATGAAACAAAAGACTAATTGCCACCATCTCATGAAATTGCTTTTGAGAGGCTCTGCTTTGTAAACAGAAGCAGGACTGTTTTCCGTTGTTCATTAGAATGATATCTAATCAGCAAATTTACACTCGTATTTCCAGACACTGAAGTGACTTTTCAAATTTGATTGTCTAACAGAAGTTATTCCTTAACTCCTGGGAAAAATGCAGAAATTTACTACTCCGCATGGCGGAAATCACTTTGGATGAGAAAGGAGGTCTATGAGTGCACTTCTTCTCTGACAAAAAAGACCACATGCAAGTTCAAAAGCAAGAGCTTTAGAAAACTTTTTGTACATTTCAGAAATAGGAAATGTAAATTTAGGAGCAGATTTTGTTTTACAAGTGTTATTTATCTAACAGTTGGCATGAGGCAAGAGCAATTGTTACAGTTTTGTAGTATGCTGCTACTGATTGATTCAGGTAGGCTTTTTATATGAAGATTTGTAAAGTATATTTCTTTAATAGTGGAAACTTAGTTGGAGCCTTAATTTTAGGAACAGGTGCCACACTGGATAGTTCTGCCATACAGGACTCTGGGGATAGAAGCATAATTTTACCTCTGTTTTTATTAGCATAAGGAAGAGACTCAAGAAAGTAGATTTTAAAATGAGATCTGAACATTTAAACCTGAAATTGAAATGACCTTCAGCAACTGAAGAGACCAAATGGTGAGACTGACCTGAAAGTGAGTTATTGCATCTAGAACAGTGGCATTTTCGGGTTTCTGATTAAATTATTGCACTGGCTGCAGACTTCAAGCTGGGCTCAGTGCACTCAAGACAGCAGATGAGAGTTCTTCTCATCTTTAGCAGTTCTGAAACACTCTCAATACACTTTCTGGGGATATTTTCTTGCCAAGGTGCTTCAAAAGAGTGAGAAAATGGGGACTATATCATAAATTCAGGTGGAAACCTAAAAACATATTCTAGAATGGCACCAGGCATCACAGTATTTTGTACACTCTAAATGTGAAATCAGTGATCCTGGTCTTTGTCTAGGTTTTTGGAAATATTCTCTGAGTTGCAAACTTCATGTTTGTTTATATAGTCAGTGTTAATTTTACTTAAGTTCAGGTGCAGGAAGGATGAGTATAGACATTGTGAGAAGATACCTAATCTTTGGCCAGTCCTTTCTTGCTGGATACAGCAATGGGAGGATCATTGATTTTATAGTGATGAAATGCCATTAGGTGGCTGAGACCATAACAGTACTGACCTTGAACTGGAGACATCAGTATGACTGTGCCAAAGAGCTAATTTAGGTTCATTTACATGGGAAATGTAAGTTCAGCAAGTTGGAGAGACTTAGATGGCCATCTACAAGATAACTGCTAGAAATCAGTGTGCTTCTGTGTTTCATTGTCCTTGTTTCAGAGTGAGAATTCACTTTGTTTAAGTTTTGGGAAGGAAGGCGGGCATTGTCCTATGTAAATATTATTACCTGTTCCGTTTTCACCAGTTGGTTAGTTAATTTAAACTTTTTAAAACAAGTGTGACATTCATGTCTAATTCATCCTTTACAAATAAAGTTCATGCTGCATGGACATCTGTCTTGGTGATGTGTAGCACCATCAAGTACAGTTTTGTAGGGAAAAAAGAAGAGGGTCAGGTGAAAGCAGTTAATAAAATTAAGGAATGCCCTGAACTGATCAAGAGAAAATACAATACTGCTTAATGGCCCAAAGGATAACGCAGCCTCAAAGGTATAAGAGTACAAGAACTCGGAACTAAAGACAGTGGGTTGAAATCTTCTTTCCTGTAATCAAATACCAAACCAACTTATACCAGGTGTCTGTAAACTTTCCCTGTGTTTTAGACCTGTGATTTGCTTCGCAAGTCTTCTCCAAGAAACTGAAAAAAGGCCTAAAGTATATAATAATATATAAATAATAATAAATCACATGCTTTCTTAACGTTCTCTTTTGCCAGGAAGTCTTCAAAACTTTGACGAAATTCAGTTGCTAGTGGGCTGAAACCATCATACTCCTGAGTGTTGTTTCACCATTAACTTGTTGCTCCGTGAGTTACCAACTGTATCCTGTCTACGGACAGGAATCCCAGGACCTGGCCTCACCAGCCATTTGTCTATCGTGTGACCAAGTGCAATCATTCTCCATCATGGAGTATATACGTAAGCAATTGTGTATAGTGAAACTTGCTTGCACGGCCCATTGTCTGATGGAGCACATCCTGTTATAAGACCAGACATAGAATCATAGAATTGTCAGGGTTGGAAAGGAACTTAAAGATCATCTAGTNCACCTCCCTCGACCTGCTGGCCACATGCACTGACTGTGTAACCAAAATGAAGTTACTTCCCATCATACGACCAGCTATGTTCTCAACATAGAAAAATACGGCATTTTGGTCACAGGATGCCAAAAAAGTAATGGTCGATGAGTCAGGGAGAGCCGCTCCACAGAGCTCCATTCAGAAGTTTCTTCATCCCTAACCTAGTTTACAGGCTAAGCTTCCTTAGAGTGTAAGCTTTCAGGGTGAGGGACAGCGTAGAGTTCGCGTCCAACTGGGACTCTGAGGTGATACAGTAATACAAATAAATAATAATGATAAATAAAAGCAAATCTGTTTGCGTGGGACTGACATCCTGTGCTGTAGTTGTTCACCACAGATGCATGTGCATCTGTTGATGCATGTGTTGAGAACCCAGGTCCCAGCTCCGCTCTTCTCTCCCTTTGCCTTTTGAGGGAGGGAACTCTTGCCCTTCAGTTCCAGTGACCTTTGCAAGAAAACTTGGCCCCTGCCCCTTACACAAACAGATCTTTTAGTCTTTCCTCTCAGACTTTGCTCATGGCAAGAAGATAGAGCTCTCCATCACATGGATTGACTTGGTAATGTAATAGCAAACAAAATAAAAGGCATTGCCTGCATACTTTTAGATTTCTTCAGCCTCTACCTTCTTCTCTAGTGCCTTCCACGCTTGCTGGCTTAGTCATCTGCTATTAACACCTGCAGGTCGTATTGTTAGCATGTTCTATATTGTGTGTCAGAGGGTAAAGTATTTTATGATTCAGCTTGTGCAAAAGGCCGTATCCAAATATAGAGAAGGTTACTGGGAAGGTGACATTATTTTCCTTCTACCATCCTCTCTCCACTATCAAAACAGCCTTCACAAGCACTTAAGTGCTGATACCCGGTATCTGAATAGCATGGCCATTACAGCTAATTTGAACACTAGAGGATGTAAGGGATTTCATCCTTCTTCCCTAGCAAGTGCCTCTCGTTGTGGTGACAGGGACTGTACAGATCTCTGCTTCCACCCCGCATCCAAAGGCAGCTGCTAAATATTCCTTGAGAGGGGGCTGCTTTTCAAAGGCTGTATCGGTGACACTCTGTGGTGACGTGTGTCAGTCACACAAAAAGAAAGAGGTACAAGTAATGGGCAAAGAACCCAAAGGAAGGGTCAGAGGAGAGGTTTACAGGGTGGAAAACAGAAAGAAAGGGAGGTGGGGGCTACAAATGGAGGCAGCAGCATTGAAGAAGCTGGGGGGCCAGCAGGGCTCTTGGCTGGGGAAGTGTCCTCTGGGGCCCCAGGGCCGTGGGCAGGGCTGGGTGCAGTGTGAAGGAGTCAGGATTTCCACAGCAGGGTGCATGGCGTGAGCACCCAGCTCAACAGGTCACAGAATCCCAGAATCCTAGGGTTGGAAGGGACCTCTGGAGATCATCTAGTCCAACCCCCTGCCAGAGCAGGGCCACCTTAGAGCATGTTGCACAGGAATGCGTCCAGGCGGGTTTTGAATGTCTCCAGAGATGGAGACTCCACCACCTCCCTGGGCAGTTTGTGCCAGGTCCCGGCCATCTGCCGCAGGCTGCTGGGCTGGGCTGGCTGCGAGCCTTGGCGGGGGATCACAAGCCATCCCTCCTTCCTGGGGACTGTTCCTCAGCCACTGCCACAGCGCCCATGGCAGAAGTGACTGTGCCAGAGCTGCTTCTCCGAGTGGTAACACATTGCAGTTATCTTAAAGACTGACCTCTGCCTGCATCCATCTGCCACACACCGCTCACCCCGCCAGGAGGTGACAGGCACCCCCACCCCCACCCACCACACAGCCTTTCACCACCCCACGCACAATCCCCCACCCCGCCTTTCCCTTCTCCCACCAGAGTCCTCCGCTCACACATCATCCCCTAACCCTCAGCAGCCAGCCTTCATATTCCATCAGCTGTCACTGAAATACGCCGGCTACGCTGGTGTGAAATAAAATCTGTGTTCTTTCCTTTTTCCTACTTCCTTAAGGACACGGTTCTTCACAGAATCACAGAATCATAGAATGGTTAGAGTTGGAAAGGATCCTAAAGATCATCTAGTTCCAACTCCCCTGCCATGGGAACCACTGGATTAATTCTGCATCGCATACCTATGCAAACAGACAGAACCTGGGTTTTGGTGATGGAGTGATTTTTCTCTCTTTGAACTTAAATTATTCTTGCAAATGCTGTTGATTTGTCAGCCATAAATCTCATAGATGTGTCCCAGACAAGACGGCACCCGCGCTGGGACACTGTGTACAGGGCTGAAATGCCCCACGAGGCTCGTGTTAGGGCTGAACTTGCAGCATCGTGAATCTCCCCTCTGCAGAAGGTGCAGCACAGGAGAGTTACAAGTCAGCAGCTGCGTAAGGTAGATTTTATTCTTGCTCTCTAATATAGCCCTGCTTCAGGTACCACGGTGCTATAAATGGCCACGCGTGTTTATGAGACAAAAGACTTTACAGAAAGAAAACAGAGAGCAGATCCATGCTCTATGACCACAGCAACTGCCGTGATCTGAAACAGCTGGAGAAAGTTAAACTATTGTAGGTGAGTGGCAGCGTCCCACTATCGTAGAGCTGTGATTGTATTTAAAAATATCTGAAATTAATCTTTAAGTTGAACAATTATACTATTAAAAATAAGAGGACATAATCTTATCAGTTCAGCAAAATACAGTTCACAGCAAGGTTACCATGATATAATATTACTATATTTAAATAACCTGGGATGATTACAAATGTTTTTTTTCCTTCTCATGATACAGCATTTACAAACGCTGTTTATAAAAAGAAGTTGGCTCCTGTTTACCCTGCGTCATCACGCAGTGAAATCATTTGGCCATGTTTAAAAATGACATCAATATTTCTATTTTCACTGCACCATTGTTCAATGACTCTTGTTGCTACGGGATCTCACAGAGGCTACGAGCTGAGCTGGAGTCCAAAAACTGTTGTGAAGCTTATGTGAACAGTGAGTCTGAGAATATCTTCTCTGAATTTGGTGCCAGCCCTCATGTTCCACGTGTATCTTGTGTTGAAAACACCGACTGGGGAAGTAGCAGCAAAGCTGTGAAGTCCTGAGGCTGGGGAAATGGGAAGGGAGTGGAGGAAAAGCAGCTACTGGGAACACTGGGAAGGAGGAAAAGAGAGAGTGGCCTGGCTGTGTGGGCATGACAGCGAGGAGGTGAGAAGGGGAAAAGCTGGTGGAAATGGTAACCCTGGGAAAAGGCTGGGAATCACTGTCCTAATTTATGAAAATTGTGGAGAACGTCCCATTTCTGGACTTCTTGATCAGAAGTGTTTGGTGATGGTCAGCCTTGGACATAGGATACCAGGCTGTCAGAGGCAGTGAAGAGCCGTTGTTTGGTTCCTATCTGTTGCACAGAAGAAACACTCACACTTGTTAGTGCTTCCTGGTGAAAGCAGAGAGGTTCTGGTGTTGGATGGTGCAGAATATTACAAAGGCTTCAGAAATCCAGTGTGGTGGGAAAGATACACAGCCACTTCTTGAAGAATTTTATAAATAAACATTGTGCAACGTATTAGAATGATTTAAACAGTATTTCTGATGGATTGTTACACTTACCCATCACAGCTTGAGAGCAAATTTAACAGAAGAAATGGGTGGGACAGTGGAAAATTACTCCAACAAACAGTGGTTCCTATCTTTTAAGTTTAGTGAATAGACCTTTCAGCAAAAGCAGGAATGCCATTGAAATTCATTAGGTGTGGCATTTCCCTGTTTAGATGAAATGAGAAGAATTGTATTGAATTTCCTTCCCCGAAACTGTTCCAGAAAGAAAATGTGATCTGTCAGACAGCTAATAAATGGCTTTCTGTGCTCACAGGCTTAGCATTTGATGCACGACAGAAACGAGTAACTTAAGCATCTTGGTAACTGAAGTGCTGTGCTGTTTTCTCCTGGAAGGGTGAGCCTATGACTTGAGAGGGACTTGGCTTTTGGGCCACTTCAGATTCTGAGTTTCTAACGTGAAATGTGAAAGAATCAAAGTAAGCATCAATTTCTCTGAAAATTACATCTCTTCCAGATGTCTCTGTGATCCTAAGGTGGGAAGTCCATCAGGGACTGGCACCAGTCTGCCAGAATGGTGGAGTTTCAGGGCCAGGAGCAGGTCGGAGGAGCACAAAGCTGTGTGACAGTGCAGGGGGGGTGCTGAGGGCAGCCAGTGGACTCCCGTAGGCCCAGTGAGTAACTGGAGTGAGCCGAGAGGGTGTTGTGTGCACCTGATGCCTGTCCTGTGAGGCAAAGTGACATTTCCTTTGCCATGGCAGACTTCCGCGGCCGTTTGGCAGCTGCGTTAGTTTTGGTTGATGCAGGAATACCAGCTCTTTCCCAATACTCCCAAAGCTTAAAGGCAACTCCACGCAGCAGTGGGCTTCCCTCTCATCTGGGATGTCATCGCTCTTCCTGAGACCCCAGAATAAATTAGGGAACTCTTTCAGACTTTAAAAAGCCCTGAATGTTGTAATTTAGGATCAGAAGGATGACGGGGGCAAGTCCAGCTGATGCTGGTGTTGCTGTTGAAAACCGAGTGTCAAACCACAGCCTGTGTCACTGCGATCCTCAGGCTGACAGCACCTGGTGGGCTGAGGCTGCCAGAGAGGGATGTCACGTTTTAGTCCTCTCTGTCTTTACATGCTGCCCAGCTTAGTGACACTCACGGTGAGGAGAGACCACGGGCTGCCACCAGGCTGTTTCGCTACTCACTGCTATATTCCCAAAGTCCTCTTTTTCCACGGCTTTGTTATTTTCCTACCTACTGAATCTGCGTATAGCTTAAGGTTAAATATCAAACACAGGTGGGCATGTTGGTTCGTTTGATAATCATTATCAGCTCATAGCCAAAGCTAGGATGCTCCAGCAGCGCTGTGCTATAAATAACCCGTTTCATTAAATGACTCAGTGGAAAGATTTAGAAGCTTTTGGCCAAAGTCAGAGATGGATCGGAAAGGTTCGGGGGTTTTGACAGCAATTTTATTTTGCCAGCAACTGCAGCCAGATACCTTAGAAGCAGAGGAATAATAGTAGTAGTAATAATAATAATAATAGTATTGAAGCTAAAGGTTGTGAATTGAAAAACATCACAGCTATGAATAAGCGGTCCTTCAGGCACAAAGCCTCCTCCTTTGGCCTGGTCTTGGTGACAAAGCTGCCACTCCTGGTGGCTGCCAGAAGTGATTTCAAGATGCTGGACCTGGCAAGTCCCCTCCTACAGAACCAGAGGTCTCACAGGTATCAGGGCAAGTTTGTCTGTAGTTACACGGGGTGACATCTATAATAATTGGATTCTACACTCTGGTACCAAATCAAACAGAAACAGAAGATCAAAACGGACAAACGGAAAAGAAAATGACCCTCTTTCAAACGTGATTGCACAGAAGAACGGAAAAGCTGTGCTGCCTTCACACGCACACAGGTATGGTTGTGGAGTTGTGCAGCTGTGCAGAAAGGCAGAATTAGATTTTGACATTAAGAAGCTGTCTTGAAAACAAAATTAAACCATTAAAATCCATGCAAAATATAATTAATGATGGTAATAAAATGTTGGCAGTGAAAATTCCTTACATTCTCTTCACGGAATTTATTACCCAGGAAACTGTCTGACCATAACATCTCATATGAAAGTAAGGACACTGACTGTTTAGAAGTGAATTTGTGTTTGTCAGGCTCTAATTTTTCACCGAACCTTATGACTTAATTAGGATACTTGAGGAGTCAGTCGCAAGGAAAGTGCGCTCTGGTTTACTGAGCTCGGGTTTCTTGCTCTGACCGTGCTTCCAAGAACTTCAGCAGGTAAAATTAGCAAGCAAACACGATCACTGCGAAATTATATTCTCTGGAGCTTTGTTGTCAACAGCTAAACCGTGAAGGCAGCATTTTTGTATATGGCCGAAACCAAGAGTGGTTTTAGGAGCAAATGCGAAGAATGGGGGAAAACGATCGGCTCAGGACGTCGTCTGAGGAGGAAGACCAGCCAGAGACCCCCACTGGCTCCCCTTGGTCTTGGGTAAGAGCTTATGCCCTAAGGTTGCATAAATATAATTTTAAAGCTCTAGATAAAAGTAACTGTGCTGCGTGACCCTAAATAGAACTGAGTATCATCAGCTTTTTTTACTCTCCTGTTGAAGTTTGTGTTTCCTTTAATGATTAGATTTTTCTGTTTGAGTTCTACCTGTGGACACTTTAAAAAAAAAGGGAATTGGGAAAACTTTCTTTTGCTTCTGTTGCGTATGTCCGGTGCTACAAGAAAGCCTGGCTGGCTGCGTGCTCTCTGCTTTGCTCTCTCACTGGCCCTGCAAAGCAGCACTCTTGGAGGATACATTTTGGGTATAATGGAGGGAAAATGCTGTAAACAATAATGTAAATGTTTGCTGTGAAGGTCTGCATTAGGAAAAGAGCCAGTGAGACCACTATTACAAATGCAGAAATGTCTTGCCGTATTTTTTTTAGTAAGACAGAAAGTGCCTTAATGAAAGACGGTCTGCACCGATGGTCCATTACCAGTGGGTGCCTGGGCTTTAAGATCTGGGCTTGGTGTCTAATGCTGCCAGAGAGGATGTGGGTCTGTACGTTTTTCTGATGGAAAGACAGAGGATGCATTCGCTCTGAAAGGGCTTTGAGTGGAAATAGGAACAGCTCTGCTGAACCGTCTGGGAATTCTCAAGTGTCAGGAAAAGAGGTGAGGGTACAACCAAGGCTTTCAATTACTTTAAAAAACCCCCAAAACATTACAGTAATTAAAAACAATCCTATGTATTTATGGTTTCATTTCATAACCTTACATTTCCATATCTTTCTATAGACGTAGATATCCATGATTTTTCTGGAAATGTCAATGTTTGAAATGGTTTCTAAGTGTTTGTGGTCAGGCACAAATGTGCGTGTAAGTATGGAAGCGATACTTCCTGCAGGTGCCCAAGGAGATATCAAACAATTGCTTTTTGAAGATGAAAGACACAGAATAAATTGGCTTAGCTGGTGATAGGAATGTGGATACAAAATAGCCCCATCTTTCGAGGACCATGAAAGGAGGATGAAAAGGAGCACCAGTTGTTCTCACTGTCAGGACACAGGTTTCCTGGCGAGCAACAGTATTTGTGTGTTGGTGAACATCTATTTTTGATGGGTAGGAAGATAATTTATAGATGTTGATTTCTTAATCAAACCTAAGTGGAAACTTTCTATTTCCACTGAAAATCCCCAACAGACTGAGCAGAACGGAGGCTGGGTGTGGAGAGACAGGTACTGAAGAGTCAGGAGATGGTTGGAGCGCTAAGGAACATCCACGCTACATTGAATATAAACCAAACCCTGAGTATAAACAAAGAAGGCAGGGATTTTAAATATTTTTAAAATTTCAAATGTCAGTGGTTTTCTGGCTATCAGTTTTATTAAAAATTAAGACGTCCTGCACAACATTTTGACTATTGCTTTTGTATGTGGTGTACTTTAGCTTAAGTTTCCTTCTGGAAGTCTCCTTAACATATAAGTCTCTTAAATTGTCAAGGATCCCATTGTTCCATGGATGAATCTGTTTTGCAACAAATGTGTAAGTTGCATTACAAGTTAAATAACCACATTCAGCATATTGGATTTCTGATAGAAATAGATGTGTAATGATCATCTGAAACTGTTGCTGTTGGCCTTTAGGAGTTGCTGACTCTGGGCTTCTGCTGAGGACCATTTGCCTCCATAGATTTACTGAAGTGCTCCTGTGTGTTGGTGTACTGTAGAGTACAGAGCAAACTCTGGTCCTTGGAGAGGACGACAGAATACACATATTTGAGAATATTAAAAGCTGATAATAGAGAGCTCTTCAATAAAAAGATTCCCTGGCTATGCAGAGATTAACATATTAGCCCTAGGCTTTGACATGTAGCATGTGATTAAACATTTACATGCTTCCAGAAGAAAAAAATTGGTTTTGTAAGCATCTAGACCTCAAAACACATCCTCTGACTTACCATGATGTTGCAAGAGGACTGCACACATAGGATTTCATACAGGCATTTTCTTTCCCCAAGGATATGACTGAGATTGTACAGTTGTGCCCTTTTCAGAGGAAGAATAAAGAAAAAATAACAAATAAATTACACACTACTGAGAAAAGCTGACATAACGTGGTGGAGATAGTGGTAGTAGAACTTAAACTCAAGTGCCCTTAGACTTGAAACAGACATACTTTGGAAGACAGCTTTCTGGTAACTGCACAGATTAGGCAGCAAGAAAAAACTACCTTAAACCCCTGCACAGTCAGTCCGCTTTCTTTTCCACTTTCGCCCAGTCACTGTCAGTGTGACGGCATGTGAAGTTTCAATAGGAAATTGTGACTGACCTGTGGTGTTGGAAATGGGAATGTTCAGACTCTGCCGGAGCCATGTGCCCTGAAACCCAAGTTGCTGCTGGACTGTTGAGGTTATGCCGTCCTTAAGTATTTGCCTTTCTAAATCCTCTGCAAGTGTTACAGGGCGTTGCCACAACTTTGTATGGATAATGCAAAGGTGGATACCTCTATCCCATTCTTGCACCTCATTTACCAACCTGCAGAAGATGACAGTGTCCTCAAGTGTCTGACAAGCTGGGCCAACTGGTGAGGAACTCGTCCCAACCTCACCATTAGTGTAGGGCTGCCACTGGCAACCCCATTTGAGCATATTTGCACAACGAGGTGGATGGGGGGAGCTGGAGAGGGCAGGGATCATTCCCACCGGCCTGTGCCTCCTGAAACCATGCTCATTCCTCGTCCCCGCGGTCAGACACGGCTGCGCCGCGGGGTGGCCCTGTGACGCCCTGTTTGCTCTGCTCTGCTCTGCTGGGGTAACCCAGCCAGGTGCTGGAGCCACCGCGGCTCGTGCCCACACAACACCAAAGAGCCAAGCCAGGCCACAAACAGCAACTGCAGCAAAGGGGTGCCACCGTCAGGTGGCTGCGAGCTGGGCGTGCGAACCTGGTTTCCCGTGTTGTGTCTGGGACGGGGACACGTGTGGCATGTGGTGTTGGGTCCTGCTGTGGGCAGCCCAGCGAGAGTGTGATGTGCAGGGATGGGGCTGTTGGCGGGGACATGGAGGAAGGCCCTTCTTTGCTCGGATTCCAGCTTTTTCTTTGTTACACCAGTTCCGTCAGGGGTTATTTATTTTGGTTTTAAGAATGTGCTTGAAATCCTGTGGGGTAGGCAGCTGTCTTGCCAGTGAAGGATGGTGTGAGGCTGCTCCTGGGGAGACTTGCCAGGCTGTTCGGCTGCTGGTGTTCCAGGGAGAGCCACCAGCCGGGCTGGAGGAGTCCCAGGGTGCCTGTGGAGCTGCCCCTCTAGTCAAATATTGCCCAAAACGGCCACTGCTGGGCCATGCGTGGAGAATGTTTCTGGTCCCCCAGTCTGGGACAAAGAGCAATCGAATTCAGCAGGGTGACGGGACCATCTCGGATGGAGACACGGTGCCTGGCCTGACTTGCCCCCTGGCATCCCTGGGCATCACTGTCCTCCTGACAGGCCATGGTGGGTACTTTCTGAGTCACACTTTTGAACGTCAGTTACTTATTTAGCAAAAAAAACACATTGGAGAAAAGAAAATGTTATTAAAATATCTCCAAGCTCTCCATCTGTTGGTGTTTCTTTCAATTTAACCCCATGAAGATGTTTTTTTACCTCATAACTAATAAAGTGGTGTGGGCTGGGTAGCTTAGCTAACAGATGCTGTCACTGCTGTTTACATTTAATTATAGAAATATCCAGGCAGGACATTGAAAGCACTAATCTACCCTTATTATCACCAGATTTTAGAGCAGGACTGGGCCTGTCAAAGCACAGCAGACACAAAGAAATCTGTGCAAAATCCTGAATCAAACACAAACTTCCCATATGGCCCTAGAGAAAATCAGGTTTTCTTTTCCAGTGTTTCCACTTGTTGCAGGTAGCTCTGCCCTGAGATCCTGGCTCAAGACCTTCATGTGCAGAGGAATTTCTACAAATTCCACCTGAACGGCAAGGGCCGAGCATCTGTGAACCACCCCCCCGAGCCGCTCATACCAGGTACTTGACGTAAAGGGGCACACTTGAGAGCGGTAACCTTCATTTCCCTCCTCCCTCCGACTTTCTTAGGTTAATTTAACCTGAAGCTTATATTGCATTTTGTTATCCCCTGGGAGAAGCCTTCCAGAAAGACAAAGCCTCGCTCCAATTAAGCTGCCATCTGCTGCCTGCGCTGCAGCTGCAGTTGATGCTGTCACAGGAGAGGGACTGGTTGACTTCTCAAGGGCAAGTTTCTACCAATCTCTGCCCAGTCCCAGGCCAAACCTGGGATCAAACGTTGATAAAACACTGTCATTTCTCCAGGGCTGCAGGCAGTTCTGGATTTAGCAAATTCCAGTGGGGCTAACAGTTTAATTAGCATCAGCTTCTTTGGAAAGGTAAAACCATCTGTGTGTCTCTCACTGTGAGACTTTTACCGCAAGAAAACTGTTATCCTGTGAAACTGTGAAGAGCAGGCTGGGGCCAGAGGCTGCTCTCCCCCCACGGATGCTGTGCTGGCTCAGACCAGCTGGAGATCAGAGCCCCCTTACCCCATGGCTCCAGCTCCTTGACTCTCCTGCACTTTGCAGCAAGGATGCCCCCAGCTACTCTGACAGCAGGACATGGTCTGGGCTCTGGGACTGCCACAGCCTGTGGACCTTCCCCACCAAAGGATCTGGTTCCCCCCCGTCTCTCTGACCTGTGGCTGGTCTGTACAGGCACAAGGATTCAGCTACTGCCCAACGCACAGGGTCCACGCTGGGGGCTCTTGTTCTGTTTTCATAGAATCCCAGAATGGTTCGGGTTGGAAGGGACCTTAAAGGTCATCTAGTTCCAACCCTCCTGCCCTGGGCAGGGACCCCTCCCATAGACCAGGCTGCTCAGAGCCCCATCCAGCCTGGCCTTGAACACTTCCAGGGATGGGGCATCCACAGCTTCCCTGGGCAACCTGTTCCAGCGCCTCACCACCCTCATGGTGAAGAACTTCTTCCTGATATCTAATCTAAATCTACCCTCTTCCAGTGTGAAGCCATTATCCCTCATCCTATCACTAGATGCCCTTGTAAAATGTCCCTCTCCAGCTTGCTTATAGCCCCCTTTTAGGTACTATAGACTGCTACAAGGTCTCCCCGGAGCCTTATCTTCTCCAGACTGAGGAACCCCAACTCTCTCTCTTATATTTTGTTGGGCCTTTTTGCAGCCATCCGCTGAGCAGACCTCAGGCTTTTCAGAGGCAGGAGCTTCTTCCCTCCACGTGTCTGTCCCCTCACGGGCAGCTACATCCCGGGGAGCAGGTGCTGCCCAGTTGCAGCCTCATGCTGCCATTTCGGAGGGCTGACACTTCAACGAGTGGAGGGTGTATTTTTGCAAGGGTAAATAAGTCTCAGAGGTATTCGCCGCAGATCTGCTTTCCCTCAGCATCAAGCATGTGTGCTGCCTTCCCACCTACCGAAAGACAAGCCGTAAATGGAACCCAGACCCTTCCCTGCGGTTCACCTCGGAGCTGCCAGAGCACTTCTCAGGGCAACTGACCCCAGACCCAGTCCTTTTGCGTTTTATTTAGAGCAGATTGCCGGAGGTCAGCGATCCTTCTGTATCGGGAGATCATGTCCCTGAGAGCCTGCCCTGTCTTTATATAGATTTGAAAGTTCAGCTGAGTCCACGGGGACCAAAGGCTGTGAGGGCAATAAGTGACAGGCAAATAGTGTCGCGGCCGTCAGCTGCTTCGCCCCCCGGTTCCTGTCGCCTACGCTGCCTTTGCGTGCTAACCTTTCTCTGCATGGTGAGTAATGCTTTATTAACACTTATCTATCTCATGCTGCTGCAAATACAAGCGGAGTGTTAACCCCTCTGTCGCCAGTCACTCCCTGTAGTGGTCTGTGACAGCCGAATCTCACCTGGAGCAGGAGTTTGCACCACCTGAAGGCCATGGGCTAAGGGCTGGTCAGCCCAGGGTGAGCTTCAGCAGCCCTGACCCAGCGGCTGAGCAAAAACCTGCACTGAGAGCTGGGCTACAAGTGTAAAACACTTCTAAAAGCGGGACACATAAGAAAAACACAGTCCAAACAGGCAGAAAGCAAAAATATGACTCCAAGAACCAAGGCTGCCTTAAAATCTGAGGTTTCTGACAGCAGTGATACATATTTGTTTCCTGCTACCCACTTTGCATTTAAAAATTTATCCAGCTCTTACCAGTCATGGTGAAGGTTAAAACTCTTTTCCATTTAAAGTCCCCTGTCTCTGGGAGATAAGAAAAAGCTTCCTGAAAAGCAGCAGAAGTCTGGCACTTACACTGCAGACTCCCAAAGAGCTTCTACTCCAAAACAACCAGCAGATAAGGGCAGGGCTGTCATCAGCTGAGCATTCCCACTGCTGTCACCCAGGGAGGCTGCAGGTGCCATAGCGGGATATGCACAAAATGGGACCGTGGTGTTGGCACCCCAGAAAGTGTGTCCTCTGGATTCAACGGGCACAGGCTGGGGAGATCATCAGTGAAATGCAGAACTGTCTTCTGCTTTGCTCGAAATTACATATGGGTGGGGGTGTTAAGGAAATGGGAGCAAATGGTCTGGTGGGTCTCATTGCTTTTACAGAGCTAGGAATAAGTAAGAAATTGCAAATGGAGCTGCATATATCATAGAATCATAGAATGATTAGAGTTCGAAAGGATCCTAATGATCACCTGGATCCACCCCCCTGCCATGGGCAGGGACACCTCCCATAGACCAGGCTGCTCAGAGCCCCATCCAGCCTGGCCTCGAACACTTCCAGGGATGGGGCATCCACAGCTTCCCTGGGAAACCTGTGCCAGTGCCTCCCCACCCTCAGAGTGAAAAATTTCTTCCTGATATCTCATCTGAATCTCCCCTCTTTCAGTTTAAACCCGTTACCCCTCGTCCTATCGCTCCACTCCCTGATAAAGAGTCCCTCCCCATCTCTCCTGTGGGCCCCCTTCAGGTACTGGAAGGGGCTATAAGGTCTCCCCGGAGCCTTCCCTTCTCCAGGCTGCACAGCCCCAGCTCCCTCAGCCTGTCCTCACAGCAGAGGGGCTCCAGCCCTCCCATCATCATGCCAAGGGCTAAAGACAGGTGTGGAAGTGAGCGTGGGAGCAGAAAGCGAAGCTGTGCTTGCCTGTGGAGTGAAGGAGCAGTGGGAAGGGAAGGGCGCGTTGTACTGCAAAGCCTTGCGTCCACCCATCCCGACAGGGCATGCCGACTTGCAGCTCAAGCCCCCACGCTCCCAGTTTAAATGCACCGTGTATTAGAAATGAGGCACATCCCACCTGGGACTGCAGTTCATGAAAGGAAGAGGGAAAGTGACCCTGAAACCATCCTTAGAACTAATTTTCTCTCTTTTGGTACCAGCAGCCACCCTGGCAGGAAAACTGGCCACCATTTTTCTGAGAGATTACCAGTAAAATGTCATATATACAAGTGCAGAAGGAAAAAGAAGTTCCTGAAATCATTTCTTGTTTAACCTATGGTCTGTATTGGTCCAGCTGAATCTGGTACCTTCTATTGCACCTTCGTCGCCAGCTCTGAGCTCTCTGTGCGCCTGTGCCGCTGCCCATCGTTGCCGTATTGGGATGGTTTCCCTGCAAAGCTGACAGTAAAGGAGCGTCTCTGGTCAGCTTTGCAGAGCCTCTTTGCATTCCGTCCTGTAGGGACCTGAGACTCCCCCCGTGGGCAGGAATTTTGTGTGGTTACTCATGAGTTTTACTTAGGTTTCAGCAACTGACCTTCTGGGGCAGGGCCATGGTGCCCAGGGGCAGGAGCCAAGAGCCGGTTTGTCCCTCGGTAGTACCGCTTGGAAGTTATAGCGCTTTAAATCTTCAACAAGTGGCAAGCTGTGATTTTTATCTTTACAGTCTCCCAGGAAGTTCATCATCAAAACCACAGACCACAGCACAAAAGGGCAATCATTTACTCACAGCAGGCGCTATATTACAGGCCCTGTTACCAGGCAATGGAGATGTGCCCATTCACGATAAATTTTCCATTCCTTCAGAAAGGCCAAGAGGAAAATACCTAATGGAGGGATTTATGTGGTTTCTATATTCTCTTGCCCTCTCTTCCTTTTTTTCCCTTCTGCCTTCTGAATTTCACAAAAGCCTTGGTCTGATCTTGGAGTAACGCTGGTTTTGTGGCGCCGCTGCTGAGCTGCACAGCTATAGCAGATCGTCCTTTGCCCAGGAGACAGGGAACACAGGGGAGGAAGGGATTCCATGGCTGCTCCCAAAGCAGGAGAGGCCGGGAAGCGGCTCCCCTTTCACAACAGCCCGAGCAAACAAGAAAAACCGCAAAAAGAAAGAGGCTGAACATGGAAGCTGGGCTAAAAAAATCTTTTTTCATCCAGACACAGTCTGCCTCTGAAGGCAATTGCTGCAATCACCTAAGGGTGACCCCCTCAGAGGAGTAAGATTTTGTAGCAATATTCTGTAAATTCATCCAATGCCCAGAATATCGCTGCTTTTCTTTGCTCATTCTTAACTTCTTCAGTGGGAAAAGCTGGAAACTTGGAGCCTTTGAGGTAAGAGGTAGATATCTGATCCATGGATCAGGTGAGGAACATATTCTTCTTTGAAATGCAGAGCCAGTAATGTGTCTGCATAGCCACAAAGACAGAAAATATGTTCTTTTTCTAACTCAATCTTACAGTTTTTCTTTCAATTCATTGATTTAATAATACTATTGTCTTTCAGGCCAAAACAGACACATTGCAAAACTCTGTAATATGGAAGAAAAAAAATAGTGAAAATAGCTGTTTCATTAAAAGAATTTGCTAGAACTTCCTGAAGTCCTTTTAGGCTATAAAGTATCCTAAAATAACATAAACATTTTCCAATGAATTTTCATGAACAAGTTGCAAGCCCCAGTTTTGCCCCTTTCTGCCTTTTCAGTAGCTGCATTGCTGTCAAAAGGCCTCCGAAGTGGAGGATTTCTAAACCAAAAGTGACCTCCAGTGGTCACACACATTATTTATGGATGATGCCTGGTGTTTCTAACCATCTTCCTCTGGTTAGAAATCAGGCAATGTGATAATTAACAGCCTGCAGCAACCACGGCCAATTAAATGGGATGTATCCTTAAAAAAAAACACCCCAAAACAGTTAATCTGGATGTATCCTTACATCCAGATATTTTGTACACCTGCTAGCCAGTATGAAAGTTTTTCATTTGTTTACTTTTACATCTCAGGGGTGGTTTTTCCGCGTTATGCTGGGGTATAAAGCACCATTCTCTTTGCTCACTCTCCGCACGTAGCACAGCTTTGATGGAGGTGACCTTTTAAAAAGCAAAGAATATATCATCAAGTATATCAAGGTTAATTCTCACTTTACTCAAGCAATTAGGAGTTCTGCCTAGCTTTGCTAATAAAATCATTAATTTTCCTTTAAAATCTGGAAATAATGATGGACTGCTCTATATTTTCCTAAGTGTTTTAGGATGCCATGAACTCATTATTTCTTGGATGCTTGAAAGCAGAGAAACAGGAGGCAGAGGTATAAGTCGGGGCTTTGTGGGATCTCCATCCCAGTAAATATCGCTCAGAAATCTCTAGAGTTCAGGGATCTCCCTTCATCATAAATGTCCGAGCACCCTTGGTCTGCCAGCTTTTGCTTAGAGGTTTTTATGAGTTGAAGACATCCTGCCGGGCGGATTTTATGCAGAAGGACAATTAGAAAAGTCAATAGACATATACTATTTAAAAAATAAATAAATTTCAAGAAATATTTTTATGAAAACTCTCTTGAAAAACAAGTTTCCTTAATTTGTATTAGCCTAATTTAAACCAAGACAGGTTAATCTTGAAGGAGAGTTTCCCCATAGGTATTTAAATGTCCTCTGTCTTTATATCCTTAGTTAAACTGGATTTACTGACCGAGTCCTGGCATTTTTGGAAGGTCAGTGGCAATGCAACACTCATTGAAATTGAGCCAATTTAAAGCAATACAGACATGACCTTTGGTAAAAATGTTGGCGAACTCATAAATCCCTTCCCCTGGAACTGTTATGTTGTGTGTGCAACAAAGGCCAAAACTTGAATGTAAAAGTGAAGTAAGACTTGACTTTCAGCTAAGGTTGAGAAACGAACCGGAGCTCTTGGCCTTGTGGGTGCTGGCCTGAGACGGGATGACGAAGCTGTTTTCCCTTGTGCTGCTGGGTGAGCGTCAACAACCCTCTGCAGCTTTCTCAGTTGCTCCGTCTGCTGAAAGGGGTTTATGCTAATAATGACTTTTGTAAGAGACTTGGAAATTCATGGAGGCCATGCTGTGTATGAGAGAGGTAATGAACTTAATAAACAGATTAAAAACACAGTAATATTCCCCCCCCGTGTAAAAAATAAAAAAAAAGCTAAAATCATGGAAGAAGGAAATTTGCTTTATTTTTCATTTCATCTGTCCTTTCTGCTCCTCTCTAGCAGCTGTATTGGACTTGTAAAGTAGAAGCCCACAAAGATGGCCACAGAACATTTCTGCAGCAACACATTTGGATATAAACTGTGCCATAAAGCTTAGCTTTTGCTCAAAATTAATATACTTTCTCTCTCTCTTTCTTTTTCCCCCCTAGGGTAGTGCGTTGTGGATGGTCAGGCCCTAATTGTATAGCTGACAACAAGTTCCACCTAAACATGAGGAGGAACTTCTTTACCTTGAGGGTGGCAGAGCCCTGGCACAGGCTGCCCAGGGAGGTGGTGGAGTCTCCGTCTCTGGAGACATTCAAAACCCGCCTGGACGCGTTCCTGTGTAACCTGCTCTAAGGTGGTCCTGCTCTGGCAGGGGGTTGGACTAGATGATCTCCAGAGGTCCCTTCCAACCCTCTGATTCTGTGATTCTAAGTAGTTTCCCATAACTCTTATTTATGTGACTAGTTCAGTAATTTTTATATTCTTCCCCCCCTTGTAAGTGCTACACAAATCTCAGCAGATCAGGCAATGGCACAGAAGAGAAAGCTGTGTGGGGCCCTGTGCAACACAAAGATGACGGACGGTAGAAGGGGAATGGCATCTTATCTTGGCATAACTGCGACAGACAAAAAGGTGGTTTATTAATAGGGGTTTGGCTGACATTCTATACCAACACTTAATGACTGCCAGAAGAAGCCCGAAGCAGGTGTCCAGTTTCCTGCTGGCAGAAAGTCCCTATGGGGTGACAGGTTAATGCCGCAGGAGAGGCAATGGTCAGGTTTCCCGATGGTTTTCTCAGTGGTTCTGGGCAGCTGGGTGAGAGAGGGAGGTTTCTGCGGTGATTGAGGCACTATGAAAGTGTTCTGGACTAAGTATTAAGCCAGTGCTTACTGCAGGACCCGGATACTCAGCTTTGGCATGGGCTGGGAACTTTTTCTGTAGCCTATAAGTAGGAAAGGACAATTAGTGGGACAGCCTGAGGGGACGGAGCTGCGTTTGGAAGAAAGGCTGGGCAGAGATGGGGGGTTAATGGCGAGAGTGAATCGGAGTCGGGGGGTGAGGGCAAAGGGATGGGGGCACTGGCTGGTGGGGAAAAGGTTTCCCTTCCACAGAGCACCCAAGCAAGATGTACGCAAGAGCTGGGCTGCCTCCAGCCCAGCAACGCTCTCCCTTAGCTTCTGGCAGGAGCTAGAGGGAGCCTTCAGCCTCCACTGAGGAGGGCTGCCAAAGGCCACCAGCCTTTAGCCCTTCCTCCCACCGCATCTGGGGAAGGATCCTCAATCCCAGATACTCCTGGAATTCCCACAGGTCCCCTGGGGCTTCCCCCCTCCTGCTTTTCCATGAACTCTTTTTGCCTCCACCTGCATCAGACGCAGCGAAATAGGATGCTGCAGGTTTTTTTACTGCATTTGTGTTCAGCAGGAGGAGAGGGATGTCCCTACAGAAGGGCTCATCTCCCCAGCTAAAGAAAGGCAATGATTGTGTTGGAGTAAATACCCACTTGAAATCGCCTCTACCTCTCTGCTGCCTACAGAGGGAACTGTAAATTCGCTTTGGTTTAGGGAAGATGCGGCTGGCTGGGGATCTGCACGGCATTTACACAAGGGAGAGGCAGTTCCCCACTTTAACCAGCTTCTGCCAGTCCACACCTATTGAAAAACGGTGACCTTATTGCTTGGTAATGCCGGTGGTTTATTTTCTGCTTTGTAAAAGGCCTTAATAAATCCGCAAACAAGCGTCCCTGAAAGCAGGATGTCGGGAGCGCTGGAGCAGACACATCTGGTCGCCCGCTGGCCTCCTGGCAGCTGGGCTGCATGTTCCTCACCCTGCCATACACTTCAAGGGAACTTTTCAGCTCATCCTACGCTGCCTACGGGCCTCCATCTGAATGCAGGAATACCTCTAAAACCCAACACACTCGATAAAAATGATTCACAAAATGGAGCTTCGAATTCCTTAATTTCACTTCTGAGGAAGACCAGCCCTGTGTAGGTAACAGAAACACCAGTCAGGATCCTCCACTGACAGAGGTGGATCTCTGGTGTCCTCGCTCAGGTCGCTGCACTCCTGGAGAGGTTTGTGGTGCAGGTCTTGAGACCTGTCTCTCCACGTTGTTATTAAGCTACAAATCCAGAAAACAGAGAGTCCCAAAGCGTTCCTGAGGGCAGCTGGTTATTGCTGCATCAATCCGGCGCTGCTTCACCACCAGCCAAGCAGCAACGGCATCTTCAGGAGTGTAAAATTAGCACCTGGAGTCAGTGATAGGACCTGGCTCAATTCTGGGGTCAGCCAGCCCCGTGTGGATCATCTGCTGGCGATACAAACTGTGCTCCCTACAGCTGGGGATCTGAAAAGCTTCACCCGTAGCATTGCGCTGCCTGGAGAGAAGCTATATGACAGTTAACAAAAGAGAGCGACAGATGCCAGGCCCCCGAGCCTGGTTTCACCAAAGTACTGAGGGAAGTAGGAGGAGAGGCAGGGAACCTCTAACAGTGTGATATTGTTACATGGTGGAGGAATTTCAAAGCCAATCCAATTATTTTAGTATTAATTAAAGCCTGCTTAAGATCAAGGGATTATTAACATGTCTTAAAATATTTCTAAAGACTTTTAAAGCTTTCTATATCAACAAATACTAAACTTTTGCCACAAGACTAATACCACATTGCATTCTGTGATGCTTCTGCCCAAGAATGTGAGTCAAAACCTTCCCCTTGTTCAGCACGTGCTGTCTGTGTACTCATCAGCAAAGCTGCAGCGTATTTTGATTGGGTTTTATGCCTGCCTCCTTCTTCCTAGAAATAGTCCCGAACAGTGTGTAGTGTTAGTGAGAAAAACAAATCACGTGCAATGAAAGACACCCTCAGCTTTCCCCTCCTCCTTATTTTCTGACCTCCTGGATAAAATCCAGTAGGGAACGGCTTCCAAAGTCTATTTAGGAACTTGTGTTTACTTTTACATCTACGCAGCCTTTACCACATGTGAGCCCTGGGTACTGACCCAAGGAACTCGGAACCTTTGTGAACACTGAGAAATTCAGTTTTGTAACAGTCTGAGGCTGATCCTGCTTCCTCTATTTTACGTTTTAAAAACCCCAGAAGCCGGGTGAGGCTCTGTGGGTTGCGCAGCAGAGCACGGAGATCCCGCGACAGTGCCAGCCCCAATGGGAGTTTCTGAACTTCCTCACCCACCCTTCAGCTGTGGGACTGTTTTTCCTCTCCTGTTGTTCCCACTCCAGAAGGATGATCTTGGGACACAGGTTCTGTCCTCTCCATATCACAGATGTACCCACGTTCTACAAATTAACCTAAACTTACTCCTTAAAAGGCTGTGGATAGAAAATCCTTTCAAGAAATCTCTGAAGTCTACTCATAAGACAATGATATAATTTTTCTGTGGTTAATAATGTACATGTGAGGCTTTAGGATTTGACTGCATGAAAGGTTTGAAAGAATCATAGTAAACCTATCTGTATTTTTTTTTCCTAGATGAACAGAGAAAAGTGGGAAAACCCCCACCCTGTATATTTTAATTCACTTGCACTTTAATGCAGGCTTGTTATCACTCCTTCAAACCTGTCATGAAGCCAGATCTTGAATCCTGATGTGCACATTACTCTGTTGGTGCACTTGCTGACTCTGGACTGTAACTTACACACAAGTAGATATCAGTACTGACTCGAAGCAACTTCAGTCTGTGGCAAAATTTAATCTGCTCTGAATAAATTGCATTCTGATGGGAGGTTTACCACAAATCAATGGGCAGGGGGACGGGAAGCATCACCTGCAGTCTGAAATAGCTACGGTACCCACAGGGAAGACCTCTGAGTAGAGGTCTACAAGCAGACAAAGCGAGTAAACAGAGCGAATAAAAAGCCCAGCTGATGTGTAAAGGTTGGCCCCAGGTGTGACCATTACCTCCACTTGCTGCTGTGACGTCTCTGGCACGTCGCAGAGGCATTAGACAAACGGACAAAGGGTTCAATTCACAACACGAAAGGCTCGTACAGCTTTTCTGCATGCAGCACCCGGTTTTGTGACTGTCATCTTCCTAACCCCGTCCCCACTCCTGAAACTCCTGCCCAGATTTACACAGAAAACAAAGGGGATCATGGAAATGCTCCTTTCCAAAAGCTCCCCACAAGCTTCTATGAGGTGTTTGCATGTAACCTATGGCAAAATCTGCCAGCAAGTGAAAACACACGCAGGCTGTGCCCAGTGTTATTTTAAGAGCAGGCAGCAGCACAGCAGTTATAGGAGTTTCTATTTTCCTGAGTACTTCTGGGTGCCACAGAGCATGTGGATCCAGTGTGTGTCACAAACCCAGTTTCTCAAGCCTGTAAACCAGGCTGCTCCGGGTTTAGCTCCGCTGCCGTACCTGTTTGACTAGAATAGGTCTGAACTAAATATCTTCATAGCTCCTGACTTTTTTTTTTTCTTCCTGAGGGTCCTCTGGACACATGACTAAGCAGGTATCTGCTGTCTCAGAACGAGTATCAATGGGGCAGGCATCAGCTGGCTCAGTTCTCTACTCATCATGAAACCCCAAAACTTTTCAGATTTTTCAGGGGTGCAAATCCCATATTCTGCCAACTCTAGCTCTGAACTTCTTGTACGTAACAGCAAGGGTCAGCACAACCGAAAGCTTACCACAAGAATCATAGAATCATAGAAGTGACAGGGTTGGAAAGGACCTTAAAGATCATCTAGTCCCAGCCCCCCTGCCATGGGCAGGGACACCTCCCACTAGATCAGGTTGCTCAGAGCCCCATCCAGCCTGGCCCTGAACACTTCCAGGGATGGGGCTTCCACCACCTCTCTGGGCAACCTGTTCCAGTGTCTCACCACCCTCATGGGGAAGAACTTCTTCCTAACGTCCAGTCTGAAACAACCCATCTCTAGTTTTAATCCATTCCCCCTAGTCCTACCATTGCCCGACATCCTAAAAAGTCCCTCACCAGCTTTCTTGTAGGCCCCCTTAAGATACTGGTAGGGCACAATAAGGTCTCCTTTGGGCCTTCTTTTCTCCAGACTGACCAACCCCAACTCTCTCAGTCTGTCTTTGTAGGAGAGGTGCTCCAGCCCTCGGATCATCCTTGTGGCCCTTCTCTGGACACGAGGCTAAGCCCAACATGCAAAAGGGCACCCATGGTGCAGATACCACCACTGTGGAGCTCCACTACCTGCCAGCTTTCTGCCTCTAACTGTGAGGAGGAGGAGGCTGTCATTTTAACCCTCCTTTGGTGAGTGGTGTGTACGGCCTTCCTCTGTGGTCCCGTGGAGAGCTGCTGCCAGCAGCCGCCGTTTCCAGGCATGAGGGTGAGTTTGCGCTGTAAAGGAGAGGGCTGGGAGGCCCCCGGGTCTGGAAAGGCAGAGGCCAGGAGGGAGGGTGTGATGATGGGGTGATGTGGAAACATCACCTCATGAAACACCTTTTGCTAGCCTGGGGGAGTTCCTAAGAGGAACATTCCCAAGTGCGGTGTTAACTGCAGTCATTAAAATCTCCGCCAAAAGCAAGCAGCAGGCATGGCGGTGGGGCCACCAGGCCAGCCAATGGAGGCAGCGGTCAAACACGCTCCTCCAGCCCAATGATGGAGATGAGGAAATGGGCTTTATCCGCCATCAATAGATGTGTCAGAAGATGTTAGATAAACAGCTGATAGTTCTTGCTGTGAGTAAGTGGGGTTAAGAAATGGGAGGAGCTCAGCAGAAGGAATTCAGATCTGGCCCAAGGCACCTGGACGGGTGTATTTCCAAGACCTGCGCTGGAGTCTCATGCATTAACCCAGTGCCAAGACATCCCCAGCGAGGTGCCTGGCTGAATAACTTAACTGCTGTGTAGTGAGCCTCCTACCTTTGCTCAAACTCACTTTCAAATGTGGTTATCAAACCACTGTGCCAGGGCCGTGCTGCAGATTGCAGCAGTCCTGCAGGTCCTCTTCTCCCGCTGGTGCTTAGCAAGAAGATTGGAGCTCCAGCACAGAAATGCCATGGATGCTGGATTATTAAAAAGCATTCAGCATAGATCTAGATTTTAAAATCATTTAGGAGCTTGAGGTAGTGCAAAATGCATCTATCCATATTTTCAGCAGTGATGGGGCAGGGAGAACACCATGCTTGTGCTGGAGGAGCTGCCACAGCTCCCATGTAGTCCCTGGAGCAACGAAGGCTGTGAGGGCTGGGCAAGCGAGGAGGCTCCAAGCTGCTTGGGATCTTCCCACCCTATACCTGTGCCTCTCTCTCCACGTGATGCCTTGGGACCCCAGAGCTACCAAACTGCTTGGGCACAATGACTCCTTTGACTTGAAAGCAGCAATGCAGGCCAAATTCGAGTGAGGTGATAAAGCAGAACTGTTTTTGAGTCGGGCCTCCTCCACTTCATATGATAAAGCTTGACTATGGTTTTCCTGTTGCAAAGCAAACTGTGCTGTGCTGATCTCCATGTGCTGTAGCCCCCCATGTGGCCTCCTACAGACCAGTGGGCATATTTTGGTAGCCTTCTTGTAGAAAGTAAATGTAGACAGCAATTATTTGGCTTGGTGGGTTAAGACGTCAGGCCATTTGAGACTAGGAACTCACTGCTGCAGTTTTTGACTACATTTCTTTGACACTGTTTACTGATGTCCCAAGGTTGACCTGACTCTAGCTACACCTCTTCAGGAAAAATTAATGCTGTCAGTCAAACCTGACTATTCCAGATACTAGGAAATGTTTTTTTTCCTTTAGGTCATTTAGAAAGGTAATTTGGTCATGCGCTAAACTTAGGATTGTCATCTTATCTTAAAAGAAGGCAGCCCTCCTTCCTCTTTGTTGCTTAAAATATGGTCTGTAGTGGAGACAGATAGCATCCCCCCATCAAAGGTTCTGGCTCTGGGTGTCTGTGAAAGAACAGACCAGCAGCTCTGCGCTGGGCACCCGCCCTACAGAGAAAGTGTAAGTCACCTCTGAGCATCAGAGGTGGGTCTTATAATTACACAGAAATTGTTTTTTAAAATCCTGTGCTCCTCAAAGGAAGAAATAGGATGTTGCTATCTGGTGTTAGCAGCAACGAAGCACACATACCGTGTGTGCTTAACTACATTAAGAGGCATGATTACTGTAGGAGCCAGAATTAAATTACCTGAGTCATTCACAAATGAGTAACTTTGTTTACAACATCTGTTGCATCAGTGCGATGAGTTAAACACCAGTCAGGTGATGTCGTGAGACTGAGTCGGAAGTTTGAGAGAGAAGAGCCTCTTAGATCACCCAGTCCATCCCTTGCCTACTGTGCCATGCTTCCCTACAGCTCATTTCTGCACTATTTTCCTAGTCAGATTCAAAACATTTCATGTATCAGGGTTTTCACCACCATTTTCTGAATTTTTTGCACTGCAAGGAAAGAGCTCCTGAAAATGCAGTCTCATCCTGACGTGTCACTTTATCACAGAATAACAGAATACAAGGCTGGAACAGACTCAGAGATCATCCGGTCCATTTCTATGCCTACAGGCAAATCCAACTATAATTAAAACATTCTGAAAAATGCATGTTCAGCCTGCTCTGGCAGATCTCAGCCTCTTCCGGCAAGCCATACCAGAGCTTGCCTTCTCCTGGTATTATAAAATTTTCCTAATGCCTCAATATTTCCTGTTGCATTATCATGCTCACTGCATCTCCATATCTCTCCCAAGGAGACATGGATTACAGTTACCACCTTTTCATTTTTTTCCTTGCAATATTTTAATATATTTTTCACTCTAGTGAGAGTATGAAGTAAAGACTGATCTGTTCTCCTGCAGATATTATGCCATAATAGCTGTTGTCTCCCATTCTTCTCTGGTTTTACCCCATCTTCTACCAGTTGTAAGAAATCTCTTAATTCTTAAATGCTTCATACTCAGCTGGGAAAAGTACAGCCTGGCTTAATGCTGCCAGACTGGCCAAGATAGGATCATACAGCTTCTCTTAAGGTATTAAAAGGCAAATTTTGCTTTGCACCACAAGTTACAGTTTTCTTGTTGATATTAATGAATTTACCCTGAAGCTTAGGAGGATATTATTCCTATTAGATATCAGGAGAACTGAACAACAAAGGCTTGTGATACTACTCACTCCTGGAAGGAAGAAAGCTCAGGTAGCTCCAGAGGAGATCTGGATCTCTTGGCTGCACTGGTGCTCGTGAACTGAATAGTGACAGCACCCATCCTCTCGCTTCGACGCTGCCTGGTGTGATCTAGTCACCTCCATGCTGTTAAGCTCCTTCAGCCCTCAAAACCAGTTGGCCCCATTCAGATGCCTGATGGAAATGCTCTGTGCTCATTCCCAAGCTGGGAGCTGTTAGCTGGCCGGGGCTGCAGCCGTGCCAAAAGCTGTTCTTACAGGGCACAGACCAGAGTGTCCCGGCGCCTCCTCCTGTGCCTTGACTGTTCAGTTTTCTTGTACAGGAATAGCCCTTGTGTCCTATTTCACTACCTTAAGTGCAGCGTCATCTTTTCCCTACATTAGCTTTGTTCTCTAAGGTCAGCAGGGTGACTACAGTGACTGGCACAGCTGAAAAAAAGATTTGATGCATTGTGTCTGCTTTAAAATAATTTTTATTCATGTCAGTTTGCATTTCCAAGCCTACTAAATAGGAAAGGAAGACAGATGATTTATAGCTGTCACCCTAAACAATGGACAAAATATCATTCAATAAACACTAGATTTTTCCATTAATTGCAGGACTGAATGAAAGCTCCTTAGGGTTGTTTTTCAAATGCGAGCAGGAGCAGAGATTAGACAACTCTAAAGATCAAATACTTAACTGCGACATTAACTGTACTTTTAGACTGCTGGCAGGGATCCTGGAGAGTCGCGTGGTTCTTACACCAGTACACAAAGAATGTTTTACAGGACCGTCTCTGATCACTGTTTTTCAGGGGAACTGAATGCACAGGCAGCAGTGCTATTGTACAATTACCAACGCTGTTGCAACACACTGTTGACTTTTCTGCTCATGAAACGTACTGTTTTCCTGTGGCAGTTCCTGTTATTGTGTTTCTGAGATTTATTTATTTAATCATGGATGTGATTTATCGGGAACTTTGACTGATTTAAGAAAGAAAGAGAAGGAAAGAGAGAGGTAGAGCAGGAGCAAACAAAAGTGAGGGAAAGAAAGAAAGAGAGAAAGAAGGAGAAAGAAACAGAAAGAAAGAGAGGGTCAGTCTAATCCTTACATGAATACAGATATTTGAAAAGAAATCTACTCATACGAGCTGTTTTCTAGCTGGATGGGCTCCAGAAAAGACTGCAAAGGTTGGGGAAAGAGGAAGGAGGGATGAATTAATACAGAAAACCCTTGATTCATTCTGCCAACATGTCCCTGATGTTTGGAGTAAGAAGGTGACACTTCCTTGTGTACTGCCTGCCTTCACAGCCGCTCCTTCCAGCCCACTCCAAAGCAGCTATTCTGGACCCAGCTGTGTGCACAGCTGGCAGATTGGTACCCAAACTGCTTCTTGTTTTGCACAGATGATTTCCTTTGGGAAATCCAGAGGCTCCAGCAAAACTGTGGGGCAGGCATTTTCCAGGGAATTAACCCAGTTGTTCCCCAAACACTTCATCCAGCCCACACATCCGGGTTTCCTTCCTACATGGTCAAGACATGGACAGGGCTGGCACCTCTCCCTGAGAGGTGCAAGTGCTCCTAGAACTCAAAAAATTACAAAGACTAAAGATACACACTGAGACCCACATCCCAGACTGTGTAAAATGGGATGAAACTTGCCCTATATGTAGAACACATACACCATATGTATTTTATATGCACCAGAAACACAAACATCAACTATATAAACACTTACTGTGAATTTGGTATGGTATTTCATGCTCTAAATATTTCATGTTATCCCTGAGCAGTCAACTGCTATGAGATCTTCAAGCCACCATCTTGGTCAACAAAGCAGCCAGATGCATCTAAAACACAAAAAGGCATAGACAACAGGAATTATATTAATGTAATTATAATGTATAATGTAATTATATTAAACTCAGTGTTTGCATGCAACACACATCTATATTTCAGATATAGCAGACTTAACCTGTGTGAGTATTTCCATTTATTTAATTATTGGTGCAATAATGCCAGTATTTTTGTTCTGCTTCTGATAATAGAAAGAAAGGATAGGATTGTTGTTAAAATAATGGGCCATATGGAAAGAGATCTGTTGCTAATTCTGATGGTAGGCTTCCTTTGTAACACAGAGTAAGTCATTTAATCAGGGCGTAGCTCAGTTTTCTTCATTTGGAAAATGGAATTAATAATACCTCCTGGCTCATAAGGTTGTTGAAAGACTTGTAAATGGTGTTTGAATAGTGTGGTGCAATCCCTAATGGAATGCTCAAGCACAAGGTTTTACTGTGAACAGAGAAGGGCTCTATGCCAGACCTCTGCTGTCTTCTCCTGACGGTGCCACCCTAAACTTACTTTTCACGTCACCCACATGAAATGTTATTCTAATTATACATATAACAGAGTGTGTGAGTGAGTGTAATGAACATTAATGGAACCCTTAAGAACTGCACCTACCAGAACTGGGGGAAACAATTTCTGTAATGCTTGTTTTTCTATTTCTCATTCCTCCTTATTTGTTGTTTCGTTACCTGTATTTCAATGGGAGAGAGTTCAGAAAAGGGATCATTTCATACCTTTTCTACTTGCTCAGTAAGATCGCAGTCTTCTGGGTGTCATATAACTCAAGAATGATAAAGAGCAGAACAAGTTTGGTTTTTTCTGGTGAGTATTTGTGCTTGAAAAATCTTGAGATCTGAATATGAGGGGATGTGAATGTTTTCAGAACGCACACCACCAACAAACCTGGCCACATTTGAATGTGTATTTTTCTATACATCAAAGGGAAATCTTTCAAATAATTTGTTCATATCATCATAGTTATCAATCCTGTAGAATTAGTCCTTTCCGTGTAACTCCGTGTATCTCCAGCAACACTGGAAGCTTACCCTTTTTACTAGGTAGTCATTTATCTCAACGTGTCTTGCAGCTGTGGCTTCTTGAAAAATAAAGTCATCATTCACTCCTACTTCTGTGTCTTCAGAAAGAGGTTTGTCACAGTAATTGTGTGCCACCTCAGCTTTGGGGCCCTGACTCTGAACATACAGCCGCTCTCTTGAGGCTCCTCTGCTGCCTGTCAGGAGGCAACTACTCAAGGAATGAAGTTCTGGCTCTGCTAAGTGGCCGCTGAATTCCAGGTTGCTTCAAAGAGGCTGAAATATGCTCTTCTTGTCCTGCAGAATTCCCTTTCCTGTCCTACTGGGTATCAGAGGTCTTCCTGTACCATGAACAGATCCAGGGATGGTGCCACATGAAAAGATCTTTTCCCTAGGCAGCAGGGTGGGAATACAGCCCTGCCCCTGTCCTTTGCATTGGGCATCCCCATCCCGCAAAAGTATAAACAGAGCTTGTTAAGGTCCGTGCTTCTTCAGCACTCACAGGGATCTCCTGCTTCCAGGCTCTCTCTGGCTGATGATACAGATCTTACAAGCAGAGGATTAAATCCTGCTGCAAACCCCCTGAAAACTGAGATGGAATTGAGACCATCTCTCAGTAGAGACACAAAGTGAGGATGACACAAGGGCAAGGTGATGTACAAAGGAATCATGGGAGAGGTATTCATTAAAGCAGCTGGGTTTCAAGGCTCGTAATTGAGGCCTGGATACATTAACTTCTATGCATATTTAATTAACTGTATTATTCCTCATTATTCTTTGTTTCTTTCAGATTCCGTTGATGAAAGATCCTGGCTGGATTCGAAATGTCTGGACTCGCAATCTCAATGTAGGAATTCAATTGTTTGTTTGCTTTTTAACTCCAGTGCCTTAAGGCAGGCCTAGCTTGAAGCCTGGTTGGTCTTTGGGAAAACAGGATACGGCAGCGGTTAACTCCTGTCCACCTTGTGGTGCGCAGCACAGCAACGTCCAAGTGTCACCCTTTGGACACTGTGTTACTCTATGCCCACTGTGGTATTATTATTATTGCTGTGAAAGGTTGGGTGGCTCTGTGAAACTGGTGACCCTCGCATTTGGCCATTACTAGCAGGATAAGGATGGGAGCAGCAGAAAAATTCGGCTCTCGATCTGGGCAATAGGAACAGAATCAGCAAAGCTGTGACAAATGTCAGATGCCAGGCATGTGCCAAACCAGGGAAAATGTGTCCAGATGCCCCTGCTGCTGAAGGCAGACAGTACATCTGTGAGGTGGTGGTCTTGGGACAGAGCCACAAACTGGACAGAAGAACCACTCGGGGGGAATACTGAGAGAGGGAGAAGGGCACTTCCCACCCTGGTTATAGAGGTGCCACTGCTGAACCATTGGTGAAGGAGGAAAAAGACACAGATCCAGGAAGCAGGATGATTTCCTAAGCGACTCTGGACTCTATTCCTCAGCAGTGATCTACTCCTTCAGTGATGGTGGGGCAGAATATTTAGCGGATGATGTGTTTGAAGTCACAGGTAGGACCACAGCATTTCTACACAGCACCAAGCAGTGCCACGTAGACACATCCGCTTAGCTGAACTATTGGAGTCACTCTACAGCTCTGCGTAGGTTTCACAGGAGATGTATTAACCCGGGAGGAGTATGATGTTAGCATAGCTATACTGCTATCTCACATAGGTCCCACTCAGGTGTTTCCATACAACCTACACAGTGCAGTGTAGGACATACTCTACGGTTTACAAAGGCACCTTCCTGATCCAAGAGTGTATGGCAACTTGCACGTAGCTCCTTGGTGTGCCAGCTGGTTGGTAGAGCCTGGCAGCTCCTCAGTTTGAGTTCTGGCAGTTGTAGGTCAAGATTTCCAGGAAGGTGTGTCAACTTTTACAAACTGAGGATCTAACCTTTATGATGAGTTGGATATTAGCAGTGTCATGTAAACTGGACAGGTGGATAAGTCAATCAGGCCGTTTGAAACGAGGGTGGGGCTGGTTGCTCTTGGCAGGGGTTGGGTTTGGACATCCAATTCCAGTAGCTGAGCTATGCAGACAGAAAGGTACCTGGGAATTCAAAATGCCAGCAAAATAAACAAGGAAGGAACTCCAATGAGCAAAGGATGGCATCCATGTAAAGAAATATTACAGATGTGATCTTTCCTTTCCAAACTTTGGGAACATTTGGATCTGCATTCAGGTGAGATTCTGAACAGGAACTTCTCTGGGGTAACCAAAACACACTACATGAAATTGTACTGCAACTTTGAAAGGACTGAGGATAATGCATTTTTGCAGTAAGATTATACTTTAAGAAGAATCAGTTTAGGTTTTATTCGGGCAAAATTTTGAATTATTCTTTATATATTATTATTATGCTGTTTGTCCTGGATTTCTCATAACGTAGTACAGAAATATATGAAGAAGAAGAGGAGGAAGAATTTTGTAATGTGGACATGCTATATTTAAAATGTGTTACAGAGAAGGGAGATCATGGGAAATTAGCAAACTACTATGATAAAAAAATCCCAAAGATGTCGCAGACAAAAGATGTATTTGCACTAAGTGGTGCCTATGTCTGTACAGACAAGTTAGCAGCATGAAACAGAAAGTGAGAAAACCCTATCAAACCGAATCTGCCACAGGACGCAGAATTACACAGGATAAATCACATCTGACCTGGACAAGGAAGACGAGCATTAAGGGTGATCCCAACCCCACGCAAGCAACACGCCAAACACGCAGGGTGAACGGGCTGGGCTGTCACCCAGGGCTGCCGGGGAGGGGCATCTGATATCTCCGGGATGACTGCACAGGGAGGCTTTTTTGTTTGTGTCCAAATTGCAGTGTGGGGGTGGGCATGGGGAAAAACAGGGCGCCTGAAGAGTTCCGATCAGAAGCTGACATGTACCTTGATATGACTCTGAGCTACCTGTGGGTATGACTTTGTTTTTTATTCTATTAAATAGAATTATTTTCTGTATTTTCTGACCAGGCCTTTGCCTCTTCTTGTACTATGGCAGAGCTTGATACAAAACACTCTCCGCTTGCCTGTTCCAAGTCTTGCTATTTTAAAAAAAATTTCCACCTGCTCAAAACAATGAGCAAGACCCTTTGCTTGTGTAATACAGAGTTCGCTGGCTTGAATGGGATTATGTCGCTTTGTGGGAACTGAGCATCAGGCCTGGTACTTTTCAGACTCTAAACTCACTGGGATGGGAATTCTCTTTGCGCATGATAAGTTGAACACAATATCGCTGACGTGCGAGTAACAGTAAAACTAGCTCGTGTTGCTTCTGTGGGCAAAAGCTGCTAGGTTTGAGAGACTGTCCATGGTCCGTCGATTTGTCTGTAGTAAATAAACTGTAGGGTAAACCGTAACGAGGGCAGCAGGAATGGGGCAAAGTCTCTGATGAATTCTTAGATTTGCATAACAGAATATGTAAAGCATACAGACCGCCGGGACAAAGGCTTCCTACAACAGAACATGCTAAACCTAATGAAATGGATTCCACTAATGCTGCTGAAGTAAATCATTTCCATAGGCTTATGCAAAATGCTTGTTTTAAGAAACACCTCTGCCAAATTTATGTAACAGGGATAAATGATTTTCACAGGGTGCTAATTCTTGAATGCAGCCATTTTCTCAAAATAACTCTGAAATGGGATTATTTAAAAAAAATCTTGTAGGTATGTGCAAGTGCTTGTGAGCTTTTTTCAAACTGTGAAGAGAAATACATGGACACAGAGTTGACCCTCATTGGCTTTTATGTAAGGGTGGGATCTAGCGAACCACATGTACAGCAGGCAGAGTTGATTACACATTATTTACAGTATTTTAATACTGGACTAACTAAAATTGTTTCAACTTTCTCAGTTCATCACTGAATTACATTTCCTTATAATGGATCATTGCTTCCTGAGAGCCATTCAAATACATCGTGCTTTCTGGTCAGATTACACAGCCATAATACCCCCCCTCTAAGGCAGGAGTTTCACTTGCAAAAACTTTTGTGCCTTTTATACTTCAAGACTCTTTAATATTTCAGAGTCTTCATTCAAATATTAATTTTTGAATACTGAAAGTTTACATTAGGGTAAACTTCTAATTTTTGCTCAGCTTTCAACAGAACAGCAAAAATCAGAAAAAGAAAATACTTCCTTTCAATCTACAGATTGTAATTCCTCCACTAAATACTTCATTTTCCAAATCCGAATTGGATGATACACTCTTTGTCACAGCAAACCTAAGTTTAGTTTTACAAAGAATTTTTTTTAGATTGATAGAGATGAAATGCTGTTTAATTGCAGTTCTAAAATAACATCCATGACTAAGTTCAGCGATTGCAGTGCTATAACCCTTCCAGTGAGACTACACTCATTTTGACACTAAGAATATTTTGAGGGAAGCATTTTCTACTGAGTTACCAGGGACACTTCTCCCACTCAGAAATTTGACCATGAAACTAAACTAAAATAAAGTAGTATTGTAATGATTTTGCAAAGCTGATCACATCCATTAACTGTATTAGCACTCCAGATGTAGAAATCATAAAAATTAAGCCAATTCCTCAGATAATGTCACATAGATATGCATGTCCTTACAGAACATGTAAAGAAAGATAGCAGATACAAAACTGGAATAAACGACAATGTTCCTTCTTTAACATACCTGACTTAGAAGTACCAGTTTTATATGAGCCTTCAGCCTAAACCAGGAGAGTGAGCTGCTTAGATAAGAGAAAGACTGCAGCAAACCACCTTATTTACCAATTAATTGCCCAGGATTGATGTAAATAATTAAAGAGAATTTATTTTCCTGGGACTGCATGTGTGGGATTTATTTCCGTGCCTCAACTTGTTTCAAGGATTTCAACACAATCTTGATCGTTAACTTCATCAGTAACAATACATTTCTGAGAACAGATCAGCCCACAACTGTAAGACTGTCAGCTCTCACAGCAAGCAAGACTGAAAAGATCATTTGATTAAGCCAAATATATTTATAGACATTATCAATGTTCCATACCGCTCAAGTTTTGCCTGAAGAAATTACTATCACGGGCATTCAAAGGATGATTGTACTTCAAATCCAGAACAAGCACAATCCTTGGCATAAACCGTAACCACTAAAATCCCCAAGCGGAATTGCTAAGGAAATGCCTCTGAGACAGGTTATCCCAAACTAGTATGTCACCTCTCCCCCCCCCGAATCTCCTGATACTGAGTCTAGAGGTTAAAGATCAGAGAGATCTGAAATCCGTGCTGCCAGATGAAGGTGTCCTCACAGCTCAGCACACAAGAAGGAATGAGAGGTTGGTGTGGAAACACCTGAGGGCCAAAGCTCTTGAGCAGACTTGCACCCTTGCGCCTGCCTCGCAGTTACAGAAAGCCTTGGGGAGGGTAAGCGAGTGCCCTTCAGCTGGAGGCGCAGGATCCACACCTGCTGCACAGGCTGAATTGGGAGAAGTGGAAAAGTGCCCTTTTACAGGATGCACAGAGAAGTTTTAAAAAAATGCCCTAATCTGGTCACATTCTACCACTTCAAACATTCAAGCAAGTTGAGTCCTGGTGAGAGGAAAAAAAAAAATAAATAAAAAATCAGGGATGTTGGATTATCTCACTTTTTTTTTCAGCAATATTAATAAGGAAGGGCTGAAGAGGGGAACTTTTGGGCAAAGGTTGCAGAGGCCTCCCCCATCAGTTCACTGGTGTGGGAGAAAGCAGCCAGGGTCTGCCTCTCCTCCTGACAATCCTCCTGGCAGCCTGCTCACAGTCCCCCATCGGCCTCTTTTTTGAGGGAGGATTAAAACCCTTTCTATCCAGTTCATACGACAGCCTGAACTCATGACAGTACCTGAGATAGTGCAGAATTTTCTGACTTCAAAGCCAAGTGAGCCTGCTTCTCGTAACTACAAGCATGGGACAGAGTGCCCCCTCATTCACCAGGAGCCACCCGCAGAACAACCACTTTTATACCCTGGTCTGCACGGAAGCAAAGAGTTTTTCTGTCACAGTAAGAAGCACTAAATATTGTTACTTTTATTGTAAAACTGATTTTAGACACTTTACTCTCTCAGTGGAGTTAAAGAATGAGCTTCAGCCTGAGCTCTATTAGCACTTAATGCTTAGCCTACCATAAGAAAAAAAGCTTTATACAAAGTACCTCTTTACCTTCCTGTTATCTTGACTATAGCTGTTACATCTTTGCTAGGTACAAGAGGGACCAGTTTGCGTAGTAAGGAGGTAACAATACAGTGAACTAATCAAGATGTGCTGCTTTACAACCACCAAGCAATAATTTTCAGAGCCTGTTTGTGAGGATAATTCAATATTGGAAGAGAGTCTGATGTAGAAATTGCAGATATGAGGCTGAGAAGAAAGCAACAACCTTCTCAGCAGAAGGAGCTGGTTTCCAAATATCTTTTCCTCTTCAGGATTAAGATTGCTGTTTCAGTTTGCAAAAGCTGCAGGAACAGTAAAGAAAAGATTATACCCTGGGAAGCAGAGCAGCTTTGTTTGAAGTTCTCAAAGCCTGCTTCACACTGTTTTGTTCTAAACGAATAATAATGGTCAACTTGCTTTTGATTTGCTGTGCTCTGAAAACAGTATTCTGGGCAAAAGCTTTGCTAGGCATGCATAGATTTACTGGACTGATGAAAAGCTTAGCTTCAGCATTTCAGTCCAAAACGGGACAGTGGGGTTTTCCATGGAGTTGTGTATGATCTCCCGTTTCTTGTCTGTGTGTGCCTTTAAACACCAGGATGTATTTTGCCTGAGCAGAGCACAGGTCTGTGTTTGAACATGCCTATGCAGGAATTCTGGGCTTTGGCTGGAGAAAGAACACGCTGATGATTTCACTGTTATGTCCTTAATCTCATACACTGTGATTGCTTTGCTTTATCAGGGATCAAGTTTTTCTAAGCCTTCTAAGATTGTATTTAGGGAGATAAAGTCTGGTTATTTACAGATTTGGAGGTAAATTACTTTCTGATGAGATTGGACTGGTTCAAGTGGATCTCCAGCAGGGTTGATATATTTAGCTCCTCTTGCTCCTAATTTAAGTATTCCTACACTCTTTTGCTTTGGCCATGTTTGGATCATAGGAGTCAATAGATGCCTCTGTTTCTCAGCAGCCAAGTATTTTGTAGGAGAGAACTGAGCTTTGACTGTGGAAAGGGCTCCTAGGACATAAAGGAAGCATTGAGGTTTTCATGGTTTTGCAAGGCTGGATGTGGGTCTCAAGGAAAAAGAAAGGCTCTTTTGAGAATTTTCATCATCAAGACTTGTCGTATTCTGAGAAGGAAAAAAAACTTGTCTGGTAGTTTGTTGGCTATAGACCCCCTTTTTGGGACTATATTTTCAGTGGAGGGCGGGGGGGAAACAGTGTATCTGTCAAAAAATCAAGACTGAAAGTACTTGGTTAAAAATCAAGTTTGGTTAAGCAATGCGAGCCCTGACGGCAGGAGAGCTGATAAGCGTGTTATCGTCACAGATGAGCATTTTGGTACATGACCATTGCCTCCGGCATGGCCCCTAATTCCCACTGCAGCAGTTCCTGGAAAATCACAATCCCATATTTGATCATTAGACAAAATAATCCTCTCAGTTTCCCTTTTCACCTGTCACTCCCCTGCCTCATTGATGACTTAAACTTTATGGTACTTGTGATGACATGACAGTCCTCCTGAGGATGATGTCATCATCTCACCTCTTAACCATGGGGCCACAGAAGGAAGCTAAGAAATGGCGTCAGAAGTGTATTGGTTAGCACGTGCAAGTGTCAGCGGACAACTACAACACTCAGGAACTGCCACCCTATGGAAAGCAAAATCCAGAAGCTAAAGCTGGCAAAGTGCAAGGAGCTCAGGTGGGGCAGAGCAGATGGCCGGTGGATGGCAGAAGTATCTGCCTAAATGTGACAAATTGAACACACTGCCAAAAGCAAGATAGCTTCCCATGGAATAAAGTATAAAGTTTTCCCTGTATGGCTTTATGCTGGGCAAGGACAGCTTTCTTTCTCTTTTCAAAGTTGTTGATACCGTGGGAAAAGTTGATCCCAAGAATAGAGAAAAAGCAAAACCAGCAGAACAGACAAAACTGGCTGCAAGTTGAAGTCAAGGGGGCCAAATATTTTAGAAATATCTGCAACTAAATAACTTCTACTTAAAAAAAAAAAAAAAGTTCTCCAAATAAATCAAATGTCAGGAGGCAGATTAAATGCCAGGATTTACAAGCCACAACAACCAGCACTACTGTGCCTTCAAATGAAGGACAAAATAAGACCAATGAAGTACTAGATAATTGGACTTGAAGGGAAAAGAAAAAGAAAGGGAAAAAATAATGTGAACCGGATAGAGAATTCAGTAGATTAACACAGGTGACTTAGATACTATATAAAAATATCTAATTATGTCAGGAGAACTCCTCCTTTGTTACGATGACGGGACATTTAATTAGGTAATTATAGAATCAGAGCCCAACTACCTTCTGATGTTTACACTGGAATAAAACTAGATCAATTAATTTTTACTGCCTGAGCTACACCGAGTTTAAAGCTAATACAGACACTATCAGCACCAGAATCCAGAGCCATCTTTGCTTATCAGTTCATTGTAAATTAAAAGCTAAAATCTCAACTTTCACAGAATCACAGAATGGTAGGGGTTGGAAGGGACCTTCAGAGATCATCTAGTCCAACCCCCTGCCAAAGCAGGGCCACCTACAGCAGGCTGGACAGGAACGCGTCCAGGCGGGTTTTGAATGTCTCCAGAGACGGAGACTCCACCACCTCCCTGGGCAGCCTGTGCCATGGCTCTGCCACCCTCAAGGGAAAGAAGTTCCTCCTCATGTTGAGATGGAATTTCCCATGTTCCAGTTTGTACCCATTGCCCCTTATCTTGTCCCTGGGCATCCCTGAGAAGAGTCTGGCCCCATCCTCTTGACACCTGCCCTTTAGATATCTATAAGCATTGATGAGATCCCCTCTCAGTCTTCTCCAGGATAAACAGACCCAGGTGTCTCATAAGAGCGGTGCTCCATTTCACTGATCAACTTCACAGTCCTCTCCTGCACTCTCTCCGGTAGTTCCTTGTCTTTCTTGAACTGTGGAGCCCAGAACTGGACACAGTACTCCAGATGTGGCCTCACCAGGGCAGAGTAGAGAGGGAGGATGACCTCCCTCAACCAGTTGGCCATGCTTGTTTCAATTCACCCCAGGATCCTTGGCCACAAGGGTACATGACTGACTCATGGTCAACCTGTCCACTAGGACCCCCAGGTGCTTCTCTGCAGAGCTGATTTCCAGCAGGTGAACGTACCTAACCTGTACTGGTGCAGGGGGTTATTCCTTCCCAGGTGCAGGACCCTACACTTGCCCTTGGTGAACTTCATTAGGTTGAACTTTTCTATTTACTGAATCATTTTTACATGCACCTTGTGCATGCATTAACAATTGCAGTCATTCATGACCCAGGTACTACATGCCTACACAGGAACTCCAGTTTTAGTGGGGGAAATGCCAGACATTACTGATAATGCATTAAATACTTAACTTTTTGGTTTTGAGAGGTTATTTTGCTCACTGGCAACATACTTTACAGGAAAATCTGGTGTCTCAAGCTAGAATTGAAGGCTTTTTTTTTTTTTCCCCTGCATGAACTTATGTACTGCTTTCTAGGAATCTGTTCTTGGGTTTTACTAAACTCTTCTCAGCTTCCAGACTTTATTTTTTTAAGCCATTTTTATTAATTTATAGAAGACTAGATAGCTCATTTTTCCTCTTACTTATATTTTCTATGAGCCCAGATGATAGGCTAGAACTCCACTGTGCCAGAACTGTACAGAGAGTGAGTACATAAACCATAAGCTCTTTGGGTCAGGAAATCACAAGTTAGGTGATAATGGATGGATATAAACTGACCAGTGAAGGAGAGGAAAGAAAATGCTTCCATGAGCAGGCCCTTTGAAATTTGTGGACAGTTTTAATTCAAACCCTGGGAAACAAATCTGTGTTGCCCAACACAATGCCTCCAGAAAGAAACCTGTCAAGGGGGAAATGTTTTGGGAAGAAAATGGTAATAGTTCAGAACTTCATGATTCCTGAGTGTCTGGAACTGATACCACCAGGGACTGTTCTCTTGCAAGGGCAGAGCACGCCTCCTGACCGCACTCCCCCTGAACTCTAGTTTTGTGGAGTAACTCCAGATTACTTTTGAGGAACTGTCCCTGACCATAGTGTCCCCCGAACTCTGAACTCGGCTGAGCCAAAGCCACAGCCATGACCATGCTAAGGCTTGGATGGTATGGAAGATTATGTAGTAGCGCTTGGTCCTCTATATAGGCGTAACTGGTGAGAATAGTTATGAGCTGAAGTGCAGCAGTAAGGATTTCAGAATCAGTTGGCAGAGGTTGTTCCAGAGAAATCATCTGAAGAACACCACTGTGCACCATGGTCACACCATCAGCAAGAGCAGAGTGGAAAAGCATGGAAGGACAAAGCCCTGCTGTTAACGGAAGCTTACTGTTGCTGTGCAAGCATTTGGCACTTTCCACAGCATCTTGTGTGTATCGTGGCTATATTTACACTGCACCGTAGGAAGAGAAAACATGACCTCGCACATGGAACCATTAAAAATGTAGAGCATTATTCTGTGGGTTATTTTACGTCAAGCAGCAGATGGTTGGAGATGATAAATAGCTAAACACAATACAGTACTTCCAAAGCTGAGGCTCTGTCTTCTGGGTGTCTGAAAGCAGCAGAGAAGGGTGGGTGTTGTTGAGACTGTGGAAAGATAGTGGTTTTGATTCAGTGTGTTACGATCATGTTTTTATTTTAGTATAGTAGTGAAAGACTGTAATGGCACAATATGTTAGAGAAGTCTGGGATGGTGATAGCTGGAGGATACCACCCCCTCGGAGGGAATGCAATACAGGATCATATTCCACATGAATGTGGTGGACAGACATCCTCAGCTGGCACAGATACAGCTTCTTGTATTTTCATCAGGGATGGGATTATTTACCAGTACGTCTCACTGCCCGCTGACTGCCCACTGACAAAGGGTTAGATACGATATGCCTGGGAAACGAAACCGCAGGTACTTCTGAGCTCAGTTCCATATTGTTTTCTCTTTGGAATTAAGTAAACACCCTTGTTTGCAGTGCCCGGGCAGAAACTGTTTTCACGGACTATTTTGTTCGGAAACTGAGGTGAGCTCACTAGTGTGGCTGCGTAACTGGGACTCGAGGGGAACAAGAAGCAGGGATTCGACTCCGTGAGCGTGCACCGCGCCCCGTCAGCCAGCGGCTCTGTCGTAGCTGTGCGCTGTGCAAAGACTAGCCAACATGGAGACAGAGTAAACAGCTACAGCAGGAAGAAGTGCCAAAAAAAAACCAGCTTGAAGGGTTACAATTGGGTGATGACCTAGAGGAGATCCCACTGAGATTGTTTTACAGTATAACTGGAAAGATAACAGAAAATGAGAGGTTTAAGCACTAATTACTCAACAAGGAATTCTTCCGAGGCTTCAGCTGTGTGTAGATTTTGGGGACTAGAACATTGCAGATGCACCAAATCCAGCTCTGAAAAGCTTGTTCTCAAGCCTAAGATTAGCAGGCTCTTCTTCAGTTGATGAACTTTGATCCTTATTTTGTACATGATCTTTGTCCTCTTTTTTCCGTGTTACTCTGTTCCTGCTCATTTGATTTGCACTTAGCGCCACTCTCTTAGCGCTGTCTTCTGCAAACAGACTGGAAAAAGCCTGGAAGATTCCTCCATCAGTTCATTTTTATCACGAACATCCACTTCCTTATTTAGTTGTGTAAGACAATCAGTGTAAAAGGAGGTTACAACATAATTTTAACGGAAAAGGACCACTGCCTGCTGGAAAAACTTTATTTCATTGCATTTATTTACAGTGATAAAAGCAAACAATACTGAAAGAAGTGCTTCCCATGGCCATGAGTGTCGCGCTCTGGGAACCCTAACTTCAGTCGCTGCCTCTCAAAGACCTGCCCAGCAATCCGGGATGAACGATTCCCTTGCCCGCCCTCTGTTTTTCCCACCTACAAACGGAAATAAAGATGCCTTCTTTTGATAAACATTTTTGAAATTTAGTGAAATGAGCCGGTAAAAAAAAAAAAAGGTGGTGTTTCTGTCAGCGGCGCGGCGGCCCCGCCAGGCCGCGGGATGCCCTCAGCGGGCCGCCTCCCCGCGCGGACTCAGGCCGGGGCAGGCCGGGCTTGCCTCGCCGGGCGTTGGAGCCGCTGGAGGCAGCGGGTCCCTCCGGCCGGGGCATCCCGCCGGTGCTGGATTGCTTTTTCCATGCCGAGGAGTCTGGCTTTTGGGGGTGACAGCAAGCGGCGGGGCTGCGGGGTTCATGAGGGGCGGACAGTGCTTTGTGCAGGGGGGTTCGAGGGAAAGGGGAAATGTGATGTTTCCCGGTTTATCTCCAGAGGGAGGTCCCCGGCGCTGGGCAGCGGGGGGGTGGTGGTGGTGTCGGTGTGGGGTCCCTGCTCCTGCCGAGCGGCGTGAGCTCGTCAAGCCCAGCGCCCCTCTGTGCTACTTCCCCTTGGCCTTGGAGAGGATATTTCGCCTCCCTTTGGCTGGCAGCTGCTGATGCAAATTGCTGCATTAGTGCCACTGCTTCGCTAATACTTTCCCTGAGATGGAGTAGTGACAGAGACAACAGGCCGGAGGGATTTAATGGCATAGCCGAGCATGGCTGGCAGCAGTGCAATTGCTATAGAGGAAGCTAAACTTTCAGATATTTCAGGTTTCTTTGATGTGATTCCCTCCCTTCCCCCCCCTGCCCCAAACAGCTATTAGTTTTTCTATTGATTACTGTATCTCCTCTACCTTCAAGAAGAGAAAGTAAAAGACAATGTATCTTGTGGAGAGTGGGGAGGGGACAAAACTCTGCAGTATTTTTGTTATCTCTGTCTAAAAGAGGAATTGCGTAGAGGCCTGTACTAATAACAGGATCTCAGCATTGATATTGCAGACTAACTATCAGTTCCTTTTTCTTTTCACATGTTGAGTCATCGACTTCAATAGATCTATCGACCTCTGATTTGGTTCACAGTTTGGAGGGTGTTTTGGGTGTTAGGTTTGTTTATTGTTTTCTGGGTGGCTTTATCTGTGTCTTTGCTGTCTTAGGAAACAAATACCAACAAAAATGTACATAGATAAGGTTTTGCTGTCATCAGGGTACCCAGCTAGAAGTCAGATGGATGTACTACTATAATAGCAGGAAAATGAGCCTAATTCCATGAAGACAACTGGAGAAAAAGTGGGGAGACACTGAAGGAAATAAGATGGGAAAGACACATTTACATTATAATTTTAGGAATAAAGCCATCAAAATAGCTTCTAATGGGTTTAGTTACTTTTGGATTTTTTCATAGCTTCAGTTCACTAATACAGACCACCTGATAATAGCTATTTACCTGACTCAGTGTGGGCTGTTTGTAAAGGAGTTTAGCAAGTTTTAGTCTTTGGCCCTTTTCCATACCTGCAGATGCACACATTTGTTTATCTGTGAACACACATACACACAGCAATCATTGAAAACCATTGAAATACAGTAAGAGCTTACTTTAAGCTCTGAAAATGTGGAAAATGTAAAGGTATAGCCTAACAAACAAATTTGTTTTCCAGTCCCACTGAAATAAAGGATGCCAAGTCACATGAGGTGTCAGCATAGAGTAGAGCTACTGCTGTGCTTCCACTCTGATTTATGTTCCTCCTCTGACATCAGAACAGTAGCACAGGGCAGCACAGTACATGTTCTACCATATGATCTCCAGATATTTCAAAAGTTCTTGGTTTCAAGCATCAGTTTGTAGTTTTCAATTTTTTGTAAAGTTTGATCTTATTTAGTCCAAAGGGGTGTCAGCCCTTGTCTTCATTCCCTCAAAATGTCTCTGTGAGGAAGGTACAGTTGGGAAGTTGAGGCACAGTGAGATCAAGGGAAATGTGGAAGATCTCCCAGGAGATCTCTGGGAAAGGAGGAGATAAGGCTTGAGATATGATTTCAAGATTGCCTGAAATGCAAAAAGGGGTATCCCTCGTATTATCCAGCACTGACTCTTTCTCAGCTTCTCTCTTTAGTTGCTACTAGCAATTGTATGGGTATGTGGTGAGTCAGATCATCCCATTGACCTAGGTGGAATTTATTTTTGTAAGGCTTTAGTGGTGTTAGTTTTTGGTGCTGACACAAGGGCAAGATTTGGGAGGGCTGAGAATGGACAGTTGGGAAGTTGGTGTGGGGACCATGGCTCTACACTTCAACTGGTCATGAAACAATTCTCTTGGACTCTTGAGTACCAATCCAATACCCTGGCTGTGGGACTCTAGGCCAGCCCTCCCTTCATTTGGACATGAGGATTCATTACTGGCAAGTTTTAAGTCTTCAATTTGAATTTTTGATTTTGGTTGCTCTCAAGAAAATATTCTGTCCTTTACAGAGGCTTTGTGAAGCATTGGGCCAAGTAATGTTTCAGCTATTTGGAAGACAGTGCAATATCAGAACCAAGTGAATAGTCATCTCATAGTCAAAGTCCGTATCTGTGAGTGAGTGTGAGTGAGCGAGTGGGCTCTGGGAGGGACTGGCAGCTTGGGAGATAAGTTTGACATTTGATCCATTTGACTCTCTGGCCACTATAAGAAGTCCCAGTTTTTGGCACTGGCTGTGGCTAACTTGAAATAGGAGTCAAATAGTTCCTAATAGAATTAAGCCCAGAATAACCCCAACCCTAAAATACTGCTGGAGATTTGGCTGGCAGGAAGCAAAGTGTTCTCACTCTGGTGTAGAGCCAGCCACATGCTGAGTGTTGCTTTCTGATTTGGGACGGACAAGTGAACTGCACCTGTCCCCCAATTGACCAGATGTATTGTCAAATCACCTGCAGGAATGTGATCTGTCCCATACTGCTGTGACTATGGGGAAGTCTGGAAAAAAGATGCACATATTCAGGTTTGGACAGAGTTTACTGTCCTATTTACAGAACAACAAGAATTGTGCTGCTCAGCAGTGCTCTGGAGTTCTCCCTCAACAACTTGTCCAAATCATGGTCATGGCTGCTTATGGCTCCCTTCAAGGTCATGTGTCCAGGTGTCCTTTGCCAGGAAAAAGAATATCCAAAGAGAGTGCTTGTCTGTGTCTCACTTTGATGAGCTCGGCATGCTGCAGGTGAGATATAGCCACAGGGATAGACATTGCTTGAAACCAATGGGAGTTAAACACCCTCTAAGATCTAAACCATAGTAACTTGCCCAAGACTCTGTGGGAATCTTGTAGGAATGTAGGGACCCAAACTGAGGTCTCCTAAAGTCCTGTGCAGTGCCTTAAATGCTTCTCTAGAGAAAGTAAATCCAGACACTGATTTTGCTCTGGGAAATGCACAACTTTGGGGTTCCGGCTGGGAATTTACTCAAAAAAGTGGGATGGGAATTCATGACAGTGACCTTGGGTTGGATTTATGTAGGAGCTAACAAATAGTTGAGAAAAAGGCTTTCAAAAGTTCTTAATGATTTTGAGTTTGCAACCTGAAGTGAGTTAAAATACTAAGAGTTTTGAAGTGAGTTAAAATACTAAGAGTTTTGAAGTGAGTTAAAATATTAAGAGTTTTGAATGCAGTATCATGCAGCATTAGTGACTTTACAATGCATTTACCTTTACTAATAAACAGAAATACCTCCTTTAAAAATAATAGAATGATAGTTATTATGAGCTTTTGTAGTGAAGAAGTCATCATTACTATGGTTATGGTACAAACATGAACGGCTAAGCTTAATTTTGAAAAAAATCCATCTAGGGAATCTTCATCTAGAATATTTCCTTCTCTCCCTACAGTTTTATCATAAATATTTTTTAGAACTAACCTCTGATAACGCTTTTTATGGTAAAGAATATGTCAATAGTAAAGTTCCATTAATTGCTGTAGAGTGAGTTGATATTCAATACTACAAACAAATTGAATTGCTTCAGACTCAAGAAGAAAAGATTTGATATGTAATAAAAGAGTGGCAGGAAGTGCTTACCTAGTAGTCTTTGGAATGTTGTCATTTACTTTTTTGTAAATGAGGAATAATTCTCTTGAAGGGGCCACAGTCTGATTCCAAAATATAGTCTGGGGTCTTTCAAGCTTTACATCTTCAAAACAGAGCTCAAGGTCAGATCAGGGGACCAGATGGATCAGGTTTGTAAAACTGTCATAGCTTCAGTGTCAGCAGCAGAGCTGCAGTGATTTATTTTAACTGAACACTGGGCCATCAATCTGTGGCTCCCTTTCAGCATTTTTCAAGTTGTGTGGAGAAGTTCTTAGGAAAGTCAATTTGTTTTGCCGATTTTTTTTTTTTTTTGTGTAACCAAAAGGTGTGTCTGTGTGTGTTGTTTTTCTTTGTGCTAAGAATTTGGTTTGTGTTATGTTTACCATTCCTGTAGATCTTCTCATGGCCTACAAAACCAGTGCACAGTCTGAACTGTAGAACCTGAGAAAAGGGGCTGAAAGGGACCTAAATGTTACATCCCTGCTAGTGAATGTTCTTGGCAGCCAAACCAGCTAGCACCACCTGTCCACATCTATTCTATAAAGCTCTCTTAACCTTTAAAAGAAGGTGACTGCTTCTAAATGGGCAATGGAAGTAGTCCCCAGTCCATCTTACCTCATTAGCTGTGCTTGGGAATTGTTGGGAGAGTGCTTATTTGCCTGTGTGCCTAAAGTGTACCAGAAGCAGATTTTGTAATTTAAATAAATTCAGTATAGACGATCAGATTGTAATGGTCAGGTCTGTGATGTGATATGGTTTGGTTTACTGTTTCGGATACAGGCATAGTGACAATCTCTGTCCCAAAGATTACAATTACCTGTTCCTAAACAAGTCCCAACAGCTGTTTCTCTTGCTTTTCAAAATTTTCTGTTCTGGAGATTTCACATCTTCCAGAGTAAGTGTGTTCCATTTTTAATTACCCTTACAGCATGCTACCTAAATCATGGTTTTTTTTTTTTTTTCCAAAAACTAACTGTCTGTCGAGCATGTTGAATAGCACTTGTACCTGTAAATAATTTGGACATATGTGGATATATAACCTGTTATTCATTGTTTTGTGGCACCTGAGGAGACATTGGGTCTTGCAAAAAGAGAAAAAGGCCTTTAGTTCCTATGGCTTCCAGCATTTTACTTCACAAAATACGGTTAAAAAGATGACATGGTATAGGGAAGAGCTGGTCTGGAAAAAACAGGCCACAAAGGGTACAATTACTAGCTTTTTCAGTGGAATTAGGACATAGTCTGGTGTACCTGTAGGAAAGAAGTGGATTATCTAGTGACAGTGTGTTTGGTCTTACTGCGACATCCAGTAGAACGGAACTTTAAAGAATTAGCTTTGTTAGGTCAGTCTTCGTTAAGTTAATAAATCAGGTAAGTAATAAAGGAACACCAAGCTATTTGTTTTTCACTTATTTTACCATGAGATGATCAATTCTGAAAAATGACTGCTGTCATTAACAATCAAAAGAGTTGGAAATTTCCTGAGCCTCTTGGCAGGTGACGCTAGTTAAATTGACATTAAAAATTATACTAGAAAACACTTTTAATTTCATAATGGGTGCCTGATGTAGAGCTGTGGAATGTCTCCTGGCAAAGAACAAAACTCAAGCCATTTGAAAATCTGACAGAAGCAATACAGACTGTTCTCACTTGGTGCAAGCTTAGATCAAAAAGGATTCTGAACTTTCCCAGCAGCAAAAAATATTCTATGCTATGTCCACTAGCATGGTATGAGAACAAGTATTTTGTTAAGTTCTGTATAATTAACAGGCAGGGACTGGGGGTTTAACCCATGATGTAAACTCATGTTTACTGCTGAAGTTGCTGCTGCCTTGTTAGTAAGTGAAAGACTTCTTGGAGTGGCCAGAGTGAAATGTTGCTCCAAAACCACATGCAGTCTCTCTGGGGTTTGAGGAATGTTGGTTTCCTGGAGTACTGACATAGTATGGACTGCCTTTAGGTTCAGAGTATAAACTTACAAACCTCAAACTCTAAACAATCTCAGCTTTGGTTGGCATGTATAAAAGTGAAGATAAAGGGCCTACATCCATGAGAGTCCAATTTCTGAACTCTCCCCCATTTTAACTACAACATCTTTTGTTCCCTACATCTGAAATATAAAACCATTTTTTGTCTGGTTTCCTGAGGAAGTGGGGTTTAAGTGATTAGTCTGACAGTCTGTCTTTTAATTCCGCAGTGATTCTGTTGCACAGGCCAGGTTCAACCCAGCTTGAAAGGAATGTCCATCACCAGCTGACAGCTTGAATGTGGCACTTTCTTTTTAAGGGGTAAGAGATTTTCACTGTATGGAAGCAAGCTGTGCTGTGCCAGTTGGCCTCAGAACTCGAGAATGGTGTCTAACTTTTTTAATTCACGAGTATAAAAATAATCACTGTGTCCTAAGACAGGGCAGGCAGTGCGGCTAAGATTTGTTGTGAACAAGAATAGTGACAAAATTCTCTGTTTAGCAGTTTAGGAGACCTGATGGTGTAACTTGTCAGGAGGATGTGTGAGTCCTCATATGTGGATTGTTTGCCCGTAATTCTCCTGAACAGTGGTGTATGTACTGTCCCAGCAACTCCTTCCCGACCAAGGAAGTTGTGGCTGTTTTGCACCTAGAAATTTTGTTGCTTCCACAGACCAAGCATTAACTGGGGTGAACTATACCATGTAATTTTGGGTCTAATTGTAGCCATCTTTAAATTTAATCTTAGCTCAATAAGAAATGTCTTTCTTATTGTGCTTTAGGTTAGAAAAATCCCCAGTAGAAACTGAAGTATTTTTCCAAAGCAAAGGGATAATTTTAAGTTTGTGTCTGTCACCCTGGAGGCTCCCTTCTGAACTTAGGTCTGTGTCTGTGTGGTGCCATCTTTTTAAAGAGTTCAGATGATGGACACCAAGATAATTAGGGGGCTAAGAGCTTATGACTTAAAAGGAGAGGCTGGAAGAGTTAGTTTTATTCAGTCTTCAGGGAATTCATTTACCTGTTGGAGGGTATAGAGGAAACAGAGCTGGAACAGGAGCACAGTGACAGGACAAGACATAATGGGCTATTGTTACAACAAGGGAAATTCAGATTAGGTGTCGGGAAGAAAATATTCACTATGAGGACAGGCAAACATAGGAATGGGAGTGCAGGGAGGCTGAGAAATCTCCATCCTTGAAGACACTGAGAACTCAATGGAACCAGGGTCGTGGGAAACCTGGTCCAAATCGGCCCTCCTTTGGGCAGACTTTTGGACCATGTGACCTCTAGAAGTCTGTTCCGTGACACAACATAGGGTACAGCATGAGTTTCAAGTGCAGTTCCCTGTGAAACAGGTTACCCTAGGTTTGCATGCCAGAAGGTGGTGCCCAGTGATAGGACAAGGTGGTAACGGGCACAAACTTGAGCATAGGAAGTTCCACCTAAACATGAGGAGGAACTTCTTTACCTTGAGGGTGGCAGAGCACTGGAACAAGCTGCCCAGGGAGGTTGTGGAGTCTCCGTCTCTGGAGACATTCAAAACCCGCCTGGACGCGTTCCTGTGTAACCTGCTGTAAGGTGGCCCTGCTCTGGCAGGGGGGTTGGACTAGATGATCTACTAAGGTCCCTTCCAACCCTATGATTCTATGATTCTATGATTCTATAAGGCATGTTTCTAATGTATGACAGGAGCCCAGAAGCGCTAATACCAGTTGAATACTGGAGAACCAATATAATTGCTCTTTCTGCCATGAAGTTTTCATGTGTTGTCTTTTCATTAGTTAACATCTTGTATACTAAATGCTTCAAAATAGTCTGTTTGTTTCCAAAGTTAGTACCTAGTTTTAATATCCCTAGTTATCAGATGGGGAGACCATCATTGCTTTTCAGGGGCAATGCAGTGGTGACTATCACAAAGCCTAAAAGAATGTAAATAATTTTTCCTTCAGAGTGTAGTCTGTGTCCTGATACCCATGCATTGCAATAGAAACGGAGAAGAAAGCAAAACTTCAGTCCATCCTGTGTGGAGGGACTTTCAGAAAAGAAACACAGGTGATCATCAATTAATTAGAAAAGCTATGCAGAAAGAGACCAGCTTTAATTATAGCATTTCCTAACTTTCCATTTTTTTACTGGAAGTCTTTCACTGTATTCTTTTAATAGTTTTTAATTTCTAAGTATAAATCAAATTTAAAAATTGGAACTATTTTTATGTCATTTCACACTTATATCTTTTTGTTGTTTGTGAAAGAACCCAGCTGAAAGAGTCTCTGTTGTAGCAGATGATGCTGGTTAACACATGCTGCGCAACTCAGTGCAGGGACTGTCTCTCAGACTCTGAGCTCAGTTGTGTTCTCATCACCATCCATGGGAGTTTGACTGGTGCCTACCCGGCAGGTGTCTCTTTTATTGGTGTCTAGGTGATGTAGTCCAGCCTAGCAATGATGTCCAGGTGATGTAGTCCAGCCTAGAAAAGGACTTTATACAAAAACTTTTCTGAAATCAGTATCTTAGAATGTGTAAGAGGTGTTGGAAAAATAATGAAAAGAGTAAACATTGGAAGTCCTTAAAATCTCTACTTTTCAGGAAAGTATCTGCTTAAATTCATTGATACTTTGAAAGCCCTTGAAAGAATTTTTGAGTATGGCTAAGTATGCATGCTGTCCTGTCTAGGGGACTAATTGTATTAATGGAGCATAAACAGAATCTGCATTAACAGAGTAGAAGTAGGAAGCTAAGTGCTAAATACTAAATAAATCTAGGAGTAGGGGAAATAAAGGCAAACACTTCAACCATCAACACATGTCTAATTTTTAATAAACCTGCTGATACTAAAAGGCCGTTTTAAAACAAGAATGGTAAAGTTGCATTAGGAAGTACTCTAAAGTTCATATGCTCGGGACTGAAGGTTGCTTGTCAGACCCTAATGCATATCTATAGTGCTTATGTATTATAATAATCTTTTAATGGGAGAAATCCCTGTAAAGTGGGAGAATAGTCTTTGACTTCAGTGTAGTGGAAAATAGATCAGCTTAAAACCATTCACTTGCCCTGCCCTTAAAAGCCTGTAGAAATACATGAGAAAAGTGTATTTGGTACTGAGGGCACAATAAATGATAGAAGGAGATGTTAGGCTTTTCAGAGATAATTGGAGACATTTATGAGATGCAGAGTTTAAAAGTCTGACAGTGGTTTTGAATGCAACTGATTTTATGAACTTTTGAAAGTTGTTACAGTTCTCTGACTTACAAGGTCTGCTTTGCTTGTCTTTTAATAAGTCTCTACAAACATGTGACAGCTGTAAATAAATTAGGTGGGAAATGACGATTCTATGTGAAGTTGTTAATTTCTGAAACAGGAGAATACCCCACTGCTGGAATCTCCATCTATCAAAAGTCTCTAAAATATAAAGCAGGGATCAAAATCTTATTTGTTCTATCTTTTGTCTTTCAGGTCCAAACCATGAATTACGTTGGACAGTTAGCAGGACAAGTGTTTGTAACTGTGAAGGAGCTCTATAAGGGACTGAACCCAGCCACGTTGTCGGGATGTATTGATATAATTGTTGTACGTCAGCCAGATGGAAATCTTCAGTGTTCTCCTTTCCATGTACGCTTTGGGAAAATGGGAGTCCTACGTTCTAGAGAGAAAGTGGTAAGAAAATTGACAATTTTGATGTGTTCTGTCTGTGGGGTAATTCTAATGGCATGAAAGTTACTGAATGTTCTGTGCTAGTTAAGGTTTTCTTTAGACCCTCTTTACAAAGTGTCCAAATTGAGGATAGGTTCAATTAAAATGATTGTTGCTGATTCTTGCATTTCAAAGCATAATTTGTAAGACATTGACTATAATAAAACCAAAACAAGCCATGAAATTTGTAGCATTTATTTTCAATAGAGAAAAATTCTGAATGTGCTGATTTGGGTTCATAATAGATTTAATTAGTGACCGTGTATTAAGACCTCTTTGTTTAACATGTTCATTCATCGTTACAAAAAGAGAGTTAATCATGAAGTAGTATTTTCAGGTAACAGAAAGTTGAGGTTAATTGACGCTAGAGAAAGCAGTGAGGACCTTTAGATAAATGTAGCCAAGCTGAATGACCTGGCAATATGGTGTCACTGCGAAGTTGCCAGTGAGTAATGCATGACAGATTATGTTAGGAAATAATTTGTAACTACATATAGTCTAGGTTTGAATGTCGCTGTAATTGTTCAGCAGAAAGATCCTAATGTCACTATGGACATTGTTCAATTCTAATGTGAATCAGGAAAGAATACCAAGATTTAGGGTGGGTAAAAGTTGAAAATGTTACTGTGCCAATAATATACTGTGTCCTGAAATGTAACATAAGTGTAGGCTTGTCCAAGTCTCCAAAAAAACCCACAGACCACTAGTGAAAATGGAGTTGGTGGCAAGGATGGTTATAGGCAAAGAGAAAGATCCTCCTGAGAAGAAATGGAAATAGTTGGGGCTGTATAGCAGTGATAAATGTGTGGAAGAAATGGACAATTTTTCTTACTTGTGCTTCTCCTAGTGTAAAGAGAAGTCTGTTTAATGAATTTGAAAGATAGAATGTTAAAATTTGCATGTGGGATTACTTCTTGCATAATACAAAATTAGGCTATAAATCAAACGAGTGTGTGGTGAGTGAAGCATTCAGAATTACATTAAAAAAGATTCAGGACTTTATATGATGACTATAAACCTTCCTGAGTAGAGGACCAAGACAGCAATGAGCCAAATGACTTAGAAAGACGTTCTGACAATTCGTCACCTTATGAAGGCGGGGAGGGAAGGGGGAGAGAAACAGAGAAGTTCACTATTTTATGTTTATTATAAGGTTTCCTACACTTCCCTGAGAAGCATTTTCCCAGCGACAGTGGTAGGATAGCTGAACAGGAACTGTGTACCTAACATAACTTTCTTTTCATTTGAGAATGTATTTATTTTCTTCCAGGTTGACATAGAAATTAATGGAGAAGCTGTAGATTTGCACATGAAACTAGGAGACAATGGAGAGGCCTTTTTTGTGCAGGAGATGGATAATGATCAGGTAAGAGTCAAAACTAATTTTAATTTGTTAAAAATTCCATGTCTGCTCTTCAATTTTGAGTTTAGGAATTTTGTTGAAAAAAATATCTGTACCCATTTTATAGTTTTGAAAGTTACTGGACAATTTTCTGTAGTGGAAAGTAATACTGTGTAGTTGCTTTGCTTTTTGAGTTGCTGAGATTGAAAAAATTTAAAGGTAATCACATAAGTAAAAAATCATGTGGAATTGTATTTAAATGATAAGGCCTGCTGTTGAGCTGTGTGATTAAATACTAGTCTGTATAAGTTACGGTCACACTAGTTTTCAATAGTCTACACATAATGGAACATAAGAAAAGCTTTTTACAGGCACTCCTCTTCAGATATCCCAAATAATTTTTGTCACTCTCCAGAGCGGGATGAGTTTTCAAATTCTTAGATTGAGTACAGTGCTACTAGTTTTAGGTGAGAGTTGTGTGCATGTGCAGTATTCATCTTTATATTTAAATTTTCTGTGTGGTAACAGTTATTTGGTGACTGAAAATTACTAGAAATACTTCCATGAAGGTCTAGGGATGTGTGTATATGATTGAATACAAGGATGGTTTTGTGACCTAGTTATAAACCACTGACCTATCTGATTACTATCTGTCATCTCGAGTTGTGAAAGAGAATTGGATTTTAGAAAATATTCGGGTTATAAACTAGTATTTTGTTTCTGCTCTGTATCTAGCATCAGGTAGATAGAGTCATGCTTTAACCTGGACAATATTAGATGCTCAGAGGATCCTCTTTATTAAGAGTATTGTTCCTGGCTTGTCTAACGAAATGCATCTATGAAACAATTTCCAAATGCTATACGATCATACTGGGCACCTACATGTCTAATCTTTGTTAATTTTCTGGGAATAAATGACTTAGATTTTGGCAAATGTGCGTATATTTTAGAAAAAGATTTATGACTGCCTGAGGAACTAATATATTGCATGGTTTGCATTTTTTCTTTTTCAGGAGGTAATTCCGTATCATCTCTCCACATCTCCCATTCTGTCTGAGGGAACTGCTTTAATGGAAGCTCAGCTGAAGAGGAACTCCATAGACAGGATAAGAAACCTGGATAGCAGTGCACCCTCACAAGCACCACCCCAAGCCCATGGATCCCAGCCTGCTACTGAAACATCTCCAGTCTGTAGCTCTGTGAAAAAAAGGAGGAAAAAGAGGAGGAAGTCTATGCATAAAATAGATAACTTAAAAAGAGAAGACAATGGAGACACATCAGAAGATGAAGACATGTTTCCTATAGAGATTAGCTCAGAGGAAGAAAAAGAGCCACCAGACAATTCAAGGTATCGCAGTAGAACTGAGATTTGTAATGGAAACCTACTGCTAGGTTAATGTTTCATTCCATACCTTCTAACAGTAATTTCTATCTAAATCAGTACATGCTGTTGATGAACATCTTTCTTTAACAAAAACCTTTAGACTGGAAAGCTATTGAGAATGTTACTAACAAAAATAATTAAAATGAGATTGAAAACGTAAGAACAGTCCTTCATCATGCTGTGAACTAGGTGTGAATTGGATAACATTTCTATATCTCCTTTTAGTTCAGGTTATATTAATTCTTATCTGCAGTAGGGGTTTTTTTTGTTAGGTGAAGTATATGACAGTTCAGTAATCAAGTATGGTTTTAAATGTCACATCTTTCCCTATACCTAGGGTCCCTGTTCCGGATGTGTTTGTTGATGACTTATCTGACGTAAAGGCTCCTGCAGTTTCCACATTTTCTCAGTCTGCATCTTACCCTCATTCAGGTGGAGAATGGTCACCTCTTCAAAGGTACTTTTTCTGATAGTACAGTTCTAAATAATCTTTTGAATTCTTACATGCTAGTGCTATATGAAATCTTACTAAAAAAATTGGTATCAAACATGGTCACTGTCAACTACTATCTGAATACTTTCTATATTTGAAATCAGGTAGTCTAAATATACTGATTCTGTAGTTAAGCAGCAGACGAGGGTAGAACAAGATTATTTCAGAGCAAGGGCTTAATTTAAATGTTTTGAATTGCATTCTGTAAGAAACTTTCTCTACTGACTGTAAAGCTTAGTGCGATTAGCTTCACCGGTCTGGTGATAGTCTGTGTCAAGCCCTTTTGATGGCATTTTGAACTCTGTTTTGTTTGTTTCCTGATTGCAGTATTCTGGATTTTGAAAACTCTAGATGTAAATTCAGCATTCATGTAGCTAATGCACAAAGGACTTATGTTAATCAGCACTTGTGAATAATGACACCCTGTTTTCCTTTCTATCAACATGCTGTGCTGTCCAGTAAGCCTATAGATTGCACAGGGCAATCCTCTCTTCTCGCTGTTCCAGCTGATGGAGGCCTATCTAGCTCTTGCCCTCAACAATCTTCTCACTTTTCTCCTCCAGACAGGTAGAACGATTGTCCTCTCTCTTTTCTGGGCTGCTCTTTAATCCTTTTAACACATTAATACGCCTTTAACACATTAAAAGTATGTGAACTTTGTTGAACTTATAGTTGGACTTATTGCTAACCCAGACACTTTGAAAGAAAGTGACGCTGAAAACCACTTCCTCTGCTTGCCTCTTTGTGGGCATTGACTGGAGGTAAGTTACCGATGGAATGAATATGGCTAATATAAAATCAGGCCAATGAAAACCTGGGTTAAAACTGAAGTTGATTAAGATGATTTTTAAAAAAAAGAACTTAACTAGTGAAAGCTTACATTTCTCTGAAGATTGACATTCCCATGTGGCTTTTTATGGTCATTGTATGTTTTAATGACATTTTTATCCCATGGGTTTCCTGGATTGTTTGCTTGTGCATAGATTGCAAAAGTAAAAACAAAACAAAGGCCTCAGAGATTAAGTGAGCAATAAGGAGTGCAAATCTCATGATGCGAGGAGCTCAGTACCAAAAAAGAACCTCTCTTACTTTGTTCCCTGGCTTGGTGATGGGGAGGACTTTATGTTGGATTGCAGTGGGGGAGCATCTTATAAAGATGACACAGCAGATAAGACATCTTGGCTAAGGTTTAGGAGACCCAGACATAAGCCTTTGCTGTAGTGTAGAATTCCTCTTACTGTTGACTCTTTTCTACAGAGACAAAACTGAATACAGACACATTTTATGATATCTTAAATTCGAGATGTCTCAAGATTCTGCAGACAGGTGCTTTCTCTCCATTAAGTCAGTGGAGAGAAGTCACAGCAACTCAGTTAAAAAATTTTATGAAGGTGTCTGAGTATGACCTCTGTAATTCCTCATTAATGCTGAGGAAGCTTTGAGTAATGAATCAGGCTGAATTGCTTATTGCTTATCTCAACATAGATGCCACACTAGGTGTGTAAGGCTGTGTCGAAACTGCTAATCTTGAGGTTTCCCCAGCTTCTACGTCTGCCCTCTTTAATCTGACTGTGTTGCAGCACCAAGTCAAAGTGAGATCCTGGGACATTCAAGGCTGTTCTCCTCAGTGTTTTTCATGGGAAGGAAGGGCAGGTGCAGAGGTTGGGATGGAGCAGTGATGTGCTCTGGGTGGCTCTATGGGTTTTGCTCTGGAGTTCACTTGTCCTGCAGTCTAGATACAGAGCTAAAGTGCTGCACTAACTTGTGTGAGGAAGGCCCACTGTGTCTACAACTGTTTTCCTCTGGTTGAAATAAGAAACTCTATTATGGCCACCTCAGAGGAGATTCAGAGGCTCTCAGCTAATGTTTTGACATGTGCGTGGAGTAGACCTCTTCTTTTCCTGGTTTATGTGGCCTCAGTCAAGACTGGATTTCTTCTCAGGTCACACTGCTGCTTTTTCAGGGCTCTTTTTGCTTTCAGTGGGAAACTCTGTGAAGATCAGCGTGGTTTGCTATTGCACAACTGCCAACTACAGGCCAAGTTCCTTATTCTTTGGCATTGGATTACATTAAGTGCAATCATAGCCGTTAAGGAATACATAGGACTGTGACACAAATATTCAGCATTTATGGGATATGAATCAGATATGCTGATCTAAATGACTGAAGTTTCCCTTCCTTCTTGTGCAGTGCTGACACGATGGGTGGCTCTAGTTTGATCTGCAATATCTCCACAATCTATGTAAGGCATGAGAATTTCAGCTGGGTTGGGTCAGTGCTTAACTTAAGGACAGGTGAATTGCAAAGCATATTTCATCCCAAGACAATGTCTTGGTGGTGTAATGAATAAGGAACCCATTTTGAGTCTGATCCATGGATACATTTGCAGGATACTGACACTGGGTTGCAAATCCTACATGGTCTTTGTATTCAACCTTATTGACCTCTAGTGGAAGAGTAACATTAATTCAGGATTTCATTTGACCTAGCCAAGATAAAAAAGAAATTAAGGAATGTGATTGTGAGCTTTATTAGTTTTCAGTCTCATTTTACTTTGGTGGCAACAGAATGAAGTGAATAGCAGCCAAAATAGTCCCAGTGCTGGTAAAGGAGATGACATCTGTCATTACATATGGAAGCAGAACTATACAAACAGGAAGTATACAAACAGGATTGGAGTAGGCATAATTGCCATCTGCGTCCATAAACGACAGAGATTATTGTTGCTGTTCCAGAAGGATATTAGTTGGAGAGAGTAGGTATTGAGTATTAAACAACAATATGGTTTATGAATAAAAAAGTAAAGGTATTTCTCTGTAATGGAAAACCAGCTGTCATTGGGAGGCCACCAACCCTGTATTAATGTTTGTGGGTGGCAGAGAAAATTCCATCTTATGTTCCAGATAATATAAGGAATGAGAATGCTTTAGTATCCTTTTATACAAACAAAATAATTTATCCCCTGTTTGCCTTTTGGATGCACGTTTGCAGTCTGATTTGGTCTTGGGCCTTTTAAATTAAGATGACATTGCAATGATAATTCTGGTCTGCCCTGAGGTTGTATTAGTGTTTGTACGCTAATCTACAAGGAGAAATAAACTGAAAAGAATTCTGAAGATCTAACATTTTGTTACTACTAAATCCTTATATTTTATTGTGTAGAAAAGTAGTATTTATAGAATAAGAATTTAGATATCTCTACTGTGCTTGTGTCCAAAGTTTCAGTAGATAGCGTGTACTTTGTGTATTTTGTTTTGGGAGAGTGGGTAATATTTTGGGGGTTAGTTGCTAATCCTGTTCGTAATTTACCGTGGTTATACTTGTAGCTGTGTCTACTCTGAGCTGCTCACTCAGTTGCATGCATGGATCATCCTGTGGCTTTTCACAGCAAGAGCATTCTCAGAGCAGAACTCTGCCTGTTTTAACATACACACATACGCAAGTGCCATATTTCTGGCACTTGCATATGTGTGTCTGGGAATATACATCATGGTTCTTGGGGCTGAGTAACAGCCTGGGCTTCTTTTCCACTCAGTTGTGTGTACAAGGGAACTGTATTTTCAGGGAAAATTATGGAAAAGGCAAGGTTCTCCCCCCACTGCCCCCCATCAGTTGTTCTCACTGCAAAGTGCAGAGGTTCTAGACCAAACTGAAGCAGTGCCTGTATTCTCTCAGGTCATCTGGCTGGGTAAGTGAACCTGGGCTGAGCTACTCTAAAACCCAGACTGGTGATTTTTCTAAGTAAACAGTAGGTATTTTGAAGATTAAAATGTCTGTAGTGCACAGATTAACTTGTGCAGTGACATTTCCTTAAATCTAGATGTTTTGGGCTTAAAGCAGCAATAGAAACAGTATTGCCTGCTGAAATCTTCTGAAGTGACTAGGCTCCTGATTTCCCAGGTTTCAATGGGGCCTAGATGCATGCAAATCTGCAAATCCTACAAACTTGTTAGTGGGAGATACAGAAGTTGCTGGAAAACCCAACAGGAGCTAGAAAATAATTTTTAAATAATGTTATATTGATTCCTTTGTCTGTCAAATGGTAGCTTATACCCTAAGGACTAATAAAAATTTGAAATTCTTAAGACTAAAGATCTTCCACAGTGGTATTGCTTATAAATTTTATAGTTTAATTAGATAATATGGCTAAAAGGTCATAGCGTTTGTTGATATTCAAAATATATCTTACTGCAGCATAGAGGAAAACAACTAATAATGTAGATAATTAGGTTGCTGTTTTTTTCAGATGTGAAATTCACAGATGTTTAAAAGCTGCTTTGTGTTAGTGTGAAGTAATTATTTTCCTGTGACCAATGAATTCCCTACCAGCCAGCTCTACAAAACTGCCTTACATTGAATGCAGCACTGGAACAGGCTGCCCAGGGAGGTGGTGGAGTCTCCGTCTCTGGAGACATTCAAAACCCGCCTGGACGCGTTCCTGTGTAACCTGCTCTAAGGTGGCCCTGCTCTGGCAGGGGGTTGGACTAGATGATCTTCAGAGGTCCCTTCCAACCCCTGCCATTCTGTGAAAGAGCAAAACTGGTTTGGATATTCAGTTTATCCGGAAGGTAAAGAATAAATCAAACATGAAGTATTTATACTAAACATAGTAAGCATTTTGGTTTTGAGAGTGAAGGTAACTCAGTTTGGACGTTTGATTTGGGAATGTAATGGATTCTTTTGTTGCTTGTAGTTTTTAAAGTAGGATTACGTGAGTATCCCAAAGACATACTGTGGCTCAGACAAAAAAAAAAATGGGCTTTGTTCAGGGAGTTCTGGTTGAAATTTTACGACTTGTGTATGCAGAAAGGCAGAGTAGATAATCAGAATTTTTCCTTTTGTCCTTGAAATCAGTGAATCATTATTTATTTATAGCTGACTTGATGTCACGTTATTGAATTCACCACATTAAAAATATTTTACAAACTGATAATTTACTGATTTATTGTTAAATATTTTATATTGACTACTTAGCAAAACAACCAGTTTAATATTTTTGAATTGGTGTAGCTCTTCTGCCGGTTTCCCTATAAACATGCACTTAAGGGCAGAACTGAACAAGTTATTAGAAGGAAGTAATCAACTGGATTCCTTAGACTAATTTATTACTTAGTCAAAATAAAGTGTCTTGTTGATGCGAGTAATTTCTGCACTTCACATCCATTATAACAATACTAACTTCTATTTAAACAATACTAACTTCTATTCATTTACTGTTGCTGCTACCATTCTAATTTTTTTTTCCACACAGAAAAACAAAAATCCTCCTGAAATGTTCAGGTCCAGTGCTCTTTTTCCATCTCTTTCAGCTTCTCAAATCCCACTTCTGTGAGAGCACTTACTAAAAAATGGATGAGACCTCCGAATACCAGTCTAAGAGGACCCTGAACTGCTTAAACTGTTTTTCCATGCTTTCACACTTTCAGTTGGCTAACGATTATTTAAATCTTCAATGCTTTGCATTGGTGGATATCAGTTTGGAAAGTGCTTATTGCATTGTGGTTACTTTTGTTTTTCTAATATTTTTGGTTTATTTTTCTTCAGCCTGTCAGGTTCACGCCCACCTACTCCCCAGAGTGACTCAGAATTAGTCAGTAAACCTACGGACAGAAGTGGACTGAAGAATAATCCCCACATGCACTGGGCATGGGGAGAGCTACCCCAGGCTGCAAAGGTATCCAACAAAATGTGTTTAATTCCTACTAGTATCTATTGTGCTTTAATGGGCCACATGTGCTTATTCTATTGCAGACTAATGAAGAGGGAATGGATCCTGTTTTTACATAAAATTTCAATGTTTTATGTAAAAGAATTCCATCTTGCTCCTTAGGAGGTACAGGAAAGTTCCTTCTCCCATGGGTGTTCTCAACACCAATGATACACAGTAGAAAATGAAGAAGTACCTGAGACGTAGTCTTGTAAAAGTCAGAAGTTTAAACAACATATAAAATTAAACCCAATGTCCTTTGGTAAATCACTGAAATTCATAAATGGTCTTAGGTGGGAATTAGGTGCTTGGTGTTAGCAGTGTGGCTCACAAAAATTAATATTGGTTACTTGAGTACATAAACATCCAGAAACACCGGCAGTTCTGTGTCTCTGCAGGCCCAGACATGCCGTTCTCTTGGCTGAGCTGACTGGCTTGTTGCCTGTCTCCTGCCTGGAGCCATTTGGCCCAGTTAGATGGCAGGATCTGGAGTGTGCCAACACCATTGTCTCCCATGCTGCACAGTAGCCATGTGCAGCTGAGTACACTGCAGGTCCATCAGGTTCTGGCTGGGTCCTTATGATAGCTGTGGAGTCAGAGCATTCATATATAGGGAAGGAGAGATTTAGGGCTTATGCCTGCCGCAGGGTGTGAGAAACAAAGGTTCCAGTGCCATACTGCAGCTATGGGAGCAGGAGTGGTGCAGGGTTTAGCCCCTTCTGCTGAAGGTTAGCTGCTCTGCAGAAAGCACTGAAGGGGTGATGGGGTCAGGAACAGTATAGAGAAAGAAAATTTCTGCTTTACAGTTCAAGGAAGTGGGTATCCTCCTCAGAAAAGACTTGCATTGTGGTGGTGGCACCAGAATTATAATGGTGCTATTATAATTTATTTTTAATTCACTCTTGGTAGCTAGTGACTAAAGCAGGGATGGGAATCCAGAATTCTTAATTCCTTCAGAAGATCCCTGGCTTCTTCTTTAGTAGGCCAAAGATGAGCTGTCCCACCACCTCTGCATTATTCTCCTCCTTATGTATATTACAAGAAAATTGGAAGCTATTCCCTGTACATAGAAAACTGATTTAAGTGCACAGGTCCAGGCAGGAATTTTAAATTGGCATTTCCAGTTTAGAATTTAGGGTTTCCTGTTAGTAGATTTGGGTGTTTAATTTTTATGCCAATCATACAGTCTGATGTGTACTGCAAGTCTTATTCCTGGAGGCTTTTCCCACTGCATGTGGGATGTCTATGTCTATGGCCAAGCTATTTGGAGTTGAACTGGCCATACCTGAACTGAGAGTTATGCTTTGGATGCTGTGTGAGCCGGCACAGGCAGGACTCAGGAACCATGGATGAAATGCAAAGAGTAAATTTATTTTCGTTACCTTGCCAATCGAGGGATTCCCCAAAGCAGCACCTGGGCAGAGGCACACAAGCAGGAACACAGGCACTGAGGAGCTCAGGCCATGCTAGAGGACCTGTCCTGGTCCCTGAGAGCATCCTGATTGTGTACAAAGTCCAGTCTGCACTCCCTTCTCATGTTTGTTGGGGTTCCCTTCTGAAGAAAAGCTAGGATTTGTGCAGGAAGGGAGGAGGGCAGGGTGGGAGCTGTGATGTGCTCCCAGGCAGGTGGGTGGTAAATGAGGCTTTTAGAGCACATTGCAGAACACATCTTTCCTGGCCCCAAGATGCAGGTGAATTTTGTGCAAGGAAGTGCACAGCAGAGTGATCTTTCATACTCTAGTCTCCACCTCAGTTAGTTATGGCTTTCTGCTGGAGTTTATTACCTTGAGAATCTGATCTTGCTGGAGTGAACAAAACAGGTTAAACTCTGGCTGTTGCATTTTTAAAGAGCTTTTCTTTAAAACAGTCTGTTTATTTTTCCTCACAGGCCAGTTCTCTGCTGAAAACAAAGGAACCCAGCGTGGTGGATGTAAATCCTTCTGAAAGTACGCACTTTCGGGTTATCCAAAGTTCTCCTATAGATGAGTTTAACACCGTGTGTCCCCTACCTGCCCTTGGACAAGCAGATGCAGCAACTGCTGATGAAAGCGAGCCCTTACCAGCTGAGACAAATAAGCCAGACATAGAGTCACCAGAAGCAGCTGTACCACCGTTGCCTGCCAATGAAGAAATAAAACAAGCTGCAGCTTGCTCAGCCCAACCAGCTGGCAAGACAGATTCCCCTTCCAGAAAGAAAGGTAAAGCTGTTGATTCTGCACTTTTATATGTATGAATTTGTCTTTAAATTTCATGGTGATAAAGCACCTCATTGTCATAGCAATTTATCTGTGTCCTGAAGGCACTTTCAGATTTGAAAAGGAATAAGCTTTGGAGAGAACCTTCAAAACCAGAGCTGTGTAGTAGGCTGTTCGCAGAAGCTCTGTAGTAAGATAGAAGATTCTCCTTGGTCTGAGAATTTTGGCAGCTCTGTGTGTGTGAGCATGACTGCAAAACTTGCTCCAAATTTATCCATATTTGACGGATTTAGAAATTTCACTTTTTGGAACAAGCACACTGTAGATCTGCTGGTTCACGTGCTCTGACTACTTTCTGAGTAATTCATTGGTAAATGTGGAACCTCTGCCCTAGTATGGAATTGTAGTATGTCTTTTGCACAAACAACAGATTTGCCATAAAATAACTTGTATTTGTTTCACATGAGCAATTCCAGTTCTGTGTGGTACTTGTCCTGTCCTGAATTTGTGAAATATAATTTGGTCTGCTTTTCTACTTCTTAATTTCTAGGCTCTATATCCATGGTATTTTGTAATAAGTGTTTCAATTTTCACATGAATCTTATTTGGTTGCAAATGTTATGTTTTAGAGCTCTGATTGTTCTATAATTATGTAAAACCTATGTAAGCCTAGTTTGTGCAGCTGCTTTTTAATCAGTAAACATACAAGTTTCTTATTCACTTCCCCATGCATTCCACTGTCTTTGGAGAAAAAAAATAAGTGTTACTCTGCTTCATATTCAGTGTTTACGTAACTTTTTTTGTGATGCTTGATGTTGGGATTTGGGACAGTGAGAAGTCGTGGGTTTTAGAATGAATTCCAAATTAGGTTTTGGCCTTACAGTGTTTACTTGTCTGCATGTACCAGCAACAGGACAGCGATGACTCTCTGTGTTGGTACTAGTGAAAGACCTAGGAGGGATATCGTGTCCCCCTCAACGATGCATGTGCACACACAACGCATCAGTTGTATGTGCTAAACAGTGGGTTGTCTCCATAATGAGCCAGTTATAGTCTGTGAGTGACTATAGTGTATAGTCTGCTGTGTTATTTCTCTTTTGCAAGGGGGAACTGAAGATTAGTGCTGGAAGATTAAATGCTCCAATTGCCTTACTGTGATAATAGGCCTATGCAAATGCTCTGAAAGTTTTCCTTTTGCTATTTGTCTACAGTGACCACTGACTTCTATTTCCCAGTGTTTTTTTTCTGGGATAAGGAGGCTTCAGCATATCAAAACTAATCCTCTGCTGTCCCATTTTGTGTATTCAAAGTCTGAACAATGTGTGTGAGCAACTTACTTTGAAATTTTTGGCAGTACCATTTTATACACAGTTCACAAACTCTTATAACTCTTCTGGTTTCTCAACCTTAAAACGAATAGTTCAACAGTACTAACAGTTCTGGCTTGTTACTCAGAAAATGCTCATTAATAGGCTTATTTGTGCCATCCCTTACAGACAAACGAAGCCGGCATCTTGGTGCTGATGGTGTCTATTTAGATGACCTCACTGATATGGATCCAGAAGTTGCTGCACTTTATTTCCCCAAGAAGTATAAGTCCTTTCCTTATATTTTTACTATTTAAAGAGCTCTTATCACCTTCCAGATTTAGATCAAACTCTTCACTGCCAACCAGATAAGAACTCTCTTTCAGAGTCCAAGCAGAGGTGAAGGCAGAAGGAAAATAAATTTCTGTAGAGAGGAATATTAGAGCTTTTGGAAGGCTCTGCATTTGGGACTGAGAAATGTGCTTGAAGCTGACTTTCTATTTCAGTCAATTAAGCATCATATATTGATTGTGGAGTGTTATGTAATGTACACTGATGTTTGTGAGTGTTACTCACATGCCCTGGGAGAGCAATTGGCCTTGGGATATATTTATCCCTGTGTCCTTGCTTATTACCGTGAAGAACATATCTTACTGTTAACGGTATTAGCACAAAATTTTTGCTCTGATGTTGTTCTACTGTGGGTGAGCACCTATAAATATGAGTGTTAGAAAATAACTTTTGGAAGATACATGACAGATTTATTTATGAAAATATTGCAACCTGAACATAAAATTTCCAACTTGTTCCAATCTTTTTTAGAGCCTCTTATAACACAGTCCTCTTTCCACATCATAATCTAGTCATTTGACTAAAGTCATTGAGCAACAACTAAAGTAGCTTGCATATTTTATTTTTCTTTCTTGCTTGCTTAAACTCAGTTGTTGTAATATTAGCATTTCAATAAAACTGAGGAAGATTAGTAATACGGAGAAAAAAATTGGATTGAAAATTCCTTTCTGAAATGCGTTCATATAAATCTGGAATGGAAAGCAGAGTTTGAGCCTGCATTTTGTAATAATGCTCTCATCTATACACGGATTTTAAGTGGGTATAATGATTTATTGTTTCTTAAAATTTTAATCCTATGTATTTTATTTATATATACATAAATACACAAACATACACATCCTTTGTTTTGACTTTAGCTATAAGTTTATATAATTAATATAAATTAAATAATAAACTAATATGTTTATATTGTTAAACATATGTTAATATGTTTAACTTGTTCCTGTGTGGGAATAGTTTCACTATTATAAACTCTGTTTATACTAGCATTATTATGTCTAAGGTTGTACAGTTTATTGTCTTATATTTCCTATCTCTTGTAAATAAGTGCAGCTATAATTATACATGCCTTGATTAGGCAAGTAAGTAGAAGCAATCTAATGTTTAAGGGTAGGTGAGTCCTGTATTACTTGGTTTAAATTTTATGGCAAAACCAGGCAAATTTGCTTTTTTCTTTCTTTTTCTGTAAGTGTGTGTCAGATGTTAACAGTGCTTGTTGAGGGGAGAGAATATGAGAATGAATACATGAAGACTGAATTCCTGATTTTTCTTTTCCAGTGGGGATAACGCCCAAAGCAAGAACACAAACGACGCGGCGCCACGGTCTGCCAGCCAATCTCCGCAGTCCGTTGGGAGCTCAGGTGTTGACAGTGGAGTTGAAAGCACCTCGGATGGAATTCGAGACTTGCCCTCCATTGCCATTTCTCTCTGCGGAGGCCTTACTGACAACAAAGAAATAACCAAAGGTACAGAATGACCTTCTGAATTACAGGCCATGTGCTGACAGCCAAGTTTCAGCATCCTAGACCGAGGAAGCAGTGCCCTCCTGTGGCTGTACTCAAGAATGTGTAGAGAACATAAACGCTGTCCCTGAAATGTTCTTTCCTAGAATTTTTCACACTTAAAATAGTAGGCTTATATAGGACTTATATTTTTAACACACTTCAATCCACTATATACTATTTTTTTTTCAAAGTATTTTACTCGTATTTTTATTTCCTGATAATACTACGTTTCATGTCGCAGTAGTGTTAATAGTGCTTTTGCCACTTGATACAGTATATAGCTAGGAAATTCCAGCTGTTGGTATCAGGAATGAAAAAAAGGGTCTGTAAATGGGAATACTAGGAGGAGGAGTTGGAAACTCTAACCTGAGTTCCTGCTCTACCCAGTTTCTTGTGTGACTCAGATCATTTACGGTGCTCTCTGCTTTAAACTTCCAGCTGCATAATGTGAAGATAAACGAATTAAGACTGGCAATTTCTTCAGTTCTGAAAATCATATGAGCCTGATGCTACACTGATTGCTGTTCAGAAGCTAGTTATTAAAATATTTCAAAAACACTGTGATTTATTGGAGCTGGATTTGTTATCTGGATCACTTGTGAATTGCGTAGGCTTTTGTGAAAGGAGTTACAAGAAGTGGAAAGAGTGCTTATGAATAAACATTTTCATTTTGCTGATGGCCTTATAAGTGATAATTAAGTTTCTGGCTATAGATTTACATATATGTAGAGCCCATCAGTTCCATCTCCTAACCTGTACAGAGGATCGATGAAAGGCATGACAAAGTACTTCCTTGTCTTGCTTGAAAGCCTGATTTTCCACCCTCACAGTTCCATCCTTGAGCTTTCACTTAGCTTGTATTTTGAGCAGGAAAGACACCCAGCACCTAACAAAGAGATCCTCAGCATCTCCTGAGATTGAGAGTCTCTGAACATCTTGTTTGTATATCACTGCTAATCTCATCACCCTAGTAATGACGGGTTGACCCTGAATGTGAAGCCTATGTGTCTGAGAGATGCTAAGAGGTTTAAGTTGGCCCATCTCTGGCATCTCTAAATGCATACTTTATCTATGTAATTTTTTCTCCCCACAGAAGAATTCTTAGAACATGCAGTAACATATCAGCAGTTTGTGGACAATCCTGCTATCATTGACGACCCTAACCTTGTGGTTAAGATTGGAAATAAGTAAGTACATTTCAGGACAAAACTATTTTACTGTTGTAACAAAACCACTTCTGTGGCACTTCAGTGCATTGGTTCAGTTTCACCATAGTTGAAAAAATAGATTTTGAATATTTATAGTTTAGATTCATCCAGAAAGAGTCAACTATCTAGTGAATTCAGGCTCTTTAGTTACCTTTCCTCCTTTAAATTGAGAGTAAAGAGCAGTTTCAGATGACCTGTTACAGCTAACTGACACAATTTGAATTTCAAGAAGCTAGTATTAAATGCTAATAGTGTTCACACTCAATTGGCAGACTAAAAATGAAATAGGATATGAACTTGCTAAGGCTTGCCCTGAGCCAGTTTGAATAATTAATATTTATAGGGATATGGCAGTCTGCTTGCAAGCACTCTGCACCCAGCAGTTTGCCTGTATGTACTAATTATTTTGCTAATATGCCTCTATGGAGGCATTGCTTTTCAGGACTTGTTAAATTTCACCCACCAAGCGTGAGACTTCTATTTCTGTAAGGCTAAGTATGTTTCTATTGCTGGCAGCTTTTTGGAGGGTGTTTTAACTTGAGAGCTCCTTGCACACAATGTTACAGAGTAAAGGAGGGATCATGGCATTGTACTGCCCTTAGAGGTTAGGTTACCTTTAGTCATAGACATCGCTCATCCAAATCTGACATGCCTGCTGCATCCTTATGTGATAGTTTGTGCTGTGTATGTTACCACTTCATACCTCACTCTCTCTGTGGTCTGAGGTGAGTCACTTACTGCTTCCCTGCCACAGTTCTCTGAATTTGATGGTAATGTTTACCTGCCTACTGATACGTTGGGAAGAGAGGAGTACTTAGGGAGGATCCTACTGTCGTGTTGTCTGGATGTCATGTGAGGTTCAGCTTCCCTAGGCACATGGATGGTAATACTGTATTTGTCTACGCTCTGTAACAAGAGTTGACCCATGTTCCACACATAGTAGCAAAAGCTTGACATCCTACAGACTACGGCCCCTAACTTTTACGTAGTTCCTTGATGGAAAAACAGTGAAAACAGCTTGTAGAAAATGTAGCTCATGCTATGATAATGAGGGATAGTAAGGACATGAGGAAGGTACCACAAATACCCTTTCTACTTAAGGACCTAGCTTTGTTGTGTGCTTTGAAAAGTACATACTGTAAATACCTGTGAACATACTGTGGAGTAAGGCAGGTTTGCTATTGCTGGTACAGGCCAGAGTTTGACCTGTGCAAAGGATGCTTTGTGGCCTTAACTTGGCAGATGATAAATACTGGGTAGACTGTGCATTGGAACCTTGGGATTACAAAACGCTGTAATTGTCTCTCTTGCATGCCCAGGTACTACAACTGGACGACAGCTGGTCCTCTTCTGCTGGCAATGCAGGCTTTCCAGAAACCTTTGCCAAAGGTGAGATTGAACATCAAGGTTGGTCAGAGGAGTTATGAAAATCTGCCATTTATTAAGACAGGGAAGAGGGTTATTGTACAAAAAAATCTGCACATCCGTAATACCTATTTACATGTAACCATCTAGTTTATGCTAAGGGCTAAATAAGCAGGACTAAATTTGGTCTGTGAATTGTGTTTATTCGCTAGACTAAGATCATTAAAAATACTTTGAAGGAGTAAAACTTCCTGTTTTCCTTCAGTATTACGAATTGGAAACATAAATTATATTGATCCATGTTAGTGTTTGCTGTAACTGAATACTTTCTATTTTATCTGTATACAGCGTATATTATAAAGTAAAAATAGAGACCAGGAATTTTAACCTCAGGAAATAAGCTTTAACTACTAGATGAGGAAGGCCTGTAGCTTGCTAGTTTTCTGTTTCTCTGTTGGTTGTTCACAACCAACTTGAGTAAGTAATGGCAGATAGCTACAACTATGTTGGAATGGCCTGTATGATTGGGAAGGTTTACTTGGCTGAACTGTACCTCTGAAATTAAAATTACTCATTTATGCTACTAGCCATTGTACTGGTTTTCTTAATGACTTGTTAATTTGATTTGCTGTAATAATGGAACTAAGGATTTGAAATACTAGGATGCTTTTTGAAAAAAGACTTTATGAAGTGATTGAAAGGCGAGTTTTTGCAAAAAAGGAATTCATGTTCTGCAAAATACACTTAAACACATGTCTAACTGTAAGCATGTGAACTATCTCACTAAAAATCAATAGGACGTGTGCTTGAAGTTGTCCGTATGTTTGAGAACTCCCTTAAGTTGTAGCTATTGTTCTCAACAGTTGCATTTCATTCTCAGTAGCTCCATCCGCTCCTTGTTTTTCTTATTTTTGTTTAAAAAGTTCTCAACTTCTTTGCTCAACTTTATTCCTCTGTCATTTATTTCTTTTCTCATATACTTTAGATAATATAGTGAAGATAACCTATGGAAACACTGAAAAAAAGGGATGCTTTGTCCCTCACATTAGCTGAACTCAACCCTTCAACCCTCTGTCTTACCTGCTAAGAGTTCTTGGAATCTTTTTTTTTTTTTTT
>VXBO01007990.1:186492-231648 GCA_013400135.1 Rhinoptilus africanus
TTTTTTTAAAAAAAAATCACGAATTAATGCCACAGTTTTACTTTGACTTATTCTAGGGCATACCAAATGCTATGGCCACCTTACTGTAATATTTTCCCCTTTTATCTTTTGCTTGCTCTCTAAGTGAAGGAATTCAGCTCTCCTTGTCACACTGCATAAGGCTCCAGTCATTACGGGGATTGAAAGACACTTTTCTCTACTGAGGTCTAGTATATACAACCAATGAGAAGTAGCCAGAGTTTAAAAAAAAAAAACAGTTGTAAGATTTGTCAGTCAAATTCATAACATCATACTAAATTCATGAAAGCTAGTAACTTCTTTGACTTTTTTCCAATCTGGTGATTAAATATGAATGTTGTAGTTAATCTCATTTAAAAATGTCTTGCATGTGGGTTTGTTACTGTTTTGCATGAGAGCTCCTTCAGAAAGTGATTTTTTTTTAACATGATTTGCAGTAAATCAACTTAAAAACAGTAGGTTCTCCATTCTAGACATTATACTAACACCTGTTTATGCTTTTTTTTTCTTCTTTGATTTTATCTGTTTTTCATTTTCCTTTTAAAAATACCATAAGTATTCATGCTTAAGTTACTTCAGAGCAGCTCTGGATACCATTAGATTTTGCTTTAATAGAATTTATGGTCCACAGACAGTATGTTTACTTTTATTCTACTTATTATAAGTTAAAATTGTGTGTTTGGCACTTTCTTTCATTTACATATATCAGGTTGTCTTTTGTTTTGGCTTTTTTTATGTTACCATCCATTTATCACAGGCTACTGTGGAATCTATAATGAGAGACAAGATGCCCAAAAAAGGTGGAAGGTGGTGGTTTTCGTGGCGAGGGAGGAACAGCACTATTAAAGAGGTAAGTTTAAGAAGCAAGTGGAGTTTCCCTCTGGTTGCAGTGGGAAGGCTGGATACCTCCATGTTCATTCCTTGGAACTTTGCTTCTGAGAATAGCTCAATATTCAGTTTGACTGAGGATATACACATTAAGATGTTTAAACAGTGTTTAAAGTGTGATTTCTTCTGACTTCAGAAGGCTTTGGATCAGACCCTACCTGAAACATTTGCCTGCAGTGTTTTGGTTCTGCATTTATTTTCATTACACAAACCTGAGGCAGTATTATCTAACGGATTAAATCTGTGTTTAGGAATTTAAAATCAAAGAGCTATGCCACTAATTTAATATTTTCTTCCAGATTTCTGCAGCTTTCTTTTGATAGTTGAAGAACAGACATATTTATGAGTAGTGTGAGCTGTAAAATTCAGCAAAACCTAAGATGGAAAATTGACTATATATTAGTTTTTAAAGTCTTTTTGAATTTAATTTCTGAGTATTAGAAGTTTGTGGTAACAGTCTTAAAGCCATGGATGAACATTAAAGAACAATGAAAAAAGTGAAACTTTATATGAAATATTGATCTCCTGTCTAGACATATTTAATCTTTAAAGTTGGCTAATAAAACCTCTTCATTTTAATTTATACTATTGAAGCATTAGTACTTGAGGGGAGAAAATGACTTCTAATACGTTTTTATGGTTGTGCCTCAGTCAATGAACTTTTTTAGCCTAGCATGAAATAACCATTATACTGAACTGTAGGTATGAGATTCAGAGCACGAGACTTTAGTTTTCACAGTTTGTTGAAGTTTTTAGAATTTCTCTCTGAGTGGAAGTATTGGTTATCTCTTGAGCTGTGGCAGCTATAAATAGGTAGGGACAGGTGGTGTTGTTTGTGTGTTTCAAAATCACTCACTATTGAAAAATCTTGTGGAATTAAATTGATAGAGTTTAGCATCTACTCAAGGTAAAAGCAGTCTGGAAAATTTTATTGGATTAGGGATTTTAATGATTCTATGAAAGGTAATTGTAATATTTTTTTTTTATTTTCACCAGAGTCATACTTTACTTTTTCAAGTGAAATCTAGCTATCTGAGATGCATGAACTGCGAAGTTACGGGATTTATCCCAGAACTTCAACAGTCCTAGATGTGAAATCTGATATTTCTGTACTTTCCATCTTAATTCTTGTTCTGAGTTTTATATTTGCAATTTTTAATTCTTTGCACAAGCTTTATTCTTTAAGAAAACCATGACTTTGAAGTTTTGTTTTGCTTTGCCTACAAGCAAAACAAACATGCAGTTGATCTTTACGAAGTCTGTACAAGACAGAATTCTGTTTCAAATATTTTTCTAAAAACATTTCCTGTCTGCCCAACAAGAGATGCTTGGCTTCTCATACTTGTATTTTTGCAGGAGACAAAGCCAGAGCAAGGTATGAGTGGGAGTGGACTTACAGGAGAAGACTCTTCACAGATGAGCATGGCAAACAGGTACCCTCAAAATTATCTGTACCTGAAATGAGCAGGAGTTACCATTTAAAAATGAAAACAAACTACCTCTTATAATTCAATAAAGGTGTCAGGGAAATCTGTTTAATTTATTATCCATTGCACTAAAGTGCAGCTAGGAAGGCTCTACCCGTGGCAGGGTTGCAGGCCTTGCAAGTGCACTCCGGCATTTCTGTGGTTTGGCTGGCAGCTCCGTGTTACACATTCCAGCCCCTTCAAAACAAACAATAATTGGAGCAGTTCTCTGAAGCTATACGTATTTCTCCAGAGTTTTCAAGGGAACATCATAGATGATACCATGCTGTTGTTAATCCCAGTTGCTAAAATTTATGATTTATTTACATTTATGTTCTAACAACTTAATTTGTTCCTGCATATTTTGGGAAGTTCGGGGGCCAAAGACTTTTCATAGATTTTTTTCACAGGCAGTAGTCATGGTTTTCTATTACTTCTCCTCAAGGATTGCAGAAGTCTCTTACTTCTCGTGCTCCAAACTAACTGTACTGTGTGGCCGGAATCTCTCCTTGACGAGGGTTCTGTAAGATGAGATTTAACTTGCTTTGGAGGCTTTAGAGGGATGAATTACCCAGGGACAGCTCTCCTACCTTGCCCCTTTTCTGTACATACAGGTCTTTACTGTAAAGACATCCTGGCTGTTTGCACTTAGAGCTGAAAAGGGCCAGATTTAAATATGCTTTATGCTCTTTAAGTTAAGTTCAAGGATCACCCTTATGAAATAAAAAGGCATTGTCTGTCATTCTTTTTGGAGGTTAGCAGTTGCAGTCCAGGCAAATGTGCTAGAAGGAGGATTCCTCATTCTGTAGGAGACTAGCTGTTATCTCAGGTGCCTCTCTGAGTTTGTGAGAGCCACAGACTAAATCGGAAAGGCTGATTTTCCTTTTAAGGATGACAAGTGACATTTAGGTCTGGTTTTTTACATGGTTGTTTAAAGATAAGCTTTAAAGAGGGATTAAAACTTCAAGCAGACTAGATTCTGTAATTGGTGTTCTTTGTTTAAATTTTAACTGACCTTAGAAATCTGTCATTAAGAATTTATTGCTCTCAAGCAAAATGTGACAAGCGGGATGTTGAGTAAAGCTTTTGAGAGCCAGTGTTACAAAGGATAAAACAGGTTTTTAAATGTTGCTAGGCATAACATGCAGTACCTTGATATTGGGTCAAGACTTCCTAACATCAGACAACATAGACGCGTTCCTGTGCCACATGCTCTAAGGTGGTCCTGCTCTGGCAGGGAGGTTGGACTAGATGAGCTCCAGAGGTCCCTTCCAACCCTATGATTCCATGATTCTAACATCTAGGTGCGATCGAAATGAGAGGCAAAATGTTGATTGTTTTAAAGATGAGATTTGTTGGATCTGAAAGGGTATTTTACCTTCCACCTCAGGAGATTCATTTCTTTACTGTAGGAAAACTTATTTTCTGAAGAAAGATATATATAGCAGGAAAGAAAATGAATTATACTGATGTGTATTTAAAAAGAATTGTGTAAAGGAGCTCAGGTTTTGTGACTTATTATCATCTCCTATGGAGTAATCCTGCAAATTCTGGAAAAAAAAATATCCAATTATCTAAAGTTGCTTATTGAAAGAGAAGGAGGAGTTAGTTTCTATAACAAAATTTCCATGATGTGGATTTTTTTTTTTATTATTAATTGTTAATTCTTTGGAGGAAGAGAGAAGGGGTGGAAAAGAAAGCCAGCATAACAAATGCCTCTTTATTTTGGGAACTGAGGAATTCTTGTAGCTACAGTATCTAATGGGCATTATTTTTTTACCAGCATGAGATTTTTGAGTCAATATGGCTGAAAACTACCTTATAGACATGTGAATGACTAGAACAATCCAAGTATGAATAATGGGGAACATGCGTGAATGAAAATTCACCACTTCATTGATATATTTAAAGCCATGATGTGAATGACCTCCTGCGAGACGGTGCTTAGGAGCAGAGAATCAATGACTTATTTGGTGACTCACAGTTAATGCATTTTTAATGGATACTGAGATGCATTTACTGACATGATAACATCATTTTCTGTGTGTGCAATGTTCCAGAATAAAAGATGAATCTTCTTCAAGCGATGAAGACCCTAGAGCTGCCAAACAAAACCTCGGGTCATTACAAACCAACTCAAGTCATCTCTCATTATTGTCTGGAATCAGTTACAAAAAAACACTTCGACTCACTTCTGACCAGCTTGTGAGTTAATTTTACATCCTTGTCCTGAAATGTCATTTCTGTAATGCAACATGAACAATACTGTTATTCAGGCTTGCAAAGCTTAATTAGCTCTTAGGTCTTGCATTTAATTATCTCTTGTTATGTTTAAAAAAAAAAATCATTTTCCTTCTCTTTTCAGTATTAAGCATGAATGTTGTACCTTGCAGCAAGTGCTGGGGTTCAGAAATTGGGAGACATGGGTTCACCATTTACAAAAATATCAAAATTAAGTTCCAAATTATGTATTTTGCTACCTGAATAAGTGTACTGGAACCACATCCTTTTTGGATTATGTATAATGTGTATATGTTAACCCACAGGCCTCTCTTTTTTTTTTTTTTTTTCCTTTTTTCCTCCTCTCCTTTCCATTCCCCTCGTTCATAGGCAGTCACATTTTACATACATACGATTTTCTGTTAGTAACTTCTGAAAGAGCTGCTTGTGAATTTACTATGAGGCCAGGCTATTAATTTCTTTGGAGCCAATTCTCTTCCTCTGTAACAGAGGTGTTTTGACTAATGGTGACAAAACCCTTAGAGTTTTGTCTTCTACACTTTCCAATTTGATCTAGAAAAATGGTCTACTTTAGGGAAATACTTTTTGTCGTCTTATCTACAGCCAATTAATTTTCTGAAGGAAACCCACACAAGGCATACAGCATTAAACAGCCCATCACTCACTGCCTGAATAGTTTGTAAGAAATGTAGGATTTTTCCCAAGAGACATATAGGATACGTTGGTAATTTTCTATAGCACAGAAAGCAAGGGTTACACAAATATGTAAACAAATGATTAGGTCCACAAATAAAATCGAATCATAGAATACCAGGTTGGATGTGACTTCAAGGATCATCTGGTCCAACCTTCCTTGGCAAAATTACGGTCTAGACAAGATGTCCAGCTGAATCTTAAGTGTCCAATGATGGGGAATCTACCACTTTGCTGGGGAGATTATTCCAGTGTTCTCTTTATGAAAAATTTTCCTCCTGTGTCCAGTTGGAATCTCCTCAGGAGTAACTTGTACCCATTACCCCTTGTCTTTTCCGTTTGACTCCTTCTAAAAAGGGAGTCTCCATCTTATTTGTAGCCACCTTTTAAATACTGCAATATAGTGATAATGTCTCCCCTAAGCCTTCCTTTCTCAAGGCTGAACCAACCCACTTCCCTCAGTCTTTTGAGAGGCTTCCCAGTCCTTTGATCATCTTGGTGGCCATTCTCTGGACCCTCTCCAGCCTGTCCAAATCATTTTTGCATAGCGGGGACCAAAACTGAACGCAATATTCCAGGTGTGGCCTGACAAGTGCCGAGTAGAGAGGGATAATGACTTGTATATCTTTGCTGGTGATGCCCTTGCTGATGTAACCCAGCAGCCTTTGGCTGCCTTTGCCAGCAGCAGCACACTGTTCACTCATGCTGAGCTGCTTGTCCACCAGGACCCCCAGGTCCCTTTCCACAGAGCTGCTCCCCAGCCAGGTAGATCCCAGCCTGTGCCGCACTCCTGAATTATTTTTTCCCAGGTGCAACGCCTTACACTTGTCCTTTTTGAACTTTATGAAGTTCTTGTTAGCCCACTTGTCCAGCCTATCTAGGTCTTCCTGCAAGGTGGCTCTCCCTTCCGAAGCATGTGTTTCCCCACTCATTGGGTATCATCAGCAAACTTCATTAGGATACACTTGATCCCATCATCCAGATCACTTATGAAGGTATTAAACAGCGTCAGGCTGAGTATTGATCCCCTGGGGACCCCGTTTGTGACAGGTTGCCAGTTTGAAAAGGAGATAATCACCACCTGGCATGTCAGCCAGTTCCCCACCCACCACACACACCACTTGTCTAGACCATGACCCATCAGTTTCTCTGGGAGGAGGCTGAGCAGACCTGCGTCAAAAATGTTGGAGAAATCCAGCCAGACAATGTCCACCACTCCCCCCTCATCAGGCGAGCAGATTGCTTTGTCACATACTCCATTTGACCATGTCACATGCTCCATTTGACTTGTGATAGCCCCCGGGAGGATTCGTTCCATAACTTTGCCAGGGACTAAAGACAGACTGATGAGCCTATGGGTGACGTTAGCCTTCTTCCAGTCTTCTGGGATGTCCCCCAATCTCCACGACTTCCTAAAGATTCTGGAGAGCAGCACTGCTTGATGTCAGCTGGCTCTCTTAACACCCTTGGGTGGATATTTTCAGGGCCCACCGATATGTAGGGCTCAAGCTCCTGTAATAGTTCACTTACCAACTCTTCCTTCACTGATGGTGGGTCTACGTTTGCATCAACATGGATTGTTGTTCCCAAGGCTTAGGGCCCAACAGTGCTGGTAAAGGCCCAGCGTGTTGCTAAGTGATGCAGGAGACAGTGGGACAGAAGGGCAGGGAACTGGGAAAGCTGAGGAAACTTGGTGGAGACTGAAGGGTAATAGGTCATATGGTATAAGAGGTGGGTTATTACCAGAAAGAGATGTAATACCGTAGAACACAAATCCCCATAAAGACACACTTTAATTAGACTTCACGGAACTCCTCATTACCTACATTTCTCTCTGCTTGTGTATCTATATCTCAGAGTGGAATCCCCTCATATTCCATAAATCCCACCTCATAAGTCCCTATTCCATAATTTGTTATTTCTTATGGAATCCCATCTTTTGGGGATTTTTTCTTTTAATATCTCTGACTGTGAAACAGAATTTTTTTGTTTGTTGTCTTTATTGTGCTCTATAAATCAATGCCTAACATACACCACAGAGGGCAAACCTCTGCTATCATTATTTAGACATAGCTCTGCTGAAAGCAATGACTCAGTGTGACCAAGGCAATGATCATCTGTGCCTAGTGTTTGCACTGTGTCCATTTCATATGCTTAGTTTGTTGGTTATCTTGCTGATAATGTCTTGCAGAAAAGCTTAAAGCTCAAGAATGGCCCCAACGATGTGACCTTTAGTGTTACAACACAGTATCAAGGCACTTGCCGCTGTGAAGGCACCATTTACCTATGGAACTGGGATGATAAAGTTGTTATTTCTGACATTGATGGAACAATCACCCGGTGAGTTCATGAGCAGCGAGAGGCTTTTTCTGCAAGGATGAGATGTCCTTGGGACTAAAGGAAAAAGTAATTAACAGGGAATTTTGAGTCACAGAATCATATTCTAGTGGGTTTTTTGGGGGGGTTGTTTGTTTTTTTTTTTTATTTGGGTTTCAAACAATGCAAGAATCATTATAAAACTAAAAATTCAGCTAAAGGCACATGGTATATTGGTCACCTAATTGTGTTTTGTGATAGTATTTACAGTAGTATTGGAGGACCTTCTGCAAAATCCTATCCTTTTTGCTACATCACACTTATGAAGTGCACTAGCTACATTACAAAGAAGAAACACGTGAATTCTATTTTAAAAGGCATTATTGGGGCAAATGTCAGAATTAGAATTTGATGGAAAGTTTCAGATTAGTACTCTGAGTAAACCCCACAATTTTGGAGTGACCAAAATGATTCACTCACTGATTTTTATTTAACACTGGGGAAAACCATGATGTGTGGAACAGGGAAACACATAATAAAAATACAGGTGTTTTCTCTTGACCTTTTAAAAGGAAATGCTTAGACTTGTTTCAAAATCAATTTCTTTAAAAATCAAATTTGGCTATATCTAATTAGAAAAAAGAGCAAAGGAAAAATAATTTCCAAGAGCAATCTGGGGTGAATTAAAATACTTAAGCTGAAACTCTTTTCTTCCTTATTTATCTATTGTAGGGCAAATTTTTTTTTCATGCCAACCTAAATTAATATTGGCCCTTTTGTTTTCTTAAGCTTCTATAAAATGAATGGGATCTACTCCTCCGCTGTTGAGCTGACCAGAGAGTTACTGAATCACTTTGCCTTATAATATGTTTGCAAATCCATCCTAAACCATTGCTCAGCGTTTTCTCTCTAAGATGCAAGATATTCAGAGTGTGGATTTCTTTCTGTGTATCTGTATAATGCTTAGTCAAGTCAGGTGCTCATTTATTTGAATTTCTAGATGCTATTATAGTGTAAACAATTTTGTCTCATGTAAAGTGGGAAATACATTGAAACCAGTATAACTATTTCATAATGCTTCATACGTGAACAGCTCCTGGCTTTATGTGGAGAAGTTAGTTTGAAGTAAGCTAGAATGTCACTTCTCGTGCTTGCAATTACCCATAAATTTCACTTATGGGTAGATTTGGTTTATTTAGAAAATATTTATTGTAAACCTCCAAAAGCATGCTTAGTACTGGCTGGCCTAATACACAGATCTGATTGATAGCCTATTGCTCTAACTTCTATATTGCCTTGTGGGTCACGAGTTTATCCATGAAGAGAAGTCCTGAGGTACAAGAGTAATTAAAATAACATGGCTAAGGATGGGCATGTCAGCCTATCTCAAAAGAAAGGGGAATAAAATAATCTGTTTCTGATCACAATCAGTACCTTACAGAAAACCTTGTTTTCCTTTGCTGCTAGCCAAATAAGTGTGGTTTGTATTAGCGTTATCTAATATTATATGTATTTGCTTTTTTTTCAGTTTAATTATATTGTTTTTCCATTTTTTAGGTCAGATACTTTAGGTCATATTTTGCCGACTCTTGGCAAAGACTGGACACACCAAGGGATTGCTAAGTTGTACCATAAAGTGAGCCAGTAAGTATTCAGTAAGCCTGTTCATGCATCTGTGGCTTGGGTTTATTCATTTACACATAAAAATTAAAATTTCTCTAGGCTTCTTTTAACCTATAAGGGTGACAATTTTATCAATGTCTCATCACTTCAGTGGTGGTTACACAGTGTAAACATCTGCTGGAGGATATCCAGAGCAAAACCTGCTTTGTGATATCAAAAAGCCTGCTACCAATGAGGTGTGATTGCTCTCCCAACCATCCCAAACAGACAGCTACACTTAGTTCCAAAAAATGTAGTCATTTGAATGAGTTGTGCGGTTGCAGCAAGTGGAACTTTTTTGCAAACTGAGAGTTGCAGCAGCATTAATTAATAAGATGCTAATACCCTTTCCTTTCTCTCCTTGTTGAGGAGATTGTGAAATGCATAAGGACTGTTGACCCCAGGGTGGTCGCTGCAGGTGAAATTCTTCCCAAACTTGACTCACCTGTAGTCATGCATGGATGAAATCTAAAACACATGGAATGCTTCCATTTGGGGGAGTTCCCTCTCTTTCCAGTGAGTAGAAAGGGAATTTAGTGAAACAGCTTAGACTTGAGCTGTTTGAACATTAGGCTTCTAGTCAAGCGAGATAAATTTCACCCTTAAAGCTCAGCAGAACGTCTTATCTTGAGTAGAAAGGGACCCAATTTGGATACTCACTGCTAATATTGCTGTTATTTTATTTGTTACATAAATATTGATGAGCTTCAAAGACATTGATGATGATGACTTCTACTACTGATGATTATACAACTTATTTTGTTATTTCTGTATATACTTATTTGTCTTTAATTCCGTTACTAAATTGCAAAGTTGGGAAGGATCAGTCTTAAAAGACTTTTGTGTCATTGGTTAATTTTGAGAGTAGTAAACATTGCTCGAAGTGCAATTTAAAGGCAGTGAAAGTCAATAAAACATATGCTATGAAGTGCCTGAGGAACTGGCTTTTTGCCTGGCGACACCAGCGTGAGCTACTGTATTACACCTCAGTAGTTAATTTGCACTTGTGCCTGTTGGTCCACAGTAATAAATACCTTCTGTGCTACTGTGGGGGGAAAGACAGGGATTCATCATCTTTATTTGTGGCTTGTATACCCTGTGTAATCCATGGAGAAAGATAGGCCTCTTCAAGAAGTAGCTGAACATACCTGAGATCTAGTGGTGTTTTGAAAAAACTATTTTTTTTCCATTAGCTATTGAAATATTGGGCAACAGTAGATCAGCTGTGTGTTAAGCCACTTAATGTAATTAACAGGGGGAGTACCCTGGTATGACCTAGAACAATATACCCCATAAAACTTGGGATATTTCCTTTGGTAAATATGTACCGGAGAAAAAAGATTGGACTAACTCAGGTGAGGTGAAGTGTAGGAATGCTTCTAGGGGAGCAAAGGCGGCTAATGCAAGAGCACAGCCGTACTGTTTGTTCCCTGGGTACATGTTGCAATGCAGTCCAGCCACTGAAGGCTCAAAGACAGTGAGTGTGGTGAGTTTTGCGATTAGCAATTGAGACAAAAAAGGAAATGAGAAGGATTAATTGATGTCTGAATGGCATCAGATGAAGTATTTGGTATATTCTGATGGCATGCATTCAGATTTTAACTTTTACTAGGAGGTTTACTGATTGCTGTCCAGGTTGATATTTCTGCTTTACGCAGAAAATTAAAATTAGTGTTCTTATATATTCAAATTACCATAAATTTTTGAAGAGCCTGTAGTACGCATCACAACTATCCTCTTAGTTAATGTGATTTTTTTTCTGTGTACCAGGGTTATACTAAGGCTCACTTATTGCTTTTTGTTTTACGCGGATGATGAGTTATAAATTATGAATGATGGAATCTAAATTATGCCAGAGACACTTGTTTGTGCTTTCATTCTGTGTAGCAGTACGTGATCACAAAAAGACAGGACCGCCTGGGAATTCACATGCTGAGCAGTATTTAGTTCTGTCTATAACCTCTGCATTACATTTGGTGAAAACGTTAATTAATTTTTTTAATTACTGTTGCTATATCTATGCCTGCCAGCATTGTCAATTGTTAGGGCTTTGGTGATCATAAACATAAGAGGAAAAAATAGATTTGAGTCATGTTGCTTTTCAAATTACCAAGTTAATTATGTAAAGGCTAGATATTACAGCGGAACACCATATAAATGTTCAATAGTTAGATTTAATGACCATGTGTGCACTGAATACAGTATTTCTTTATTTTATGAACAAGAATTTCTTTATAGGACTTGAAATAAATTGCTATTAAGTTGAACTGACATCACTGGACTCTGTTCTACCATGAACAGAACCAAGGGTAACCTGTGACTTCTGCCAAAACTTTTATTTCAGTGTCAAGTCAAAGATTACTTCTCATACTGTGTTTTGAAGTTCAGATTTGCTCCGACTTCAAGGAATGTGCTACTGCTGCACATAGACTAGACTTTTTTTTCAGAGGCTCAAGAGGCAAAGGCTAATACACCATTGTCTGCTTTATGCCAAGTATTTTCCACTTAGAATTAACTGAAATGACATCTACTAAGGAGTATGGTTCCACTATGCAGGGGCAGATAGAAAACCATAAGAAGTCGTAAGCCATGAGAAGACCAGAGGTAAATGAACCCTCTTTAGGTGTAAATCACTAACTGCAGTGGAGCTAGATGGATTTTAATTATCCAAGGTTCTGGCATAAATGTTTTTATTCCTTTTAAATAAGTCTCGGTTAAACATAAGTCTGTTTAACAGTCGTGGTTTGATTCTTGTAAAAATAACCCCCCAAAATTCTTAATGTCAAAATACCTGCTTTATTTTTACAGTAGTTTCTTTTATTTCTGTTCACAGAAATGGATATAAATTTTTGTATTGCTCAGCACGTGCTATTGGAATGGCAGACATGACCAGAGGATACTTGCACTGGGTCAATGAACGAGGAACTGTGCTCCCTCAAGGGCCACTCTTGCTGAGTCCGAGCAGCTTATTCTCAGCTCTTCACAGGTACTGCAATGTCACTTTTATGCAAAAAGAGACTTGGTGGAGGCTGAATTCTCAGCTTTTTTATGGGAGTACTTGAAATCATTCATAATGTTTTTTCTTACGTTTTGGTGCCAAATTTAATTAAGAAGAAATTTTATTAGAGGAAGACCAAAATTCAGTAGAAAGTCACATTGCTTAGTTTATCTCTTAAACATGCCTCAATATACATCTGTGTGATGTACTGCCTATTGACTTCCTGTGTTTAACATGGTGTGTTAATATTTAGTTATGGGAAAAACATGAACATTTTAATAACACTCTTGTCTTGACTTGTAAAGTGTTCCAATTGTCATACATATTTTTTTGTGGAAGAATATCACTTGTTGGGTTTTGAAGAAATTCGTGTGAAAAAGAAGTAAACTTTTTATACTCCTGACTGCACTGTGGTATTCTGTGTGGCCAAGGTTGTTCTTTCTAGGTGTTGAACTGTAGTAAGTGAATAATAATAGCACAGATTTTGAATATCATACCTTCTTCCTAATTTGGTGAAGCATGTCAAGTGATTACTGAAAATATTTTAAGCTGTTAAAAGCTGCTGTGACAGGATATATTTCATTAGAATTTTTAATGGAAGGTTGTTCAGATGTTCTCCTGATTGAGTGACATGCTGCAGGCTGTCTCACCAGTCATGTTCTAAATATAAGAGACTGTGGAAGTATTACAGTGCACTTCTCAGACTGATTAGATAATAAATGCAGTGAAAGGGTAGTTACTGTTATCTTATGCTTCTCATATCTAGAAATACATTTAAAGTGATACTCTTTTTTGATATTTTGTTTAGACTAAAGAATGCCCATCTTTCAGTGTATACTATTGTAACTGTGTGATGTGTGAGCAATGAATGACTTCATTGTTATCTGTAGATTTAATTATCGTGGATTTGAGGGCTCTGAGATCAGGTGTATGCGAGACTGAGGAAAGATGGTTTTATTCCTCTTTTGCACATTCTCAAACTTTGATTTATACATGGAGCAAGGCTGTATCATTACTCCTTTGAAGCTTCTGTACTATTCACATCTTCCTTGACATATGTGTTGGTGCTAGGATATGGGATTCTGAGGTTCTTAAGAGCTTTTGTGTCATGCTGGCATCTTCCTATTATGGGAACTCCAGACTCTGCCACCTGTTCAGTCTCCTTGCCAAGAGAAGCTGTTGTGAAAGGGCTTTTGCCCAGAGATGAGAACTCCTCTCATTAATGAATTGGATATTCTGTAAGGAGTAACTGAAGAGAAATAGAAGTTTTCTTTATTCCTTTACTTTTGCTAATTAGCAGTGATGGAGGACCCTGACTGCAGAAGTATCTTAACAGGCTGAGGTGCTTCGAGCACATATAGTAATTGCAATCCTTTTAAAAATAATGAAAAAAAAAAAGTGCTATACACAGTGAAGGCTAATATAATCTATGAATCATACGGGGGTTCCCAGGAAGCAGTTTACTTGATGACAATATACGTCTCATGAGGCTTTATTTAGCAGCTATTCCCTATAATCACCCATCCTTCTGCGGTAGCCATCTTTACAACATAGGTTGCAATAGAAGTTCCCTTGTTTCAGAGGATTTATTTGCTGTGCTTGGGAATGCTGTTTTGTCTTTGAGCACTGTGATTTCCAAATCAAGATTTATTGGAGAAGGTTGGAGGCTCTGTAGGAGTATCCAGCTAGGTAAAAATGTTGAATAGAGAAAATAGAATGGTTTGTGCTGTATTGCATGTATACTTATTCAGTCTCCTTTTTTTATCATTTCAGGGAGGTGATAGAAAAGAAGCCAGAAAAATTTAAAGTTCAGTGTTTGACAGACATCAAAAATTTATTTTATCCTAACACAGAACCCTTTTATGCTGCTTTTGGAAACAGGCCTGCTGTAAGTATGAGGTTTTTTCTACTGCAGAGAACACAAAGGTTGCTGTTATTTCATAGTTGTGGTGTTTAGAACCTACAAGCATTAAATGGGAATCAAGACTATTTTATTAGGCCCTGTACAAAGGAAAATGTAAAGCTTCAAAGATCTCGCAATATAGGATGCAAACAGAGATGGAAAAGCAGCGAAATAACTGTTACATCTGTAACAGTAAATTGGCAGTTAAAGTTGTGTGGAAACGCTGGTCTCATTTTAATCCACACTGATACTGTGTCAGTGAGGCACCTGTTGACAAAATATCTCTCAGATGAATATCCACCATCTCTCAGATGATGGAACTTACACTTCAAACTCTGAGTACACTCAAAAGAACTTGGATGTCCCGCTGAAATCAAAAGGTTCTACTTTGCATGGAAAGTGGGATGTTGTTTGCCATGTAGAGGGGAAGACAGATCTCTCTCACCCATTTGAAGGGTGTACAATAGGGCTGTAGGCTTTTCCTTCTTCTGTCCTAGCCCAAAAAATACTTTTATGCATCCAGAAAAGGAAATGGCCTCAGGAGCTAGGGCAGAGGCAGGGGCCCTGGCATGTGCTCAACCCTTCTTTTAAATTGTTACCATGATCCAAGAGACTGTTTTGACACAGGCAGCTAGCAGTCTTCCAGGCGATTTCTGGATATGGTTGCTGTGTTAGCCTGGGGCATGGACTCTTCTCAATGGCCATTTGATATAGCCATATTGTGTGTGTGTTTGTGTATGAGGGGCTGTGGGGGGTTGTTTTTTGTTATGGGGTTTTGTTTTTTATGAGAGGAAGGATATAGAGAGTTTAATAATACTGACACAATGAACAGACTTCCAAGTCTGAGAATGGGCACTCACACCGGTTAGCATACTAGCGTAGGCACCATAATAGGTGTCTAAGGAAGAACGGAGGTTTTGTTTCACTCAAAACTGTTTAAAGCATCTTGCTTTCAGAAGGAGATATATAGAAAACCTACTTCTTTAGGTATTTACAGTTTCACTGGGCACCTAAGTTTAGATGCTAACTAAATTAGGCAGCTGGGCCCTTTATTTGTGCCCAGGAGCCCCGCAGAGCATTTGGTACTTCCTCTATCTCTGTATTATCACGTAATATTTTCTGTAGAAATGCACATAACAAGAAACCTGCAAACACCAGTGTGGTGTTTATGGCTAAGGACTGTTGGCGTGCAGCTTGGGTGTATCAACCCTGTTTTGGAAGCTAAACTAGCTTAATTATATGCTCGCGTCCTGGCCATGCAATTTGATCTTAAGAGAATTGTCCTTGACCCTTCATATTTCTTAGTATGATTAGCCATCAAACGTTCCAGTTGGTTACCTCTTTCTCTAGTTGGTGGAGAGAAATGGGACATGTCTGGAGAGAGACAAAGACAAGTTCTAGGAGACCTTCTCCACTGACTCCATGAAAACATGGTCCAAGGACCATGGATTCCAGGCCCTAGCTGCTCAGTGCTTTAAGAAAAGATATGTTCACTAGCAGAAATATTGATAACTTGACAAAATTATCATTGTAAAGGTGTACTCTGCCCATTGCCAGTGTGGATATGAACATACAGAGACTGGGTAGTTTAGACGCCTCAATGTTGGACAGAGGTGCCTGGCAAGATATTTTGGCACTGAAACCATGGATGTTGTAGCTGCATTTGAGAAGATTCAGTATGCCTTTCTTGTGGGGCTGTTTCTACACTTGTCTCATATTTTTGTTAGGGTTGCTGACATTTATGAGCAGCAGCTTTTCAGCTTCATCTTTTAGCAAACTTCGTTTTTAGAAGTACTATGTCAGAGTGGACAGGAGGTCCTCACTGCCCAACTGCTAGAGTAAGTTGTTAGATCATACACAGCTTAGTTTCCATTATCAAGGTCCCTTTAGGCATATGGATCTGAAATAACTTTTCAAACTCTTTTTTGGTTTGGTATTATGAATGATGCCTACCTCTGGTTCCATTTTTTTGAACCTCAGGGAAATAGAATAAAGTCATTATTTTCATGCATACTTCAATAAAATTTCAAATAAAGCTGGAAGTTAATGTTTCTAAAGGAGTTATTGGTAACTCACTCCTCTGGTCACTGATGGAGTGCAGTCTTCAGGTGTGAGATGTGCCATTGGCTTTGTAAAGATCAGGATCATCACTTTCTCAAATTTCTGTGCTGCTTGTTTTGGTTTTGTGTTTTGTTTTTTTCACAGAACAAACTTGGTGAAATTTCAGTACTTGTGGGTGTTACAGGTGTAGATAGTGCATGGAATGCCAGGATGCTGAATTCTTGAAGTGACTGCTGTTCACTTTTGTTCAGTTACTTGGTGGGGTTTTTTTGAACAGTCTTTACAACTTAGAGATAAAAGTAATCTTTATATCTTCATTAACATTCCAGTCTTTCACGACCTCAGCTTTTAAAACGTGATTTATAATAGTAAAATGGAAGCTTGTTTTTGCTCTGATCTTCTGGGAGTTATTTTCATCTTCGCTTTTGTCAAGCTTTTCTTCAGAACAGATCAAAACTTATGCATTGCTTTCCTTAAGAATTGTATTTCTTAGAACATGTTCTCAATTCTTAGTTCTAATTGTACTTCCCAGAGTTGCATCTGCGTTACCTGCTGGGGCTCACTGCTGTTATTTTGGCATATATGCCTTGCTTTCCCTTTTTTCCCCCTTGCTCTGATATGGAGTCAATACATGTCTGTGGCACAAATCTGAACCAGGGAGCTAAGAGATGTTTCCAGGGGTTTTAATGTAGACACAGTTGTCATGACTTCCTTCTGTGACCTTGTCCTTACACACTAATCACAGTTTTATGTGTCAGTTACGTTTTAACCTCTGTACGCTGTTACAAGATACTCGGTACAATGCGCTCAGGAAATGAAATATTATCTGAAAGAAAAATTAAAGTGCAAATGCTTTTACACCAGATGTCAGTTTTTTATTGAATGTTATTTTTGTGTCAAGGAAAGTTACTGGAAAAAATCAACATGATTTTGATCAATAGTTTACACTGAAGCAGTAAACTCCTTACCTAGCTGCAAATTGTCTGTTTCATGAACGTTTTGTTAGACTGACCTCGTTTGTAACATAATGGAGAATTTCACATACAGAATAACTAGATAAATTTAATACCAATATTGTGTGAGTATGTTCTTCTGTGTAATATAGTCCATAAAGAATAAACATTATTGTGCAGAGGCAGAATCATGATTTTTCTTTTTTTGTCTTTTTCCTCTTCTGTGTAGGATGTTTATTCATATAAACAGGTGGGGGTTTCTTTAAACAGGATATTTACAGTTAACCCCAAAGGAGAACTTATACAAGAGCATGCAAAGACAAACATCTCATCGTAAGTAATCTCTTATCTCTAACACCTTATAGATCAAATTAATTTGCTGTTCTAATTTATGACTCAAGTTGCCCAAAGATGCATTTGATTTTACTAATGAAAGATCCCTTGGAATATTTCAAACAAAACATAAAAAATTTAGAGTAAAATACAGACTTTCCACCAGTAAAACTGACAAAAAGAAATAGTTTAGTATTTAGTTGAATATATTCCATCTATTTTAATCATGTAAAGGAATTATCAGTGTACAACTTAGCCTGCATAATAATGAGACTAGCTAGTTTCCTGAAGCCATCTGCCTTTTCATAATTTCCTTTTCCTGGAGCTTCTATCTAGAAGAGCCAGAAAACAAAATCTGAAGATAGGGCTGAGGGCTTCCAGCAAGATGCTTAGGCACTGTAGTATGCAACACTGAATGGAAATGGCATTTAGTCATGTTAAGAGCGTCCTTCATTGAAGGGGAGCCATATAAAATAGGAATAATCGATGGAGCAGGGAGCTGTTTGAGCCAAGCTGGACAGAAATGGAGAAGCAAAACACGGGGCTTGAGTGTTTTAGCAGGTGATGTGGTTGGAAAATGGCATCTATGTCTTACTATCATTTCTTAGAATGAATGGATTTCTTATATGAACTGTGAATCTTCTCTGGAAGCTAGGCACCAAAATAAAGTTTAGCTTTACTCATTTGAGGAGGATGACTTGTCAGGGTAAGAGTAGCCATGCCTGAATGGTTGGGGACTTAAGAAAATTCAAAGTAAGAAGATCTGAAATGATTCACCATTCTTTTTACTTATTTTCCAGCTATGTCAGACTATGTGAAGTGGTAGATCACATTTTCCCTTTGCTGAAAAGAAGCCATTCTTCAGATTTCCCTTGTTCTGATACCTACAGTCAGTTCACCTACTGGAGAGAACCTCTGCCACCTTTTGAAACTCAGGATGTACATCCTGCCTCATCTTAGCTGCATCTCCAAACTGTTGGTCTAGGCTCAAAGAATGAGTTAGGTTGTATTGAAAGGATACCACTTGGCTTCTGCTATTGACAGTTCAGCTGGAATCTGTGATGTTGTAAGCATTGTATTCTTTTGCTGTGAGCAAATTTAAAAATGCTTTTTCATACTTAGTCACGTTTCCAGATGACAAGAAGGAGTCTTACTGGGAATAGGAGTTGTGTTTCTAGCTCTTCACCCAGCTCCTCAAATTGTGCCATACAGTTTCATCATCTAAGGTCAAATAAAAATGATGTTGGAGTTGCAGTTTAACATGCCATAGGGTCATAAAGTGATTCTGTATCTTTTCTGCATCACTGAAGTAATTTTTCATCTCATCGGAACGCCCTGCAAGTAAGGGAGCTGAAGGTGCTGACATCATCTGGTGACACTGACAGGGATATGCCAACCCATGTGTCAAAATTCCTTTCTCTGAAGGAGTGAATAATTCTTCCTCTTTCCCTTTGCTTGACCACCAACAACTGTTTGTGTAAGAGTTAATTACTGGTCTAGATCCTCAACTGCTGTAAATCAGTGAGGCTATCAAAGCCAATTGAGCTGTGTTGATTTGTTCCAGCTTGTTGTTTTGACAAGGTAACGCTTTTCTGGGGAAATAACCGATGTGTAATCTAAACAGAAAGCAAATGAAATAAGATACTAAATTCTGGTAGTCTTTATCGATTTGAGAAGTCCCATGCTTCAAGAATAGCTATTTGCATTAAGGTAAGTGTGCAAGTGGAAGATACAGGCTACTGTGCATAGTGCCCGTCTCACTGAAGTCAGTGATTTTCAGGAAAGACATCTTACCTACAGAATCTGCTGAGTTTCAAGACTGTTACTGAGCCAAGAACACTGAGGATTTTGTCAAAGTGGAATAATTTTATTTGAAATGGTATTTTGGCTAAAATGTGAACTTTGATGCTGAATGATGCATCTCAGGTTTTTGCTGTATGGATTGTTTTTGTTTGTTTTTGTATCATAAAGAATGGATACTTCTAGTGCAATTTACTCTCCTCCAAGATAATGAAATCTCCTCTTTAATCTCTTTTTTTTTTTTTTTTCCCTCTCCTTATTTGTCCAGACACAAGCTGTAGATACTGGTTTTGCTACCTGCTTTTGACAGCCTTAAGACTTAACTGTGTGTGCTAAAAGCAATACTGCAGATCAGTTGATAAGGTTTTCCAAATGGTCTGCCTTTACACAACATGGTACTTTACTTAAAATGTAGATATCAAGTGACTCTATGCCAAATGATTCTCAAATGTGCTTGTAGCTAGGAAAGAAACTATTTCCTTTTGAAATATATTTAAAAGTCTAATTGTTCTCTGAAACACTGAAAATGGCATCATGGGATTCCATGTAGATTGTATTTCAGTATGCTAAAACAGTGGTTCACAAGCCGTGGTCTGTGCGAGATAGTGATCTGTAAGGCTGTGGTACATGTTTTGCAGCTGCTTTATAGTGTTTTCAGGTAAGAGTTTAATAATAGGAAGGCAGAGTGGTCCAGGAGAAATTTTGAGATGCAAGTCAGCACCCAAAAGTTTGGGAACAGGTGCTCTGTGTCACATTTGTTCTGTTTCAACAAATTCTGGTTTTGCATGTCGAGAGTCACAGCAATGTAGGTAGGATGGCAATTCTAGAGTAGGGGTTTTTTTAACTTTTAGCGCTGCAGACTTTACCTAGGATACCAAGGGGCCAATTTATGATTTCTCTGTGCCTTCAATAGTAATGAATATAAGTGCAATCCTTTATATAGCTGCCGTGTGCAGTGGTGAGTCCTCCCCATCTTCCTTTTCACGTGAATGTTGCTGCTTTGGGCAAGGTGCGTGGCCAGTCTGGAGGTAAAAGGATCAGAGAAACACAAAGAGGAGGAAATGCGTGTTTAACAACTCAGACTGATTATGCTCTCTTGAAAGTTTAAAGAAAATGCAAATATCTTTTTACTTAAACATGGAAGAAATGTGGTATGGGTTTTCTGAACGACAATCAGTGGGGACTGCAGGTTGCCAAACTGAGATGGTTGCGTCTCTAAATATAGCCACACTTTCCTTTAAGTGTCTATTAATACTTGTCATTAATGATTGAATGAATGGGTGAATATACCAACTGCATCCTATTTTTAATTTAGTTTTCGTAAAGGCTTATTTCAATCTATTTATTATGCAAAATAAAACCAAACCAATCCTTCAGTAAGAGGCTGTCGGTTTTGTGGTTTTTATCCTTAACAGTAGTTAAGATCTGTTTTCCTAAGGTACCACACACAGTAGCTTCCACCAGAAAAGACGGGCCCTGGAAGTTCTCCACAAGTAAAGCCTGTGTTGTATTATTTATAACTTAATAAATCGTTAATCCAGAGTTGTTGTTGCCATTAGTATTTCAAACCCAAATGATAGTGTGAATGAGTGGTCGTTTTACTTCTGTGAGATTTGTAGGCATAGCGCAGCACTGGTACAGGTGATCCTGAGGCGCTGCGGAGTCTCCGTCCTGGAGTTTTTAAAGACTTGGTGAAACAGAGTTACGGCTGAATTGATCTAGTGCTGGCAATCAGCTGCTTCAAGCGTGAAGTTGGACTGGATGACCTCCAGGGGTCCCTTCTGACCAACATTTCTGTGATTCTGTTGAAGGTAAATGCCTGACTTCTGACATACTGTATACCCCTTTGTATCCAAAAGTTGAAATATAGCTGAACAGCGAGACAAAATGTGTGTTTCTATAACTAATGTTTATCAAATTTGCTCACAGAAAAGACAGTTATGAAAATTGAAGTTTTGACCTGCTAAAAACAGAACCATACTTTTTCAGAGACTATAAGACATTTTGATTTGGTAGGTGAGCAATTTTATGCCTAATATACACTGCTTTGTTAATTCATGTACAAGAAAAAGAAATAGTTTAACAAATTCCTGCTCTTTCTGTGAAAGAAAAAAAAAATCAACCTTGCTTGCAGTGTAACGCTGGTTTCTGTTACAGAAAGAATATTTGGCTAACATAAATATGCAGACACATTAAATCACAGTATGTTCTATTGGTACAATACACACAAACTAGAACATGCAGCAGTGAGGAATGACTAATGTTTATTTTCTTGAAGCTGATGACCATACCACGCCGGCTGTGTCGTGTGAGGGAAAGAATACCATGCTTGTTGCATTAGTTACGCTGGAGATAAAATGTTACTGCTGTAATTTGGGGAGGGAGGAGAAAGAGAGTATTGGATTTTTTTTTTATTTGTGGATATGGATTATTATTTCAAAGCCTATTTATATACAGTATTTACTTTGTATACCTATGTGCTGCTGCAACCATGAAAATCATTTTAACACCTCATTTTGATCTGCTGGATGCAACGAGGGTGGAAAAATATATTGTAATAAAGGCAAATACAAGGGTTTTTTTCTGACTTTTCTACTTTTCTGCATACTTTGATAGTGGCAGAGTGCTTTTGCAGAACTGCTGAAACTCTGTAAAGTGCTTGTAGCTCGCGTCTCAATTGCCAGTCTCTTATCAGGGCTGTCCACTGGAACTTCCAGCGCTTGCAAAATTTTTTGCTGTTCAGCTTCAGCATCTGACCCACAGCCTTTTCAAATGGAAAGAGTTTGTTGAGGGAGATGGGGCCAGGATCTGGGCTCTGGCTGTTTTGGGGTGTGCGAACAGTACCTCGGAGCCAAGAGCAACCAGGCGGGATCTGGAATAAATGGAACCAGTTAGGAATCTTACCCCACCCCAGAATTTTTTTGAATCTTCTTTTCCTCTAATTCCTGATGTGACCTGAGGAAAAGCCAGCCATCTGTTGTGAATGGGAGCGCTGTCATTCATGGCAATGAGACTAGATAGCCTTTTTTTTCCCCTTTTTCCTCCTCTTTGACATTGGCCGTTCTGCTTTGTGAGAAGAAAAATACCCTTTCCCCTGTCTGTGAGAACACAGCACTGCCTTCTGCTGCCTCGGCCGGGTTTGCTGAGCAAACTGACTGCGGCCGTAGTGATACTGCCGGCCTTGTGTTAGTTGGTATGAAAACAAAGATGTTTGGGGTTGATAAGGCTCTGCAGCAGCTCAAGTTCGGTGTTAAAAATACAAGAGGAGCCGTATTTGGGCAGCCTGCAGTCACTGCCGCTTCAGTCTTCTCTGTTTTCCGTGTGTCTCTGGCTTGTATAAACATTTACACTGGAGCTCTGGAGACAGGCTTTGAAATGAAGGTGCCTTTTTAATTAAAAGTCAGAGAAATAGTGCTTTTGCATCAGCAAACCAAACTTTATAAGGACATATTCATTGCTCCTGGAATATCCCATTAACACTAGAAGAAGAAAAGTCTGAGGCAGCATGCCTTCTGAGGAGCAAAGACCATAAAGTTGGGGTTTTTTTGATGCCATGGGAAAGGTAGGGAATATTCCCAGAATGCTACATTCATTTTTTTCCTTATAAATAAATAGTCTTAATTCAGTATGCATTGCAGATGCCATCGAGTACCTCAGCATAACTCACTGCAAGAAGCAGAAGACCATTTGTGCTAAGAGCTAGTACCTAAAAATATAACTAATAAAACTTCCAGCTTATATGTGAGTGCATAAAGAGGTGAAGCCTGGTGGTTCTGGGTTTTTATTTTTTGTGTGGTTTTCTTTTTTTTTTTTTTTTTCCTTTTCNTTTTTTTTTTTTTTTTTCCTTTTCATAAAAGTTTAGCAAAGTATGGTGGTGAAGGGAGTATAGTCACAGCGTCACAACCTCAGGTAGTCCTAGCTCTTCTGCTTGCAGTAAAATCCAGCCCCTGCTTTTGTTCTGTGGCATGTTGGAGATACGCAGGGAAAGGGCTAGTTGTAAGTGAGAGACGAGAGACGGGCACTAAACCCAAGCCAGTAGTGGTGCAGAGGAATTCCAGATGCTGGAGGCTTTCGGGAAGGGGACCTCATCAAGAGCTTTCCAGCCATTGGGACCTGAGGGAGAATAACAAAGGCGAAATGAGTTTCCTTCTAGGAGGAACTAGAGAAAGGGAACAAAAAAAAGAGCGAGTGGCCAAAAAGCAGCTTCTTGTTTCCATCCCTGTGCTGAACCTGTGTGGTACCAGGTCAGGCGCTGAGCTCTGCCTTTTGCTTCCGACACAGCCTTGCCTGAAATCCCGTGTGGCTGCACTCCACGGAGGAGGGGAGAAGGCCGTTTTGGCTTCATTTGCCAAGCAGGAGAGGAAAACATTGACCAAAAGGAAATCTATGCTTAGGGGTCAGAGGGGTACTGCTAACAGCAAAACAAAGTTGCAATTCCAGCTAAATTTTAAGCTTAGGTAAGGGCTAGGGATTCTTTATTTTTTCATGAACTTGGGAAACAAAGCTTTCGCCTGCAGCGTGTTCACCTCTCCGGTACCACGCGTCCATCCTTTTAATAAGGCTTGAGTCAGAAAATAGATATAGACGTAACTTATCTGCCTATTTAAGCATGTGCTTAAGTCAGCCCTCCCTGCACTGAAATTTATGCATATTCTTAAGCACTTTGCTGGATTAAGCCACCGAATGCCAAGAAAACCGTGTACTGGGGAGATACAGTTTCCAAGCTGAAGAATTGATCTGGCTTTTCTAATGGCTACTCCTGGACGAGTTTTTAGCCTCCAGCACTTTCAGGTGTTCTGCCTGCTGCCAGCAATCTATTTATTGATACAGGAAATCCATTTTGCCTTGCCTTGCTTTTAATGAGTTTTGCAAGCAAGTGGCCCCTTCCTGTGACTCATTCTGTGTTTTCTGAGCGGGAGATTGTGGTTTTAAGTTTCACGTTGGAAAGTAACCGCTGTGTCTGCTTTCCTTGTCTGCTGGAATCTCAACAAGAGGAATACATTTTGGAACAAAGAAATGGAAATGGAGTAGAACAGTTCACGTTTCTTTGCAAAACTGTATAAACATCCTCCTTTTTCAGGACAGTTAAGAGGACTAGTGTGAAGTGAAAATAAGTCATGTTTTAAAATAACAGCTTTATTTTAGAACGTTGCTGTTAACATGGGCAAAAAAGATGTTTTCCCTGATATCTCAATGTACCTTGGCCCTTTGGTTTATAGCCAATAAAGATCCAAAAATTAAACGGCGGCGGCCTTTCTCTGATGTTACCCACACAGGAGTAGCTCCAGTAGCATCTGGATGGCTGCTCGGATACGCACAGCTACAACTGCCAACTGAAGTGGGAATGGCGTGTGCTGGAGATTTCCATCCAATTCCCAATCCCTCTCATCCTTTTAGGGTGCTGGAGGCAAAGAGGTAAGAGATGTGGATCTATTTGTTTCTGACTTTTGCCAAAAATACTGGGGCGGAAGGAGAGAATCCTCTGCTAGCTTGGACCGTTAGCACTGACAACTTAGATGTACATTAAAAACGGCCATAAATACATCAAACCCAATGACCAGGACAGTTTCCATTCCCCATTGCTAGATACAGCTATTTATATTTCAGGCTCGGTGACTGTGTCTGTACAGATAAATTGCTGCCCAGTAAAGGGCAGGGCCCGTTCTTTGGCCTCTTTACCAACTGGCATGCTTTGGCCAGCATCCAGCTGCCTGCCCAGTCAGAGCAGTCCCTCTCCTCTGCTGTCCCTTGGACGTGCCCAGGCACTGCTTGGAGGAGCACTGGCTGGCCTGGCCAAGGTCATGCTCCGAGGACAAGGCATTAATGCCTATGAGAAATGAATAGGAAACTGAGGGGTTACGCAAGAAAGATATTTGAACCATCACCAGCGACTCAGCTTCTGAACACCTGAGAGTCAAGTTTTGATCTTGCTGACCTGTGAGAAAAGGAAGAATACAGTCTCCATTTAATATCAGGAAACAAAAAGTCTTGATAGCCTTAGTAACTTCTGCTTCAGTTTTCTGAGGCCGTTGTCAGGGTCCCAGATACTGTGTCAGCCTTCCGTCTGTTCAGAACAAGGATTAAGAGGAAGCCGGGAGTGCAGGGCAGACCCCAATTTGTCAAGTAAAAAGCTTCTGGCCTTCAAACTCATGAAGTGTCACTGCTTTGCTAATGGCTTCTGGTACTGTGGTGGCCTCTAGGATGTCTTGTCATGATCCCTGCGGTAAGAGACCCAGAGAGAACCACCTACCAGAAGAACACAGAAAAATGATATTGCAATTATAAGGAGATTTGGATTTGCCAGAAATGGGCAGAGAGTTAGAGTGGTGGAAGTGGTAGGGTAGAAACACCCAATTAGCGTTAGTCATTATAACAGAGAGTAGTATATACCAGGGAATCCTGGCTTTTGTGAGCTGAGTCCAAACAGCTAGGAGATCTGCTCCTGGGGTCACTGCATAGCGTCTGTTTGCTTGCTGCTTATGTCCCAACTAATTTTTCTAAGTGAGTCTAAATCCTTCAACCGCACATCCAATTTGTAATTTAAGCCTGCATAATTTTATCTCTGCTTGCTTACACCCACCGTCTCCTGGTTTACACAGGCCGTCACTGGTTTCTGTAAGAATTGCTGCACTGATTGATATGCGGAACAGGAAGGTAGGATGTTTTAATGTGGAATGGTATTTGGAGAGATGCAGCATCTGTGTCTAAAGTGAGAGATAGTTACAGGGTTAGACGAGTAGGCCATCAATTACAGGAGACTGAGGTTAGGGCCATCTGGCTGTTTGAAACAACACCAGGTGTTAGCAGAAGCAAATTTCCTGTGTTGCAACATAGGAGGAGAGCGGCAGGCGAGAAACAGCCCTCCGGAGTGAATCTCAGTCATGAAGGAGGCCGCTTCTCATTTCCTTTTTTTAGTGCTGTCTTGTGGGGGGCAAAAAAAAATATCACTGGAAGAGCCTGGCACACCTGTGTCTCCTGCTCGGTGCCTCCCGGTGCTGCTCGGGGGGGAGATCTCGGCCGTGGACCGGGACCCTCTCCTGCGAGGATGGATGAGTGGGACTGGTGCCATGCAGCCACCTCAGCCAGCTCTTGGGTTTCCGTCCCACCAACAGCCTGATCCTTGCTGATGGACTTAAGCACCAGCTCAGGTTCATACAGCAGCATCCACGGTCCTCTCGAGGCCCTCCTGACTGCCCGACCCACGGTACAAGGTGTCTCCAGCCACATGCAGCCCTGCCTCAGTTTCCCTCCCCACCAGCCAAAGGAGAAGCAGACAAGGGTGGGCTGGCTGCTGGTGGAGGGGGCCAAGAGGTGCAGAGAGACACCCATCACTCACAATCCTCTCCGCAGAGGAGCCTGCACCTATAGCCATTTTCAACCACTCAGGGCTACTGGGCCATATTTTCAAACAGTCACTGTCTTGGCATATGCAAAAAAATATTGCTGCGTTGCCCATACATGTATTGTTAAATCTGAACAAGCCTCTCATGCAGTTATGCTGCTTCAATTTTCCTCATGTATGCTTGACAATGCTTTATTATTATAATTTACATTAAAAAGGGGAATGAACCATAATGCTGAAATCCACCCAGCCTAAAAGCTACACTGGTACCAATGTCAGGAAACAATCACATCTCCCACTGAAGTTGTTCTTGCTGTACTAAACTGTAAGTGTAGCGAAGACTTGACAGAGGCTCCCACACGAAGTGATTTCCAAGGCGGTTGTTCCCAGCAAACACCCCAGCTCTGCAGTGTCCTTCGCAACAAGCAGGCAAGAGGTTCAAAATTAGGTAAATGCAATCTCAGTAACTGACAGCAGAACCTTAGATCAGTTTTTCCTCGTTTCTATTTCTATCAGTGAGAAACAGCCCTCACGGGGTTATTTTAAACTTTAATTATTATGCTTTAATTATCTGGTGACAGAGGGGGGAGAAAGCCTTTGATTTGGTTATAAATGCCGAACTTACATGAATTCCTCAATAAAACACTTCCTTTAGGGAACCCAGCAAAGGTTGCTAAGTGACAGCGATGCAGTTACGTCTCACAGCACTTCCAAACCCCCATCGCCCAGGAGGAAATGAGAGAGCTGGGGGCAGCGGTGTACAGGCAGGGTGGGGAGGCTGAAGGGCTCCAGCTCCCGAGCAAGCCTGTGCCCGTGTATTTTTAGCTACCTGTGAAATACAGGCTGATTTTCAGAAGCTCTGAGCACTTATGACACCCACTGAATAATGGCAGCGGTGAGGTGTCCAGGTCGCTGCTACCCAAGTACGTTTGTGAAAGGAGATAATATGGTGTTACCTTCTGCTGGATTTTAAAACATCGGCTATTATGCAAATCAGAAGGGCTCCCACCTTTCGTTAAAATGCAGCGAGATGAATGTTGACCCAGGGATAACATTCCCCAAATGTACTGGTGACAAACATGGAGGTAGAGTTTTGGCTTATCTGAATTTCTAAATGTTGCCTTCGAAGAGAGAGCACCCGGTGGGGAATACAGCAGGTAATGGCAGAAACCATTCCTGAAAATAATGCTGTGATTGCAATTCTTAGTTACAAAAATGGGAAATTCCAGATATGTGGTCAAATTAGGTGCCTACCAATTTACCTGTGAAACTGATTGATATGTATTAGTCATAACCACATGCATGACATCCTATAGCGGTAGACAAACACTTACTAAATTCAAGAAGTGTAAGCGTAAATTAAATAAAACCATTGCCTATTTTCTGCAGAGGGTTAATAAATTTATGTTCCTTTTTTTCCAAAACATTTTGTCCTATGTGAATATTTCATATTTTGTGCTTAAGGATGAAAAAGTAGTATTTATTTATAATGATGGGCCGGCTATACAAGTGTATCGTAGCCCTTAACTCTTTCAAATGCTTTAAAAAGTCTTTATGTGGCAATTTGTCAGGTGTGGAATTGGTTTTTTTTTAAATCTGGAATCTTTTTACATTAAAAGAAGGTCATATTTGCAAAGCAAATGAAGCTCCAGCTTCTAAAACTAGCTAAAAATGAGACAAAGGGTTGGTTTGACTGTTAAATGAATATATAAAATTAATACATAAGGAACGAATTCTAAGATTGGTCTAGAAAGGAAATATCCAGAAAACTTTATTGACTGCATCTATCCAGGACATTTGCTTTGGTGTTTTGGATGGATTATTTCCTATTACCTATTTTTCTCTTCTTTTGCATCCACCTCTCCCTCCGTCTTTCCTGCAGACTTGTGTTTCCATTGTAGATAGTGTTCTCTTCCAAGGTGTTCTGTTCTTACCTTCCTTGAGAGGGGCCAGCTGTGCCGGCCAGCATCAGGAGCTGTTTCTGTGTCAGATGGACTGTGAGACAGGGTTGCCTTGGGCCTGATCCTGCCCATACGTTTATCTGCTTCTCTGCTGTCAGGAGGGTTGGCTGCAAGAACAGCTGAGCAGGAACAAAATGAGAGCTGCTGTGGCACCACGGCTGTCTGCAAAGTCTCTATTTATTATCCTCTTGAAAACTTCCCCACCTAAATCAACCTTCAGCCTGCCCTGTCCAGCAAACACTTCTAGCTAGGAGGAATGGTACAATGGGTTTGTGCAGAAAAGCTGTGTAGCATCACTTACAAAAATGCTGTAAGTGACCTTTATAAGGCCCTCACACAGGAGCCAGATGATGAGCTCCACTGATGGAGCCAGGCTCTTTTGAGTGGTGCCCAGTGACAGGACAAGAGGTGATGGGCACAAACTTGAGCACAGGAAGTTCCACCTAAACGTGAGGAGGAACTTCTTTACCTTGAGAGTGGCAGAGCCCTGGCACAGGCTGCCCAGGGAGGTGGTGGAGTCTCCGTCTCTGGAGACATTCAAAACCCGCCTGGATGGGTTCCTGTGCAACCTGCTCTAAGGTGGCCCTGCTCTGGCAGGGGGTTGGACTAGATGATCTCCAGAGGGCCCTTCCAACCCCTACCATTCTGTGATTCTGTGGGATTCAGTGATTTGCAGCTCTTGCCTGGCTTTGCACATACTTGTAACCCTGTGTAAGAACATTCAGGAGCTTGGTCCCAGCCAGCAAGAAGGTTGTGGTGGGAGAAGCAGAGCTCAGGGCGGCTTAGGCTCATCCTGGGGCTTGTCTAAGCCGTGGGGTGATGAGTTCGGATGAGACATGGCCCTGCTTGGGCAACCACCACCCTTTGGCTTTTCTGTGTCACATCCTGGCCCTGGTGCTTGCTGAGCATGCAAGGTTGGAACTTTTCAATTTGAACAAGCTGGAACCGTCTGCCAAACGGCTCCTCTGCTTGATCAGGACCATGCAGGCGTGTGGTAGCTTGACTGGCAGCGGGTTGCTCCATGGTGAAACAAGCCTGGCCAGCAGGAACACGATGCTGGCACAGCCTGCCGTCTATGCCTGCAGCCAAACTACTGGTACCCCAATAAGTACCCCAGGATACTGAAATACCCCAGGCTGAGAGTGGTGCTGAGGATGATTTTGGTGCCTTGACTGTTGAGTCAATTCCTGTGGCTTATGGACCAGGGGATTGTTTCAGGTACAGCCTTGGGTAAATGCCAAAGCAGCCGCTCTGGGAGGCACAGTGCAGCCTCCCGCCTTTTTGCTCTGGAGGACAGGATGGAAACCCTGATGCTGGGATCTGCGACACAACCTCCTTCCCTTTGGCTTGGTAGCAGGGACCAAAAGAAAGCAGAGAAAGAAATAATAACACAACTGTCTTCAATCTGACTGAGAAATGCATTCTTAAGAATAATATGTGAGAAAAGCACCAGAATTTTTGCCTGCTTAAAATTTCCCATTGTCTTCTAAGGAGCAAATACTTTGGTGTATATTTTGTTTAGCTGGATTCTTTTGCTATGATGGCCTGTCTACACTGACTAAATTCTTGCGCTAATGGCTCCACGATGCTGCATTTAAAGATTATAATACATTTATAGCCCACTGATAAAAAAAAAATGCTGTATAAAAGCCAGGTATTAGCTATTATTAAATAAAAATAATTTACGGCTTACCACAGTCACAATGAATGAGATTGACTCACTCATGGGCTTTTGGACATTTTTTTCTAGTTTTTGTTTTACGAGACTGTACATGAAGGATGTTAGCTCAGTTGGAGATTTTCTCTTTTACTCTATGCCAAGGTTTTCAGAAGTGACTAATGACTTTGGGTGCCTAACTGGAAACATTGTAATAACGCCTGAATTTCAGAATGGCTGAGCACCCATCATCTGAAATTTAAGTCCTTTTATGGTCGTTTAAATTCAGCTCGCAGGACTGAGATCCCCTAATTCATGAGGAACTCTTGAAAAGCTTGGAAGTTATGGAAATACATTAAAAAATTTAAGATGCAATTTCCTCCTTAAAAGCCTCCCCATACCCAATTTTCCATGTCCTAACATATGTGGAATTAGAAAAAAGTAATTGGCAATTATTGAATGCAATATGCTTTGATTTTATGATAAAGAAAACATTGTGCTCATTTTCTTGCTACAGTGTGGTAGCCCTGCTTTTCTGATAAATTGTAATATCCATAACCTTGTTTTTAAAGAGCATTGTGTCAGTTTTCGAGATCTTCAGCAAAAAATCAATGAAGTGGTTGTGGGAATTCAGCCTGTGTTGTGCAAAGGTGGACACAGCTCTGTTGTCTTTATATAGGGAGGAATGATTCACTGGATGTAGCAAGTACAAAAGGCTTGGGATAGGTGAGGATGAAAGTCCCACACAGGCTGAAAATACTCTTTATTTCATAGACTTTCTGGTGCCGTGCTGCCACAACCCACAGTTATGTAGTGAACAGATATTACACTTCACTAACATTGCCTCTGCAGATACCGAGTCAGATCTTTCTTTGATATCCACTGGTGCAAACCACCAGTTAAATTATGCCATTTGACACCAGGTGGGCTTAGTATTTCATTGCTCTCTGGGAGAGGAAGCCTTCCCTTAGATAACTGGAGAGCTCTGGCTGATTATCTCATAAAAATCAGCTGTTGCATTAGGCTCAGAATAGGAGGAAGTTAGTCTCTTAAATGAATTGTAACTGGAAGCTTTTACTCTGTCTAGCCAGGCTGTTACCCACAGCTTAGATTAGATCTGATCTTTTTATGCTTCCCTACAGGTTTGCTTTGATTGTCTCCCCATTTTCCAATAAACACTGTACGAGACCACTGGGCAATTATTGAGGAAGTCCCTGGGAACTGTTCCCAGCAAGTCTGATTTGCGGCACGCAGGGTATAAGGCACTTGCCCAGGATCACATGCTCCCAGATACATGGGGCACATGGATGGCTGTTCCCAGAAGTGGATGCCAAGAAGGAAGCTAGGACAGGGCATGGGAACAGCCTTGTGACCACCGACAGCGACAGCGGCAGCGATGGGAGACCGAGGGCTGCAGCTGGGCTGTGAGAAATGAAACAGCGTGTTTGGTTTTGAAGTAAGAAACCCAGATGCTTGTCTAAAGCACACTGGACATCTCTCAGCACCCTGTTTTCCAGCCACAACGCTACACAGAGGTGCTGTGAATCCTTTATCTCTGCCTGATTCCTCATTTCATCACCTGGATGGCCCTGAAAGTTTAGCTCCAGGCAAGGACAGAAGAGCAAGTTTTTCTTGGCATCTTCTACTCTCCTTTTATTAAAGCGTTGTAGCATCTATTATTTCCTCCAACTGTTTCTCCACATCCTGCTTCTCTGAGCCTGGACCGTAATCCTACACCCGTTCCTGTACTGGCTCCTCACCTTCCCTGGTAAGCGAGGGGCTGAAGGCAGTCTCTGTCTTCATACCGCCCTACCCTGTCTTCTCTCTGGCTTTGGCCAGGTGACCCTCTGTCTCTTTGTAGGACACAGTGGAACCATCAGTCTCTTGTACCTTTTATTGGAACTGTTTATTTCAGTTCTTCAGATGAGCCTACTCCAGTCTGCAGTATTGAAATCCAGCAAGACACATGGGAATCCCCCGGTGTGCAACCCCAGCCATGGCCAGGACCTCCAAGACCATGATACCCACATCCCTCCATCCTGTTGAACAGGCTCCACTCCTCTCCTCCTGGCTGCGAGGCTGCTGAGCCCCAGCTCTACTCAGGCACAAAGCCTGGCCAAATCTGTCTGCACCATCCATACCTGCATCACGACAGCCTCTTTTCTGCTCTCCTGCATCTTCCAAATTGCCAGCCTGAGAGCCAAAGTCCTCAGCAAGACAGACTCCATGGTGCCAAGGGCAGCCTAGTGCGACATGGCCCCGCATTACTCCTTCTTCTGCTGGAGCCCCTCTCCTGTGAGGACAGGCTGAGAGAGTTGGGGCTGTTCAGCCTGGAGAAGAGAAGGCTCTGGAGAGACCTTATGGACCCTTCCAGTACCTAAAGGGGGCTCACAGGAGGGATATGGGGAGGGACTCTTTATCAGGGAGTGGAGTGATAGGATGAGGGTTAAAGGTTTCAAACAGAAAGAGAGGAGATTTAGATTGGATATTAGGGAGAAATTTTTTACTGTGAGGGTGGCGAGGCACTGGAACAGGTTGCCCGGAGAAGCTGTGGATGCCCCATCCCTGGAAGCATTCCAGGCCAGGCTGGATGGGGCTCTGAGCAGCCTGGTCTATGGGAGGTGTCCCTGCCCATGGCAGGGGGGTGGATCCAGGTGATCTTTAAGGTCCCTTCCAACCCAAACCAATTCTATGATTCTATGATTCTTTCTTCCTTCTCACGATGTGATGTACTGGACGGGTTTCAGGAAAGGCAATATAAGAGGACCGTGGGGAAACCTTTTCGCTGCCTGGCCATACTTCTGCTGATGGTGAGCAGCTTGTGCTCCTAGACATGCCCAGCTGTCTAGACACTTCTGTTCATGGTAAGTATTGCATTGTCCTTCATCTAAAATACGTGACTTCTGTTTTAATAAGAGCAGAATAGTAAGACGTGTGTGCCAGATATGAAATGGCTTAGGACTTATGAATTTTGCAGGTATAAAATGGAGCGGATAGGTTGGGGGTTTTTTTTAAGAGTCTGAGTTTGGACAACAGCATTGCACAGGGAAGAATAAAATCCACTCCGCTTGTACTCAGGCAAATGTACATTGTGCAGAGTTAGTGTCCAGACTGGGTAGAAATGGGAGGGCAATAGACTCTACAGAGAGGGTCTGAGAGATGACACGGGAGGCGTAACCAAACCAGCAATCTGCTGCCTGGCTTGTCACCAGGGAATAAAGCTTACCCCACTTATGAGGAAATGAGCAGGGCCCTGGAGGTGTTTCTGAAGAACGAGGCGCTGTCATCTGCACTAAGCGTGGCACAATGTGACCTCCGAACCTCCAAGGCCACATCTTCTGCTCGTAAGGAAGCAGAGCCTGCCCTGGCAGTGCTGTGTCTGTAAACACCATGCTGTGACACCCCCCTGCCAGCCCCCAGGGCAGCAATGTCCCCAGCAGAGGCGCAGCTGAAGGGAAAATGCCTGCCACCCCAACTCCTGTACCACTTTTGCTGGCAGAGTGATTTTGATAACATACCTGAATTTTCCTCTTTCTAGCAGACACAAGTCTGGGAGCTGAACTTCTTGGTGTAGATTAAGACTCACAGAAGACGTTTTCATATTTAATTGGCTACTGGTTTTACACAAATGCCTGTATCTCTCAGTGCTGCGTACAGCGTTGCTTGTGTCTTTATGGCGTAGGGCCATGTTGTGACCCCTAAGGGTTTTCTACAATAAAATTCAGTGAAATTTCAGTCTCCCTACCTGTCCCTTCCCTGTGCCTTCAGCAGTCTTGTCCATCCATGAGAAAGGCTGGTGAAGTGGCTGTTTGCCAAGCTGGCGACTCAGCTGGGTGTTCCTCCTCCTCCCGCTTCCTTCGCCCCAGGGTCCTGCGGATGTCACAGCTCTGGCTTTCCCCCTTTCTGGACAGGGGACCATGAGCAGGGAGCAGGACATATCTGTGGGCTCGTGGGGACTGGGGTTTTCCTCAGGTGATGTCGAAGTAGTGGGGACATAACAATGCACAAGTCTAGGGGCAGAAATAAAGCATGGCATAGCCAAAACAGCCTAAAGGACGTTCAATGGAAAATGGTGTCCTAAAACCTCTAATTTACCTGTAAATTACATAAATTTACATATCTGTAAGTCACCAGATATGCCCATATCCAGTCTATAAGCCTAATTTTCTTTCCTTTCATAAAATGCACCTACAGTTACAGTGTATTTTACTCTGAAATTTTCTAGGAAGAAGGAATTGATAGCAGATCCAGGTGGTTTAAGGAGATACCACTTCACTGCTGCCGACACTACAAGTACCATAGCAGCAGCAAAGGCAGCAAACTTGGAGGTGGTGGACCAAATCCACCCTCCTTTGGGACAACAAATGCTCTGATGTACCTTTGTCCCTGGAAAATAGTCAAAAACGCAGTGAAGGTAAGAAACGTACTTTGTTCTCTTTGTAATACACTCTTTTTTTCCTTCTCCGGCAGTCCAGCGATGGCTGTGCTGTGCTGATGAGCAGCACGATGATATCTGCCCGCCACGCCCCAGCAGTCAGGACGTTTTTGCAAGGCCTCCCCGAGCTCCATCCTGTCCCATCCCAAGCATCCCTCTGCTTCCAACACCCCTCTCGGGCATTCAGGCGCCTGTGCCTAATTGAGGCAGCGGCTGGTTTTAATATGAGGTCTGAAAACTGTTTTGGATTGCGTGGGGTTTTTTTTGGTTTTTTTTTGGTTTTTTTAATATCCCAAATTGCTTTCCAAGGGATGGTGCAGCCCTCTGCCCCCCCGGCCCAGGCAGCGGTGCTCGGGTGCTGCAGGGACAGCCTGCGCAGCCTCCAGGAGATGGTGCCCTGCTGTTAGGAAACAATGCTGCCAGCAGCAGTCATTCCCCTTCACTGGCACAATGTCACACAAAACGCTTTCTGTCTGTCAGCACATTCCTGGAAGGTCACAGTGAATGATGAATGCTCCTGTGTAGGAGCTGAGGAGGCTTTTTTTTTTCTTTTTTTTTTTTTCTTTTTTTTTCCATGAATTGCATCACTTGGCGGCCTCTTGGCTTCATTCATTTGACTCCTGTGGTTACAAACCTTTCCCAATTGTTGTGAGCCTGCTTCCTCCACAACCCCTCTGTGGCCAAAGCAGGATATTCATGACTGACTGGCCTGGGGAAACTGGATGACTTCCAGCTACTTTCCACAGCAGAGCTGCTCACTTCCCTCCCCCCGAGGTCTGAAATATCCTGTGGTTCTGGTTAGCTTTCTCTCCGGATGCACATCAGCTAAAGCATATGCATCATCATGTGATACCCAAGGTTGTTTCAGCCCAGCTAACTGTGACAGAGGCTTTATTTAGATGCCATGTATAAAAAGATGAGTAAAGCACTCCAATATGAACTCAGAAGGATATTTGACTTGATCCTGAATGAAAAGCTGATTTTCACTGGCATGTAGCACTGGAGTTCTCCATTGAGCTTTGCACATATGTCTAAGATGTTTAAATAATTCCAATAAATTATGATGTCATCTTTGCAGCTCCGTTGCCATTTCCTATGATTTGGTTCATGATTTCTTTCCCCTCTGAGTTACTAATTGCTCATGAAGCTTGTGCAATTGAATGGGGCTCTTCTATTTTTTCACATCCCCCCCCCTCCCCCATTCAGAAAGCACAGACTCGCTAGTTTTAATTGGGGAAAAACACCTACAGCCAAATTCAGCATTACTTCTCAATGGGAATTTACCAGCACCTGAGTAGCGGTAGTCACTTGGCACAAACCAGCCAGCCACACTTAAGGGTATTTTGTTGGCGTGGGGAGTGTCTGGATGGGGAGGAGGGTTCAGGAAAAGCCGTGATAGACTGAAATGGGCCTGCTCACAGGCTCGTGTGGGCACACGTCCTTCCAAAGAATGGAGAAACATTCAATGGCCAGGAGAGGTTAGCAGTCTGCAGTGTGCCTGCTTTTGCTTGCACAAATGCAAGAGGGCAGGTGTTCTGAGGAGGGACTGCTGTGACCCCGAGCGTACATCTGTTGAGGTCTTATTCCCTGTCCCTGAAGCCATCTGGCAACATCCGTCCTGTTAAACTCTCTTTACCTTCAAAACAGGGTGGCTGGAACTAACTTGGCTAATGAATAGTCCCTGGTCTAGTCCAGTCCCTGCATTGTGCGACCTCCCAAGCTGTGCCCAGGATCTGGTTGAAGGATGCTGGCTGGCCCAGGTCAGAAATGGTCCTGGCACTGCTGTAACCTTTTTCCAGTTCAGATGATGGGTATCTGTATTTGTGTCCTGGCTCTGCTTAACTTGCTGCTATGGCTGTGGCTGGCCAGACTTCTGTGGGCTGTACAGGGTTCAACCATAGGACTGGGAGTCTTCATTCTGGATAGAACAAAGACGTCCTTGGATAGGGGGAGAGGGGGAAGGTGGAAAGTAAATTCTGTACGAAAAAGAGAAAAGTGTCTGGACTTCAGTAAGAGACTAAATAAAGCCAGAGAGAAATAAATTCAGAGGACAAATGAGTCCTTAGGAGTCAAAGTTTGTGAACTAGAGTAGGATATACTTTTCCAGAAAGCTGCAAGAAAGGACATGCTGCTGCCACTTCATTGGCACATAGGGAGAAACTACTGAAACTTCAAGGTTTTTTTTTTCAGCAGCAACAAATAAGGCCATTTTGCCAAAGTTTTGGTGAAGACAAGCAAATATGGAACTGCTTTCCAATAATGGCTACATGTTGCAAAATGTGGGATGAAGGGAAAAGATCTGTGAAACCTGAGGACATTTAATGCTTTATATGTTTCCAGACATTCAGCAGGTCATTCAAGTTGTCGAAGAAATGTCAGGAGGTGGAAAAAAAGAGGTTTTGCACAACTTACAAGTAATTTTTTTACGAAGTGCTCATGTCAGAGAAAGTAATTAAAACTTGTTTGGGTTTATTTTTATTTCATGAAGTCCCTTGGTGTTAGTATTTCCCAGGTCTGCATTTACAGGCTCTGGTTTCTTTGTCACTTCCCTTTGTACAGACGAAGAGCTGCTCCATATACAGGCACACAAATAGCGTCAAAACTCTTCTTTGAGCAAAGGTCATTTCAGATCAAGTGAGTTCTTCGTCAACATCACTAACAACTTGATAACAATACGTGGAAGCAGGTTGGCCAAGAGACCTAACAGGATTGAAGCCACCTTTTCCTTTCCATTTCAGCATCTCTTGGTATCACTAAAGTGAGTTGCTACGAGTACCCTTAGCCTGTAAACTGCTGTATCCCTCCATGATGCGTTGCCCTGTGTGTCACTTGTGAAAAACCCAAGGAACAAGAGGACAAGAGGAAACGGGTTCAAGTTATGTCAGGGCAGGCTTAGATTGGATATCAGGAAACATTTTTTCACTGAAAGGGTTATTAAACATTGGAATAGGCTGCCCAGGGAGGTGGTGGATTCCCCATCCCTGGAGGTGTTTAAGAAAAGGGTAGATGTGGTACTGAGGGACATGGTTTAGAAGTGGTTTTTGTCAGGGTAGGTTAATGGTTGGACTTGATGATCTTAAAGGTCCCTTCCAACCTCACCGATTCTGTGATTCTATGATATGATTCTAAGTACTGATGTCTAAAGGGTTTTGTATAAAGAGCTGGATGCACTGCATGGTGTGAAGTTAGGTCTGCAGTGCGTTGCAGAGTTGTGACAGAAATCCATGCAGACATGCCATAACCAGCTAGAACAGCCCAGCTGTGGCCATGCAGGCTTTACCAGAGGTTGTACATGCTCCTACAGGATGCTGAGTTTGCAGTTTGTGGCTATAAGTCTGCTGTGTCTGCTTTTCACGGGTTGCCTATAGCTCCCTCTCTTGTGTCTACCTGGGGACAGGAGATCTTCAGATCTCCTTGCCATGTAGACACCATACTTCCAGCACCCCTCAGGAGAAGATGCCACATATACAAAGACCAGTAAGAACAGCAGTGATGCTGTCTGTGCCTGTCTCCAAGGGCTTCCACAGAGATATCTGTAGAGTTACCCAGTGATAAGGACTAGAGCTCATCTGACTTCACAGGAGAAGAAAGCCCCCCAAATGTCCCTTTTATGTCTGTCCAGGAGCAAACCTCAGTGTGCCCTGATGCAGCCAGCAGAGCCTGTAACAGAGGAGATAAGGAAAAGCAGCCTCCTATCATTTCCCGTGGAACACAGCTTGAGTAGTCATGAGTCACAGTTTGCTCTCAGCCCTGACTGACACGTCAAAGGAACTAAGTAAGGGCTCTAAGGGTCTTCTCAAGGTATTCTGACATTCATTCCACACCATTGGAACCTGAAGAACAGCAAAACTCTTACCCAGTATCAGTAGAGTGACGCCAATATGCACACAGCATTGGGATGGAGGGGAGGAAGGAATTTAGCACATGCACAGACATATAAGAGGAAAAAGAATTAGAACTTCTGAAGTTCTTTGAAGATGATTTGCTATGCACCTTGAGGTTTGACCCATGGAAATAAGAAATTCCCACATATTTTTTCCTCTGCAAATGGCACTGGTGCTGACCACTTAGAGTTATCTGAGAGACCTCAGCTCCCATAGACAGTGCAGCTGGAGTTTCCCTGGTTGTTATAACCCACAGTATCATTGAGGCTGATGGTTCAAGACAGCATGGCTTTCTCTGCCATGGCACGTAGCTGGTGCTGGCACAGTAAGGCAGCACCATGGCTGTGTCCGTGGCTTCTCTCCTTGTTTCTTCCATGGGGAAAGAGATGGGAGAGGATGAACCTTCTCCAAACGTGAGATGGCTTGCACCTGGGTGGTGCAGGACTCCCGTGTCCTGGTTCCTTCATGTGTGTGCTACAGACAAAGCCTGTACTTGGTTTCAGTTTTATTCTTCTGAGGCCCCTGAGAAGGAAAGGCCTGAATACTCTGGGATACACGGGAAAACTATCAAACACGATTCTCAATTACCAGTACTGTAAATCTAGGCAAATTCATCATTGAAGTCAATAGGGGTCATTTTAATGGCTTCAGCTGGGCTTGGATTCTTACTTTAATCGCGTGCTTGTGCAGGGTTTGAAGACTGGGATTCATCCACCTAAATGTAGGCATTTGAATAAGATGTCTAAGGTAGATCAGTAAAAAGAGATAGATGCAGTCAGACAGCGGGTCAGACTATATAACTGAGCCCATCCCATGGCATTAACAGTTAAGAGTCATTAGAGAGATTAATCTTCTAATTTGGTGCCCTGTATAGTGCCCGGACTTAGTGGGAAGAACATGTTGAAGCATCTAAGTACCCAACTGAATCAGTGGGGAAATTATTGCATAATTTTCCTGTGCAACACTTACTCAGATTAGGGTGCAAATGTGCACATGTTGCTGGGTCTGACTGAAGGGTGAAGAAAGAAGATAATAAATTAGAAAAATTAAAATTAAAATAAACTTTTATTTTTATGCTTTATCCTAATGTAACTAGAATGTTAAGAATTTATCACCTGAGATAAAAGACTTAATCATTACTAAACCCTTTGGCAATTGTTTTAATAACATTAATCAAGATGAGCTCATTTAGTGCTAATGGGGGTGTTTTAAGTACTTTTATAGGATTTTCACTGAAATTCAGAATTAAATAATTGGGCCATTATTCTAAAGTGTTTTCGTCATCCCTCAGGGAAGTCCCAGTTTCTTGGTTTTCATCTGCTTGATTTTATTTCCTCTCAAGCATTAATTCTGATTGCCCTTGACAATTTTGGAGGACCCCTCCCAGTTATTAATTTGACCCTCTTCTGGGCAGTCTGAGGTTGGTTGCCCCTGATAATCTATTTTGTCAATGCAGTCATGGACAGGAAAGATTTAAAATACCACTAAATGAGTGTGGTGATGGATGATAAGACAAGGCGGATAGTGATTGCCATCAGCTAAAGGGTCCAGTGAGTTGAGTTTTTCCCAACACCCAGACTGGATGAGCAGTTGGTTAAATAGTTACCTAATTCTGCATATAATGTTACCTTAAGCATGATTAATCCTTATAAGGGACTGTGGTCTTTGCAATCTGGAATGCATTGCCAGTTGCTGAAGGTATGGAAGGAAGGCAAGGCATTCTGGACTTAGGTCAGTTGCCTGAATTTATGTTCTTAGTACCAGCTGATATGCCAAAATACACCTGAAACATCCCCATAATGATGGCAGGTGTAATGCAGGACATATGGTTGACCTTTGCCTTTCTTGAAAAGTGGTTAGATGCCATGAGTGGTGCCCTGGATATCTGAACTCACACTGTTTTGGGCAGCTGTATTGAGCCCTATGGTTGGGAATCTATTTGAGATTAAGAGTCCATATGCCCATGTATACCCATCGACATGTAAATTAGGTATCTAGACTCCTGTTATAGTCAGTGGAGATCTAGTTAATGCAGTCACAGAAACTCAGGCAGTGATTTGGCTGGTTAGCCACTATCTGTCTCCAGTCAGCCAAGTTGAATCACCCTCCAGACTCTGGTGACTGTATTGAGTAGATCTCTGCTAATACAGAGAGAACCTGAATGCTTCAGGCTCATTTCAGCTGACTAAACTTTGATGTCTAGTGCCACGGTAGATGCTCTAGAGTCTCCCGGCTGGCCTCCAGCTCTGTCTTCAGAAGAGGGAGGTCATGTCTGCCAGCCCAATGCGGATGTCTCAGACATCCTACAACAGCTAAAAAATTTTTAAGAAGGGTGCGTATGGGCACCAAAGCACTGCTTCTTGTCACAGACCATAGGATGCAATGTGTGAAGTCACTTCAATACAGATGCTAGAATTCTCTGAATCATTCATATAATGATATGTTGATTTAGATGATAGTCATATTAGAAGGTTTTATTTAATCTGCTAGGAAAGCCTGTGTCAGTCATTTTTAGTTTTGATAATCACAGGAGACATTGCCATTTCAAACTTACCCCAGTGAATTGTCAGGTCATATTCTACCAGTATGTTTGGTAATTCACATACCTGAGCCTGAAGAATGACAACGAAAGTTAACTGTAATACATTTAAACGTGAAACAATGCATATTTTTTTCATATTAAACCGATTTTATGACTGCTATTTTCAATTATTTTTTTGTCAGAATAACTGAAAGCTTCTGATCTCAGTCCATTATGGAGACTCAAAATGTACAGACCAGTATATAAGTAAGCACGAGGGGAAAATAGGAGAAAGAATATATTTTCACTTTATATCTTGTTTGGAAAATAAGCTCGGAAAATTTCTTTGAAAAGACTATGCTCAGTGCAAAGATCTTTACTCAGATCATTGTATCAAGCACCATAAACAACCTACATTACACACAGCAGAACTTCAGCTTCATAAATCCCATTTTCCAAGGCTTTATGTGATAATGAAGATCACATTTCTTGCAGCTTGTACCTTTTGTTTGGTTTTAGCTGTTGGCAAATTGCTCACCATCTCGAAGATTTAACAATTCCTATTTTTTTTTATTCACAGAAGGAAGGCAAACTATTACACTAAGCAACTAATATGTCTGAGAATAGTTATTTTCAGGATAGCTTAATGATTGGGTAGGATTGTAAAGATGTCATATTTTTACTGTGCGATGGCAGTGTCTCTATTTTTGTGCAATTTGTCTTCTCACAGACGGGTCTCAGCTTTTGCAGCACGCATGGGACGTGGCTTATGGCCAGGCCAAATAGATGATGAGTGCAGGATCCAGGTAAAAATATATGACATGTATCCTATTTACATTTACACAGTTATATTTATTCAATCCTCTACACAAGAATGATGCAACAGGCTTTCCATTTTAGGAGGTTAACTTCTGCCCACATGTGTGACATAAGACCTTTGCTGTTATTCAGCATCTTATGGTTGCAGGCTGCAGCTGACAGACTCTTACATGACTCTGCTACAGCTGTGTGTTACCACTCTAACAACTTTTACTCCAGTCCTTGAAATCACTTATTCAGACCTTCCAAAGGTCTAACTCGATTTGAGCTTCAGCTAAGCCAGAACTGAGTAAGGATTTCTGGATTCCAGCTATGGCGGGTAACCAATGCAAAAATGAAGCTGAAAGATTGACACCTCTCTTGTCTTTAATTCATGGCACCATTGCACCAAACAACAGTCAAAATAGCCATAAAAAACCACGTCTTGAGAGGCCAGTTTTTCATGACTAACCCTGTGGGTTAGAGCAGAGGAAAAGCAGCTTGATTAATTGTAACATTTGTTTTCATTTAATAGATTCATAGATTTAGAGGCCAAAAGGGAGCACTCTGATTATCTAGTCTGACCTCATGCAGAACAGGGGCTGTGGAGCTTCACCCGGTGATTCCTGCACAGACCGGGTGGTTTTTCCCTGGTCCGTAAGGAAACTCTCCAGCCAGCCATACAGGAGAGCATTACCTCATGCAATATCCTGGGCCGTATCCTAAGCTTATTTTACCAGCTTGTAAATCCTGAGGAGTTTCACTTGGCAGCTCAGGGTTTACATGGATGAAAATGAAATCAGAATTTGGCTCGCCCTTCCTCACAACATGGTAGCCGGCAAAATGTTTTCTTTACTCCTCTGTATAAAAAAGGTATAAGATACATATTTATTTGTATTTGCGGTACATTGCTTTATCCTGAAGTGTAATGCTTAGACTGAATCGGTGAAGTTCAGGTAACTGGCCTCTTTGCTCCAGTCATGAATTTTGGACCTTTTTAACTGACAAGGAAGGCTCTTCGATACTTCTATTGCAGTTTATAGGTGTGTTTGACCTTCTGCTTTGTACACATCAGATTTCATCCCTAGTATCTGCACTGAATCCAGCACTTCTCATGCCATGAGAGCAAATTCTCCAAAAGACTTAATTTAAAAATCCAACATATCCTCAAGTATCAATTTTCAAGCACTTTTAGAAGATACATGCCTACCTCCAGAGAGGAAAAAAGTGAAAAGAATGATATTACAGACTGAAAATCCCCCAGTGTAGTCAAATTACATATTTATCCTTACTGTTAAAAGCAAAAGCAGCATATTTTTAAACACAGCTCAATCTAATGTGACAAGAAATGAAACAATTCAAGTACAGTCACTATTCAAGGTAATATTCTGCTGCTCAGAAATATTCTGCATCTGTGCATCTAATTATTGTAAATAGCAGCCAAATGCTGTTAAACTATAGTCAACTAAGAAAAAAATGGGCTAGGACAGCCATACGTGTCAATCAGGTTACTAGGTAGCTGCTAAATCTGGGTTTCTGCCAGCCAAACTTTTCAAGGCCTATATTTGTCTGAGATTGCCCGGTTTCTTCGATATGAACAATTTTTTGCACCTATGATCTGTATGTTGTGCATTACGTTACAGTCTTTTTCAGAAGAAAAGGACATAGTGCCTTTAAGGCCTAAGTCTAACGTGAATGTATGAAAATGATCCATGATGCTATTATACTAACCACACTTCCCAAGTGATACTTTCTAATATCAGGAAAAATTGTTGCCATGGTGACTGGCCTGACCTGATACAGTTCAGCTGATGCTGAGCTTCCTTTCCCTTCCCCCAAAAAGGAACTGAATATAATCTTTCAGAAAGGCAATTCTTCTTTTGATTAGATAACAGCAATCTCTCATGAGCTGTTGTTGATGCCATATTGGCTTATTAAGATTCTCAGTTAGAAGAAGTGGAGAATTTAAAGAAAAGTCAGCTTGAAAGTGGGCTCTAATTTTAACTGAAAATTGCCCCTGTAAAATGATGTTGTGCCCACCCATCTCAGGACACTAATCTAGCATCTGCTGAAAGGAAGTGGAGAGTTCAAATGTGTCATAAAAAATGCAAGAATTCCAGTAGTGGGTGAATTCAGCATTACCTGCCCACAGATAAGGTGGACAGTGGCATGTTAAAACTTTTTTGATCCTTAGCAACTTAGCTAATTGTGTTCATCATTAACATGCCTCTTACTTGAATCCTCTACTGGATTAAAAGGTGATTCTCACATGATCCTGAAGCGAAGAGTTTTTTGTTGAAAATTTTCTGTTCTTTGAAAGGGATGCTGAGAAGAAGGGAAAGGCAAAAAGTGACATCCCTCTGCAACTCCATCTGTGTGCTGGGACATGTTGCATTAATGCTTAAACAAGGTCTGAAATCCACAATAGGTCACAGGCTCCTAAGAAAGGACTCAGATGGCTTAGCTGTGTTTAAAGACCAAGAATGCAAACCACAAAGTCAGTACTCAGCATGGACTATGCCTTCCCTGGTTAAGTTTTCTAGGCATCTAGGGAAAGGCTCCAACAGTTTCATGTGATCCATCTTGCCTAAGGGGCAGGCCTGGTTTTCCTAAGGGCAGTAAATTGAAGAAGCTTATGTATATCATAGACTTATAGAATTGTCTAAGTTGGGAGGGACCTTTCATATCATTGAGGCTGATGGTTCGACTTGATGATCTGAAAGGTCCCTTCCAACCTAGGGAATTCTGTGATTCTATGATATACATAAGCTTATTCAGTTTACTGCTTTTAGGAAACATGGAAATGAAGGCAGCCTGTCTTAAAAAGTAGACCACACTTCTTCCCAGATATCTTAGCCTTTCTATATTTCCCAGAATTTTTTTTAATGACCTCAGTTCAGGGGTGTGGGTTGTAGTCCAGGAGTGGAGTTTTGGTTAAGGAGCTTGAGACCCTCCTTGTCAGCCACTTCAGAGTGAAGCGGCATTGCCAAATGTAAATCAGCAAGGATATTGGTCCCTTTTCCCTTACTCCTCTAGTATTAAGTCATCTTTCCTATACCAACATCCTCCTCCTCCTGGTTGAATGCTTTCACCACATGCTTTGACCTGGACAGGCTGGAGAGCTGGGCGGAGAGGAACCTTATGAATCTTAGGAACCTTATGAACCTTATGAAATTCAATAAGGGCAAGTGTAGGGTGCTGCACCTGGGGAGGAATAACCCCCTGC
>VXBO01007990.1:231667-250341 GCA_013400135.1 Rhinoptilus africanus
GTCTCTGGAGACATTCAAAACCCGCCTGGACGCGTTCCTGTGTAACCTGCTCTAAGGTGACCCTGCTCTGGCAGGGGGGTTGGACTAGATGATCTCCAGAGGTCCCTTCCAACCCTATGATTCTATGATTCTAGGATTCTATGATTCTATGATTCTATGCTCCAGACTTAGACTTTCTCTTGCTTTTTTTTCTTTTGGGCCCAGGCCTTTTGGAGGTTTTCTGTGCTTATGGCTCACATTTTGTTTTTACCTCCTGATGAGATTTCAAGCTGTGAATTTTGGTCTTGCACAGGGGCCTGTGCTTTGGAGACAGACATACTGGCATTTACTGGCATGCCTTTTAGACAACAGCTCATCCAGTGTGTGGACCCCCAGGTCTGGACGGGGAAACAAGGAGATGAATGAAAAATAATGAGCTCAAAGAGACATGGCTAGTGTCCCCATGTCTCTTTGTGGGATATAGGATATACTAAAGGCAGGAGAAGCAAGTAACTTTCTCTGCGTTCTTGGCACGTCATCTCATCTTTCTAAAGTCTCCTTTCAACAACAATGAGAGGAGACTCATTAAGAGCTGCTCAGAATATTTTAACTGAAACACTGCCTGACTAGAAAATCAGGTTCTTAGCTAGTCGACCAAAGAAACTGATGAACTTCTGCGTTGCTCTGAATTTTCACCCTTTTGGTTGAAAAGATTAGAATTGCTTGACTTTCAGCCATGTTTAGCTTACAACATCTTTGCTTTGCTAGATCTTTTTTCAGGAAAAGTTCATTCAGAGCATCAATATGTATATAAGACATTTCAGAAACTAGCAATGAAAGATGATCTTGAAGTGCAACAAGCAGTGCTGTTACAACTGGGAACACCAGCAAGGCAAGATTTGCAGGGAGAATAATGTCTTTCAGTAGATCAACTTACATGATTGAAGGAAAAAAAATGGGCATGCAAGCCTTTCCTCAGACCTCAGTAACTTAAATAAGGCCCCTTGCTAGTAGGAAAGGACAAAGAAATATGTCTTCGACTTCTCCAGAATTGCTCTCCAGAGCCTGTAATTGCTCTCTTTCACACACACATCCATACACAAACAAGTTTAAAATACACTTATCTTGCATGGGTCTGCATCTGCCAAATACTGTGTTCTCTGAAAGGTTACAAAGAAACATGGGATTCCTCTTACCTCAACAAACTAACTGACTTTGACAGCTAAATTTCACCTTAAATATGTTTAGAACTTCCTTTATATAGAAGTGTGAGTCATTCTGACAGGCTTAATTTGTACTGAAAAATGAATGTGTTAAACTTATTAGCAATTCAGGTTAGAAAGACTGTAAACAGAAGATTGATGACATTTGCACTTCGTGTACTATACACTATGTGCCTACAAAGTGAAAATATGAGTCGGTGAAAGGCATGCTGAAGATTTGATAGAAATTGTATTCTAATCCTTTTCTGCTCTTGTCTTGATGTTTCCTTGTTATTTCATTTTCTATCATGAGCAGAATATGTATGAAAAGATAGCCGTTTTTTAACTGTTTCGTATTCATTGCAATGTATGCGTATTTCCAGCAGAACTAAACAACTAAGAATAAATACAGCAGTTTGCTGGTGTTAACAAAATACTGCGTGACAGACCAAAAAACCTGTTGGAATTTGAAGACCCATCAATTGATAGCTAAGGAGATGTTGAAGTTCAAACCTTTGTTTAGCAGGCTGGAGGATATCTGGGTCTGAACTCTGGCTTGGTTTCTGTGCTAAAAGCATGCCTGACTTGTAAATAAGAGAGTGGAAGAGAGGGGGCATCCACAAAGTCAAGTGTGATCTAGCTGGGAAATCTCTCAGTCTCTCTTTCTTCTCCATGGTAAGAGAAGCTTTCCAGAAGGTGATTCAGAGGTGAAGCCTGACTCAAATACTCATAAACCACCTTTAGTATTGTCAGATGAGCTCAGAATGTGAGCTGACACCTGAGCCCAATCTGCACATGCCTTTGTGTTGACCTGTTTGGGTAGAGCCAGCAGGTTCTCCAGGCAGGAAACTCAGGCAGGAGAGTTCATGAGCTTTGTCCAAGCTCTGAACCTAATGTCCGTATGGTTGCGTCAGGCACTTAGGTCTCAAGCATTGCTATGAAGGGTGATACAGGCCTCATCTCAGAGTATATAGATAAGCTTTTTGCTTTGAGTCATCTTCTAGATGAATGCTTTTCCCTCTGTAGGAACACATAAAACTGGCAAGTTAAATTAGGGTGAATTAAATGAGTTAAAACAGGATGTCCCCTTCATAATCAAAGAGTGGACAAAATCATACAGTCTGAGAAGGCTCACTTGCTTACTGTGCTATGATCTTCGCTCTATGAACTGGCTGAACTTTGGATCAAAATGAGCCCTTGTCTCAGTAGGTGAGGCACACAGTGGGAGCCACCAGCTAAAGCTGAGGCTCATCTAGTCGATATAGTCCTTTCCCTGTCTCCATTTCAACAGTAACTGCTGGTTCAAGAAGCTTCAAGAAGCCTAGCCAGATCATCTAGGGCACAATATTTCAATGGTCTTCACATTTATTTTGGGGAGAATTTTCTATAGCCAAATACTTGATGAGTCAACGGTAGTACGGGGAGACTAAACTAGGGTATGCTATCTAAATCAGACATTTTAAGGATTTGCTTAGAAATCATAACCTTTGCAGTCTTTCTAGCTCATAACCTTTAAGTCTTTGTAGCTCATAAAATCCAGTGAGTACATCTGTAGTCAAGAAGGAAATGTCTGCTGAGGTTACTTTCTATTGATATCCAGACCCTCTGCATCTCTCTGGAGTGCACCATGAGTGTAGTCGAGAAGATAATGAGAATGTAGAATCCCCATCAACTAATAACCCACAAAAACAAAAGAGGATTAAAGGTGTATGCAAGTGAACACTCATCTGATCTGAATGTGCCAGTTCTATGAACCCTTGCATGACTGAAAGTTTTGGTGTAATATGTTCTGCAGAGAACTTTGTTTTACTTCCTTTGCAGAGAACTTTTCTGCTGGGAATCTGTTGCATTGTTATCTTCCACAGCAAATGATCGCAGCCCAACATAATGGATAATGAAAACGTGACTCATCTGGGGCATTTTAACCAGCGTAATTGTGTGTGTATGCTCTATCCTATTTTGAATACTTGTAGTATCAGAACTGTTCCATGGATCATGTACCACATTTGCCATCAGGCCAGACTGCAGATCTCCAAAACCCTCAAGGATTAGGACTCCTGTAAAAGAACATGTCAGAAAAAGGTGCAATTTTATCTTCAGAACAAGTACAAGCAGATCAATTACATAGAGAAGTACAAATTAGTCTAGGTTTTTTTTGATATCTCTTTGTTTGGATATGACTAACTTTTTGGATAAGACTATAGTAAATTGATAGTTTTAGATTTTTTACTACAGTCAATCATAAAAGATAAAACCAAGTGAATCTCTGTGCTCTTGTTGCCCTGGGATTATAAAGCCAATTCTAAGCTATGTTGTACCAGAAAACAAAATAAAACACCCCCCAATATCTAACAACTCTTAAAAGAACATTTCTAGGGTTACAGATGCAAAGATCTAAAAATTAACAAAATACCAGAATTAATGTTGTCTGTGTTTTTTCATTCACTTTCTTAGGTTACAGTCTTGAATTAAAAAGACACATATTTTTTCCACTCTGCCAGGGGAATGAATCAGAATTGTGCTGTGAAGGCATCTGTTAAGTCCCCTGACTCATTTGTTGCAGAAGTAGGAAGATGTGAAATGGATAAGGCAGGGGACAATGGGTTGTCTGGTGGCTGAGGTAGGTGAACGTCACTCAGGAGAACTGGATTTCATCCCTGTCTCTGACACAAAGATCATATGAGGAACTGTGCAAATCATTTAAACCATGGTTGTAATTTCCAGAACAAGTGGAAATTACACTCCCATCTTCCTGTTGCTCAGTTATGGATTTCATTTCCTTCATGGATCTCCCTGTTACAACCAAACGCATTCTGGCCGTCCTGTTTTGTCCTTGCTCTGGTGAGTGTACTAGGCACCTGAGTTCTCTCATCCAGGGGGGACTGTGTCAGGACCTTGGCAATTTCCTTGCAGGCTCTGTGGCATCTTCATTGCTCTTGGGTCCTGAAAATAACTCAGGACAGGGCAAAAGTGTCCTAGGAGAGGTGGTGGTACAGACCATACACTACAACCAATGAAGGACCATCTAGCTCACTCATCTTGTGATCTTTTCCTTAGTTTTGAGTACTAAATATCAGATTTTGTTCACATTAAACAGCTTGAAGCTGACCTCCTCTTCCCAGCAATTCCCTTGTGCTGTCCCACAGGGATAACGTCATTGCTCATCCTCAGTACTGCAGCTGGCAGAGTTTGGCTGCTTGATGTAGCGGGGATGCTGCAGATTTTGTGCATCTACATTAGCAGTGCATGGGACGTATAGTCAGGGAAAAGACTGAGCTGAAAGATTTTGGGCTTAGTTTGCAGTTCTTAGAAGGGTTGTGTTCAGCTTTTTAGCTTTTCTGATGAACTCTTGGGCTGCCTGTTCTTGTTCCAGTCCTGTTCCAGTCCCATTCCAGTCCCATTCCAGTCTTCACTAACCACCACAGAAATCTCGGAAAGTCCAGACTGCTCAATTTAGGGATTCTTATCCTATTTTTGGTCTTTCCCTTTTCCAAAACTCCTTTTCCCTCACCAAATCTTCAGGAAGTCTTGGTCAGCCCTCAAACTTCTCCTTGTCAGCATTATTCCTCTGCACTAGCACTCTATCTCTATCCATGGGGTCCTCAGCCCACCCCTTGCGTGCTCCTGAGCGCAGTTTCTTTGCAGCACACAGTCCCACCTCTTCCCTCAGCATGGCCACGGCCGCTGCTTGGACCTGTGGTACACCTTGCTGTTCCCAGGATCTACCCTCTATTCCTCTTCCAGGTTTCCCAGTTTGCTGGGTCCTTCCTCTGTTTTAGTCACAGTTTCTATTACAGAATCACAGAATGGTAGGGGTTGGAAGGGACCTTAGTAGATCACCTAGTCCAACCCCCCTGCCAGAGCAGGGCCACCTTAGAGCAGGTTACACAGGAACGCNCATCACCTAGAATACACCTAGCTGTATTCTTTGACAACACCTAGACCTAGTTTTCTCCTTCAGAAAAATCCACCTCTTCCCTTTTCTTGCCATCTTTGATCTACCTCTTGTCCTTGTCCAAGAGGAGGTAGGCAGCTCCCTTCTCTGCGATGCTCAGTTTCAGCAGCGGGTGGATTGAGTGCAAGAAAGACCAGATCCCTGGTGCCACATCCAGTATCCAGGACTTCTCCAGCTCAGTGCACGTGGGGACAGCCATTAGAGAGGAAAAACTGATTTCATTCCTATAACCCTATGCTGCAGAATACTTTTTTAAACTTTATTTTTCCTGTGGCTGTGAGGCAAGTATGATTCAGCCACATACAGAGTTTGTAAGGAGCTGGGACATGCTCAGTGAAGACAGACTGCCTGGGGATTTCAGCTATTAGGCTCTGGCAGGTCTTTTTGAAGCATGTGTAAACCAGTACTTGTCAAAGACTTGTACATTTTTAGGATGTGGATGTATTTCACAGGGAATAAAAATGAGTAAATAAGGTTTATCCTTAACAAAACCCCCACTCTTCCTCCACACAGGGTTCCTGCAAAGCACAAAGTTCCAAAGCTTTGCGATTACATTTTTTTAAACATTGTTTAGCAGTTGTTTTTCTTTTTTTCTCCTGTTTTTTTGATTTTGGAAAGATCTTAGCAATTTTTAAAAAATAAGGTAGCAAGAGAGATGACAAGTGTGAAATCTCAGAAAGTTTCTCCAAACTGCAAATGAAAACATGGTTATACAATAAGAAACTTCAGGCAGCCTTAGCTGGGATGAAAGGACAGACATCAAGTGGAAGCAGAAAATGGACCTGCTATATATGTCCATATCCACATGTTATTGAGCCAAAAATTTTCTTAGAAGTCAATTAGATTGTCTCTAGTCTTTTTACTCAAGTACTCCAACTATGATGATATAGGCACATAGATAAAAGCAAATGCCTTTCCCCATTCTTCGGTGTCTTTTTTATGAGTCAGACCCACATTCCCTTCTTTACTGAGGAGCAAACCACCTTAAAAGGAATGGAAAAAGTGAATATATGGGATCCTGCGTGATTCGCCATGATGCAGCCGTGGTTTGGAGCCTCTCAATGGCAGCTCCTGGCCTTGAGCATCCTCGTGGAGGAGTGGGGCTGCCTCTGGTGCAGCTGAGTGCTGGGAAGCCACAAATGGGGCCATTTGCCTCTGTCTGGCCGTGAAGCTCATCTGAGTGGAGGAGGAGAGGCAGATCACATAGCTGTTATGGAAACTTAATTTTAATTTTTTCCATATGAATCTTGGGAAAACGAACTATTGGAGAAGTTTATCATAATTCTAGTCTAGATAAACAGCTCAATAAAGAATGGAAAATATGTATTTTGTCAGAAGGCACTGTGAAAAAATGTTCACATATGGCAATGATTTCCTCAGTATTCAACAAAGGATTGGCTCAGGAGTCTTCTCCTGTAGATACAGATCAGATTTATCACTGCGGCAATGTCACCTGACTTGTACGATGTTTAAGCGGTGAGTCAGCAGAGCAGAGAGACGTAGTTCTCCAGCATGTACAGTATTTATCCTGTCCTTTTCCACTTGCTGGCGCTGATTTTGTTTTTAACATTATTGAGGAGTGATTCTTCATAGTTAAGGTTACAAATGAGTTTGTCTTAGAAGTTTGTTTTGGCTTCTCCCTGCGACCTACCCCACCACTCCACTGCAGCAGGACCTCGGAGCCAGTAATCTGAGCCAAGAACAAGATAATGCGCCTTTTCAAAATGTGAAGTGAGTGAAAGGTTTGCTGGATTATGACTCTCAGAAAATGAAAGCACTTCCACACCAGAGAAAGAATTCCCCTCTCTTTTGCCTCTTTGTCCACTTTCTTCAAAAAATTAGGAGAGAAATGCTTTACTTCCCTGTGGGACACTCTAGATGTTTCCCCATCATCCTGGAAAGAGAGCTCCTGCTTTACTCATCACAATTTAAGGACAGACAGCGGTTAGAATAAGAAAAAACCCAATAAAGGACATGTATGTCAGTGTTAACTCTTTGTAATCAGCTGAACAGCCTGTGGATTTGAATACTTAACATGTGTGGCGCAGGGATGTAGATTTAGATTCATAATTTTTAAGATTTAAGTGAAGACAACGAGCTTAAATAAAAAACATATGGCCCAGTTCAATGAGAACTGTCAGCCTGAGGCCACTGAAGTTGCAGACCCCTCTGTTCAGCCAGTGTGGCCCCGCGTGCGTTGTGCAGCTCTGTGCCCAGCACATCCCTGCTTGGAGCAGCCAGGAGAGGGCAGGTGGATGTGGGCAGAGCAGCACCCAAACACTTTGAGGCCCGCAGCTGCTGGTCCAGGACCCCTAATGCCCTCTCAGCACCCTGAAACGTACTCATGACAGCACTGTTATCCCCTCTCCACTAAACTGCACTGTCAAGGGTGAGGATGGCACCGTATCTTTCTTCCCACATGGAGAGGAATAGCTGCTTCTCTCTGAGCCCTTGAGGTGCCTTAGTGCTGAGGAGAGTCTGGAGTTTAAAAAAGTTTAAACAGCTCTCTCTCTGACTTTTTCCGTTTTTTAAATTTTTAAAAAAATTTTTAAAATTTAATTTCACCTAGCAGTGCCTCTAACAGGCAGCTTGGGAGGGCAATTCTTTTGTGGTGTACCAGTTTTTATAAGAAAACATGGTAGGAATTGTGGGAGCTTAATGCAAGGACATAAATTCCATCCTGTGTGTCATGTACATAAAAATTGGGTGTTGTGGTACATGACACATAGGTAGTATTTTACTGGATTTTTCTCCCCAAACAACAATGCAGAGCATCAAAATTAAGTTCAATGTTTAAATACCTTTGGTTTAGCTTAGTATATTATTATTACTAGCTGCAGCAACCTCAGCCTAGGCTTGCAAAGAGTAGGGTTCTCATATCTGAGGGCTGCTCAATCATCACAGCCCTTGCATGCAGCCACAACACTTGCTCTGTTAGTCCAATGTACCTGGGACGTGTCCCACTTACCAGGCGTGCAGTTCACAGACAGATTGTGCACAAAATCATGGAGAAGTAGGGCTGAAAGCATCTCAGGAAATCATATATTCCAGCTCCTGCAGCCCCAGATCACCAATGTCTGTTTGACTCCTGTGAGTAGCCTGCTCCTAAAGATGCCTCACAGCATTCCAAGGCAGCCTATTACACCAGGCTCACTGTTTCGTTCTTACCTCTTCTTGGTGCTGTCATTTAAGCTCATTATACTTTTTTCTTTTCTGCCTCTAGACACAGAGAAACTGTTTCTCTTTGCAACTACTTTTCTATATCTGAACGCTATTGTTCTGAGGCTACTCGCCCTCCTTTCCAGTCTATACAACTCCTTTTCTTTCATTCTTTCCTGGTGAGCCATGTAAGCTAGGTCTGGCACATCCAGTCTGCTGAAGGTAGCACATCTGAAGTAGGTCTGATGGAAAGCTTTGGAAGCTCGTCAAAAAGAAAATGACATGGCAACACCATTGCAGCGGGACCAGGTGGACACTACTCAGCCAGAAAACAAGTTTGGTTGACTACTTTAACAGATTAATTGATTTCCAATGAGGCAGCACTACAGATTTTTAGCCTAGAAAATCCCACAGTAGGAGGGTTCCCCTCACAGATGTGGGAAGTAGACACTAACAGCAACATTACAACCGAAACAAGTATAGCCAAAACCATATCATAAGACAGGCCATTTGAAGATGTGACTGGCTTAAAATAGTGAGCTTTAGAAATGAGGAAGCATTATTAACTATTTTTACATGCCTTTGGTTTATGAGCTTGTAGGGGTAACATATTATAACATTTCCCAGTTTTCTCCTGGAAGCCTCTGATTGAAAACTGAGATACTTGGCTAATCACTTGGCTCTAGAAATGGAGGCTTTGGGAGAACACCAAATGTTGTAATTACATTACTAGAATAGGTGTCATAACATTTTGTTTCTTTCTGTGTGGAAAATGAAAGAACTGCAGTTGTTGACGAATTCTTGGATAGGAAAAAGGTGATTCACACAGGAGCCCATACAGCCCTTTCTCAAACATCAAGCTTGATTCATCCCTGCTCATCACTGTGAGAGATTTCAGACTGTTGTGATGATTGTTTGACATGAAGAGAATTCAGACAGAGTCACATTGCATCTCCCTATGCCATACCCAGAGGGGCCAGGGGCACCTTAAATATTTGCCCGGACATCAGGTCAGCAGAATCCAAGCCTAGCTGACACATCAGATGGAAATGAATGGCCCGAGGTATGTTCAGACCTATCATTAACTTTTACTAAGTTCCCTGTGAGAAGTGGGAATCATCAGTAGTTAATATGCAGAATATCAGATAACCCTCGGGGAGAATTGGTGGACACATACACTGATATATCAGATTGATGCAGCACTAACTCTAAAAGATGTTTTGCTTTCTATTGATTAGAACTTGGAGGAGGGAGAAATATTTAAACTCAAGACAGAGCTACAATTATGTGTGATGGATCTTAAAGTAGATCAAATATTTACTTAATACATGATAATTTCAATGAATTAGACATTAGTTTACAATTGCAATCAAAATGTGTTTTCCCGAAGACTTTAGATGTTCTAATGATTCTTTAAGTGTAAAGAAAAGCCTGCTGCTTGATTGAAACATGTCCAAAAGGCATCACAGCTGACAGGAACTTGAATTGGTCTTCTGCATTCATTTCTGATAGCAGAGGCAACATAATCTGACAGCAGATGTTAAACAGGCAACGTTTCTCTTTTGCTCCTAAGAGCAGCTGACAAGGATCTGTAGCCTAACTTCAAAGAATCAAACAAACAAGCCCACCACCAACAAAGTTGTACAATTAAAATTGGATTACTTTTTCAGACCGAAACACCTTTTAAAGAACAGCAGGGGCAATTAACAGTTCCTAATTATCTGCAGAAGTGAGTACTTAATGTATTTTGTATTGCTTACCTGATTTTAATGTTTCTGAGCTCTCTGTTCTAATTTTCTTGCTTGACCATTCTGTTTAACTGTGGCAGACTGATCTACATTTCCTGAAAATAAGGAACCCTGACAATGTTTCTGCCTTTTAGTCAGGAATACATGATCCTTATTTGCCTCAAGAGCCTCCTGAACTGCTCTTTGAGCTTGAGTACAAATCTCTTATTTATCTGTCAATTGTACAAAGATTTCTTATTTATCCTCTGTAAAATGTGCCAGCTTCTAAAAGCGGGATTAAAGCCTTTTACCCCAATACTGGTTTACCCCAATAATCAGAGCAGCCTGTGTCCTGACAGTTAGGGCTTGTGAGGGTGGTGAGGCACTGGAACAAGTTGCCCAGGGAAGTCGTGGATGCCCCATCCCTGGATACGTTCAAGGCCAGGCTGGATGGGGCTCTGAGCAGCCTGGTCTATGGGAGGTGTCCCTGCCCATGGCAGGGGGTTTGGAACTAGATGGTCTTTAAGGTTCTTTCCAACCCAAATCATTCTATGATTCTGTGATTCTATGATTTACCTTCAACTTAAGGCCTCTAAGTGTCTACACTGAGGTGTCTACTTGTGCTGGAAGAATCTAAACTCCAATGATAGTCAATGGAAGACTGCAGTTAGAGTAGCCTAAAGAGGAATTTAGATGACCAGCATCTACAGGATGCATTGAATCACTCCACTGGATGTATTAAGTAAGTCTCTGGTGACTGCAAAGGGAGCTTTGACACTTCCAGTAGACATCTACCTTTATTTAGGTGTCCTATCATTAGAGTAGAATCCCAACTGGAAGGTTGCAGTCTGTCTTTCAATTGAAGGACACCCACTGCCACCAGGGATGCTCTAGGATATGCACAATGTCCATATGGGCTTAGCAGATATGATGCAGGCCCTAGGAGGCTCCATCTTTTTGGAGCAGCAGCAGAGGAGAAGACCGAGTAAATAGCAATATATGTCTATGTTTAGGCAAATTAACGAAATGAACTGAACATGGAGGACAGGATTTATTTGCCAAGGTGTAGGTGCTTACTGCTTTTTGAGACACTCCTTGCCATTCCAGGAATATTCTAGGATAACAGACGCAGTGAAGGACTTGTGGGAGCCCCGCATCATTCTGGAGTGGCAGCTATGGCTTTAAGATACTCTCAAACTCTTAAAGTGGCACTAGGTGCCTATGTTCAGGCAATTGAGTCCTAGTTGGAGAGCTGAATTAGGCAGCTGAGTCCCAGTGTAATATCCACATGCAGAAGAGAGAACTGTAACCATATTTCCCGGGACCCAGCCCAAAACGTAGAACCACAGCCACAGGAAGAAGGCTTTAATGCACATCCTTCTCAGCATGTCCTACAAAAATGTTTGTGGAGGTCCCCATCAAGAGACAGATTTTGTAGTGTCTTTTCTGAAACATGACCTCTCTTCATCAGCTGTGTAGAGCACAGAAGAATCTGAACACTGGGGGCCCTTCCAAGCTGAGAGTTAAGAAAAGTACGGCTTTTTTTTTAAAATTTATTTATTGATGTATTGCTTTGGATGTAGCTTGATCTTTCTGGTGTCCCAAGCGCTGGCACAGAATCTGCTGGAAGATCCCACATAGGAAATTACTTTCAGGCCCATGTGCAGAGAACCCCACTGTTAATTATTATGAATTGGAGGAAACACAGTATGTGAGCCATAGTGAGCTTGCATACAAAACAGAAATTACTTCTAGGAACAGAAGAGAGATCAAAACCAGTTTTTGAGTCCATATTGGCATTAACACTGATTTCATTTGTGGCAGATTGAACTTCTCACTTGGGTTAATGTTTCATTATTAGAAAGACCTGTTTGTGGGACCCTGGGTATCTTTTGATAGCTGCAGAGTATTAATTAGCAATTAGTTCATTAGTCAAGAACAGGTTAAGTAACAATAGCTACAGAATTTTTTCTTATACTTTTCTCAACTGTGAGCACATAGGCACAGCCTTTGCCTCTGTACCTGTCACACTGTCCCTTGATTCTTAGGCCTTGTTCAACACATTTGGAATATGAGTTTTCTCTTGCAGCTAAAATCAATCTTTTCCACACCTAAAAATATTTGAAAGAATGCAATTGTTTTTTGATTGTCATTGCAACCAAATATTTTTATTTAGGAAAGATCAACCATTATCAATGATCCATAAGAGATTTCTCCTAAACTATCACATATCTTTAAATTAAAAAAACAACTGATATATATTTTGAAATCTTGAAATAATTTACACTCTTCTTCCAGGTCCTAAGGAAAAAAAAAATATATATAAAAAAATAGTTTTATTCTAGGTCTCCCTGCACCTTTTCAAGATGTCTGCACTTCCTCTTCCCTTCAGCTGCAATAAATGACTACCCGAGTGGAGCAGCACTGAACCAGGGCCAGGGTCCTTAATGACACTGCCCTTGCTAGAAATCTCCTTCCTTTGTGCATTGGATGCAATAATGACAGAGCACAGAGCAACCAGGGGGAGTACATGCTGCAGTTTGCAAAACCCTTCAGTTATGGGTTTGTGCTTCTGTCTTTCGTGATGCCTGTAGGCACATCGCCCTTACGAGTTCCCGCAGGAACTCTGGACCATTACTTTTTCTCTTAGCTGAGCCTGTGCCTTAGAGCCACAATTTACAGTCCGGAATGCCTGCACTTTGGTAATGGAATGACCTAGACGTGTTAAATATTATTATTATTGCTGCAGAGTACATGACTATATGAATGAACTCAAAAAACACCCTCTTCATTTTACAGTGACAGATCATGCATTTTTGGTCATTTCTGCATCCTAAAATCAACTGTATAAAAATTTTGATGGCCATGATGATCATTAGCCATACAGTGGCATTAAAATGCCTTGCTTCATTACTCTACTAAATACCTTCATGTAATTCCACTTAAAAAAACCCCAAACAAACCCCTAAACAAGGGTTGCACCCAAACCAGCAAAGCCTGTTTCAAATCTATGTCTCTGAGTACATCCACAGAGCAATTTCTGGATGGTATTCATGCTTCATTTAGCTCTGCATTTTGTTCTCCAAGAGCTTCTAATGAACATACTCAGGATTTAACAGTTTCCTTTCCAAAAAGGAGCAATTTCAAGATAAGAAAATGTTATCATTCACAAAAACATGCAACCAAACAACCCCCAGGCTGGCATTTTTAAGCAGAAAACCTCTGGTTGCTTTCTTGACAATACTGCTGTTCTTCCAGTAAAGGGATCAATCTGTCTGCAGTATGTAGACTTTGACTGCAGGACATATAAAAATCTTGTTTTCACAAATTTGTTTGGCTCAAGGATATCAACGCAAGTTATCACAGTTGTAAGTTTTAATTATGAAATTCCAATTAGTATTCTAGTCTGAAAAAGCAGTGTTTTTCCATTGTTCTACATCCCTTTCTTTGCCTGTAGAGACTGTACTGACCCATGATTTACTTCATGAAGCCTATCTAAGGCATTATACTTTAGAAATGAAGAAGTTGCACACATTTTAGTCTAGCATACTGTGCATACATAAAACCTAAAATATTTTACAATACCTATAATAATAAGTATTGCTCATTAAATTAGCAGTGAATATTATCATCCCTCATTCACTTGGAATGTCCTCACAAACCAGACAGAAAATCTCCTATTTTGAGGGTCAATTACTTTGGTCAAATAGGCATTTATGTATGTATGTAAACAAATAATCCTCTCCTTTTGATATTAGCCACGTAAAGAAAGTGTTTAGGATCATTATCAACATCAAAAATATTTTTGCTCCTTTAACTGTCACCATGGTCCTTTTATGGAGAAGCCTAATTCTGTGCTTTCAGGAAAGAATATATTTGTGTCTGTCAAATGACTAAAACCACTCCCCTCTCTCTCCACACACCCGCCCCCCCCCTTTTATTCTTCAAATGTACATCTAGAAATCTCTGTGGCTACATCTTCAAATAAATTTTGATTAAGAATACAGCCAAACACTCCGAAAAAAAATACCGATAGCTCTTCAGTATCTCTATTCAGATGAACTGATTTAGTGGAAATCTGGTTTAGGGCATATCACACCACTGTAAGAATACACGAGAGTTGTGTGGAAAAAACCACCAGTAATTAAAAGCCTGATTTAGGCAATATTCTTAACCTAAATGTCAATAGTAAGAATTATGAGCCTAGGGTTACATATATGTTCATGTGTCTGTTTGAATCAGGACTTCAGGTTTATATTTATAGGACTGAACTTTTTTCTTTTTTCCTCTTTTTTTTTTTTTTTTTTTTTTTTTTTTTTTTTTTAGAAAAAAANTTCTGTACAGAAATAAACAGCCACTCACACTGATATTCTCTGCAGTTTCCCTACAAATGCCAAAATAAGTTTCTTGCAGACTTAGATGTTAAGAAGCTACCCAAATCCTAACTGACATACAAATCAAATGCCAGTGAAACCACTAGTCAGGCACCTAATTGTGTTTGTTGTTATGGTCCGTATAGCTTGCCTTTGTGGCATACCACTTACATGCATGGCTTTCTAAGAACTAATCTCTGTGTATCCAAACTGAGATGGCCATCTGATACTAATTATTGTTCAGCTTAGATAAGGTGATCTTACATGCTTTGATTCCATCGCTGTGCAAGCACAGATGATAATACTCAAAAACAGTGCAGACAGTGACAACGAATAATTTTCAAAATGTTCTCCTTTGGCAAGGCAAACACATTTTTGGTTTTATTTTTTATTCTACTCACATCTATCATCTCAGTAAAGGCGATGCAGCCAAAGAAATATTCCTACTCATTTGATTTCTTTGGTCTAGTATTTGACCATGACTCTTGACTAATTCCAGTAGCAAGGGATTCACAGCTAGTCTCTCAGTGAAGATCTCTTGGATCTCTTGGACAGTGGAAATAGTCAGGATTCCATGATTCAGCACATTTGAAATCGTGTTTAGGCCTTCTTGCTACTGAAGAACACTTTTCCCAATGTAAATTGTACTTGAATAAGTTTCTGACCTGATCCTACAGCAGATCATTTACTGGATTAGATATACTTTTGTTTTTCTCAGTGGTTCAATCACTTGGACTTTTTTATCTCTGGAAAATCCAACCTGCAGAAAATCACCAACTTCATCTTGAATTTCCCACCATTTCCCACCTCCAGTTCCTCAACTGGATGGATTTTTTTTAAGAATTTACGTCGTTTAATGTTGTGAAAGATTTTCCTAATTTCCAGTTTAGGTGTACTCCTGGCTAGTACATACATGCTGTTAACATGTTGCTTGAGAAGAGTAACTTCCAGGAGTAACATTACGCAAAAACAAAGGATAAAACATGTATCAGGATGACAGAAGCTGGGACCTATGCTACTTTGCAATGCCATATCTCCTTTGAAATTAGCATATGACTTGCACCAACTTCACTCGTGCCTTCTAGTATACGGATCATCACTACCCAGGAAAGCCAAAATGGTCTTATGTCCTGGTTCAAGTCCAAATTACTTGTGATCCAAGCCCCATAAAAAGGCATGGCTGACTGAGATCTCAGAAAAACTAATTGTCATCACAAATAGCATCTCAGTAAAGGTGACACTCTTCCTGGCAGGGATGCAAAGGACTGGATGGACATGCACTTGAATTATTCCTTGTTAATACTGGATAGCAAAGCAAAAAGGCCTTCTTTTGCTACTGTACCAGGAGTCAGGAGAGACTAGGATCATCCGGGTATCCCTGTCTCTTCCTCTGATTAATTATATCTTTGAATAAAACTGCAGTGAAGAAAAGCAGCTACTGATTCAAGATGTGAGTCTATCAACATTAAAGAAATGTTCTTTTCCTGCAGAATAGCTTTGTTGGATGACTGACTGCAGGAATCCTCTTCAAAGCCCTCTCTGGGAGAGCCCTTTCAGCCAGGGGCTTGCAGCCTGCAGTCTCAGGGCACAGTCAGGTTGGTCCACACAACTCTTGTCCCCAAGAAAGGAGGCTTTTCTGTGGTGGCTCCCTTATCGAGGAGAGACTGGAATGACCATAAACACATCAAATTCAGAGCATAATTTTAACTCTACTTATTTGATCTAGCCTCCTGTTCATAATTGGGCAAAACCAAATTTTTTTAAAGAACAAGACTCCAATAGCAACCAACCAATAAAAACAGATCTTTGTGGAATGGGGATGAAAGGAGGAAGGGCTGGGGAAGAGATTCTGCAAATAAAAGAGAGATTCTCTCTAATTATTTTCTAAAGCTTCAATAGATTTTGTGAAGTAATGAGCATAATTTCATACTTCAAAAATAGAGAATAAACCATGTGGGCAGTTTAGTAGATGATCAGAAGTATGGTATGAGGGAGAGTTGATAGGGGGAAATGTACTGATCATGATGCATCTTTCTTGTTGATGGAAGCTGGCTATTGATACTAAGTAGACATGTCTCTGGATAAATGGTTAGCACTGACTTATTTCACTACTATTAAACTGGCATGTCATTATCTGCATTTCTTTTTATATTTCTGTCTCTGCTGTTAGGGGTAGGTTCTCTTGGAAAAGAATTTCTATTTTTCTTAGTGCTACTTTTTAGAGCAGGGGAAAGATGAGTCATTTGGCACCTTAACCTTTTCCAAATACATGAACAGCTCAGCCTTCCCATTCAACCAGGGATGGAAAAGTTATGAGGCAGAAAGTGGAAAGTTGGTAAGGGGTGGAAAAAATGACTTAGCTTAACTGATGTGGTAGAAAAGAGAAAAAGAAGCATTTCTTCAAGAAAAGGGAGAAAGCAGAAGGTTTGAAATAATCTGAAGTTAGAGTTTTCTATTATAATTTTGGTAAGGTATTCAAATAACATGGTGATGAAATATCTAAGCACTCTGGGATAGAATATATTCAAACAAAAAGGATAATTAAAATAGTGCTTATTTAGATGAGGGATAATGTCTCAGTTCCTATGCAAATGAGCATCGTTAAAGGATCGCTTGCCTTTTTATGAAAATGGATATTGCAAGTTTGATGAGAAACTCGGGAAAGAAACATTCTGGAAGTCAAAGCAAATGCAATCTCTGTATGCAAATGAAATCAATTAATTTTAGCAGCCATGTATGAGTGTAAATGAGAAAATCAATGATTTTCAAAACCTAGTAATTTGATAGCCATTAGTCTCATTAGACTTTCTTTTTAAAGCTTAATTATTCAAAAATATAACCCGATTGAAGTGTGGTTTAGAAAGGACACATTCTTAAATTAATTACAGTAGTGATTTTCCCTGTGGCATGAAGATACAGTGCCACTACATGGCTTTGTAGATAGAAATATGATTTTTTTTGCTGGACGTGGGACTTTATTTTGTAAAAAGTCCACCAAATCTCTACTGATCACCTAAATACCTATGTAGAAGCATGTGAGTAGTCCCACCAAAGCCCGTGGAGGATGTATTGTTTGTACCTCACATGGATCCAGTCCTTGAATTTTAGGGACATGCGTAGACTGAAGAGTCTTGATGTAGAGTCCAAGATGAGCAGAGAGGTGACTGTGCAGAGAGTCAGAGAAACAGTGTGCTGTGCCCTCCCTGGTGCTGTGACTCCTCATCGCTGGTTTGTGTGGGGCTCACCTTTCCTCAGCTGTCTCTGGGGAAGGAATTCCCACCCATCTTCCTCAAAATAGCCTCCTGGTTGCAGCACTTACACAGGAAATGGCACAGTGAGATTTGTGTCCTTTGTCAATCTGGCGGAGATTTAAACAGATTATGACTGTAAATTTGATCTTTTGGAGAACTGTCTGTGAACTGGATGAGCTATAAAGGCATCTTTAGTCCTAAATAGCACAGTATCCATTCAAGACGGGATTTACATCACTTACATCTATAAACAGAATGGCACCAGGGCCTCTTTTCTGAGCGTGAGGCCCTGGTCTGGTTGAGCTGAGTTCGTTCTGTTGAACTCAGTTACCATCTAAATCAGGTGGGTGCAGCCAGACTGCCCGTCAGGGATGGGCCCTGGCCTTTGCTGGCTCCAGAACCGTGCCAGTTCCCAACTGGGATTTGTTTGGATTAATTCTACCTGGCTCAGGCCAAAATTGTGTCAAAGTCTATTCCTAAAATTTATCAGCATAGACAATGAAGTTCATATTCTCAGGACACACCATGACACTGTTTCATTTGCTAGCGTTGATGAATTTTACTAAATAAACTATTCCACAACATTTTTAATCCACTTCTTGCAGGAAGAAGATGCGATTACCAGGTTCATAGCTACATTTCTTCAACATTTCTCAGGATCTGCCCTATAACATTTCTGAGGGGCACATTGCGATAACTCACTCCATGGCTGCAACACTTGCCTATTGCCACTTCTCTGTCCTCTTCCACTCCTCCCAGATCTCGCCCTCACTTCTCTCCTCCCCCCCTCAGCTCCCATTCAAAATAATCAAGATATAAGGAAGATGTACTTTCAGAGGGCCAATTAAACACAGCAGGGCACCAGCTGAGATGAGGAGCTGCAGTGAGTGAATTTAAATCAAGCTGCAGTTTCTGAGAGATGATCTCTGTACCATCACTGGAATATTTGTTAACGATGCCAAAGGCTTCAGGTGGATCTGCACATCACCAGGGGAAGCTAAACCTCGCTCAGTATCACTGTGTGAGCC
>VXBO01007990.1:250397-285750 GCA_013400135.1 Rhinoptilus africanus
AAAAAAAAAAGGTTAAATTATTGCCTGTGAATCACAAATATGTCTGCAAATTTTTATACTAAGCTCTTCCAGGTGACAGGCAAATGAGGAGCAATAGAGAAAAAGGCACAGCTAGGTAAATCACAATATTAGCATACATTTATATAACACGTGATTGTAACAGCTCAGGATTGCAGAGGATTTAAAAAATAATTCTCTTTTACGTAAGGTGGCTACTTCTCAGTAGTGGCATTATCATCTCATGTCTGTACTCTCCGCTTGGCAGAGACATTTTTCAAACACCACTCCACTGAAGCAGAGATCCTTGAAAAAAGGAGGAATCAGCGCAACCCAATGCATTTTAGACCGGCTGCTATTGTGAAGATAACTCAAAATTTCAGACCCTGCTGTGGAATGTTTCCCCCAGCCCCACTTTCTCATTCTTCCACTGCAAAGTCCTTGATCTCCCGTGGTGTAAGCCAGCCTCATCCCCCTCGGCAGATGGTGAGGGTTGTGTGTCCACGCGCGCACCACATCTGACCCTGCGCCTGATCCCCCGCTGCCACGTGGCCACTGGCCAAGGATCCTGCTCCCATCTGCCCACAGCATTTGGGGAGAAAGCAGCAGCTGCGTGGCAGTGCACAGCAGCGCTGTAGGATGGTTTAGGATAGGAAGTAGATAATTCGCCCAGCTGTCTCTGCAGCGCGGAGCTAGGAAATAAAAAAGTCTTTTTCTAAATAGCACCGGGTCAGCTAGCCAAGTGAAAGCCCTTCAAGGTTGTTCATGATGCCTTCTGGCACTGAAAGCAGTGGGAATTTTGCTTTTGTCTTCTGCGCCAGCAAGCTCAGAGATAGGACAGACATGGGATTCTCCGGGTTAGTATCTCAGTTTGCTTGGCTGTCTTGTGGTGAAGGATGTGTCGTATGTTAGCCGTCCTGGATCGCCCATCTAGTGAAACATTTGCTGTGTGCTGCAGCTGAGACAATGGCTTTCTCAGACAAACAAAAGAAAATGGTATTGGACTGAAATCTCTTTTCTTGTCTCCTGTGATGCTTGCAGGGATAATGGCACTGGAGTGCCATTTCCGGAGTGTGGAGTGTCCCAGAGCTCCGTGTATTTGTGGCACCAGGAGGCTTTGCCAGTGCAGGAGAGGAGTCACAGCAGGACTTCTTTAATCAGCCACGGCAGAGCAACAGAGCACTTTGCAAAATGTCCTAAAGACCGAGCGTGTGTCTCTGTTAGTGCCCTACCTAGCAGCAACAGCAGCAGAAGGATTTCAAGGCTCAGCCTTTTTCCACAACTCTGCCCTTAATAAATGATTAAACTCTGCACTTAATGGTAAGTGCCGGTGGAATTTAAATGGGTTGCGGTGCCCGAGCTTGACTTCTCTTTTTCTCCCTTTTGGAAGCAGAGCTTAAGACAGGCTTGTAAAACCTGAAGAAAGGCAGCTGTGACTAATTCTTGGCTGCAGTAGAGAGGAAGAGAGAGAGAGGAGGTACAAAGGGCAAAAGGGTTTTCTTGAGCATTCACGCAGGCCCAGCCTCTGTCTGCTTAGCCTGTTGAGACTAGACAAAATGACTGCATGGCCCATTCCAACTATGTCTACGGAGAACCCCAGGTACATGGCCTGATAGTTATATGAACTAATAATATAAATCATAAAATTAAATAGTATGATTTCATTCTGCAAATGATTTGGGGACACAGTTTACAGGAAAGACACAACACAAAGGAAAATTGTATTGCATGGTATAATTCTTTACGAGTTTTTTGTACTTTAATATGATATATAATTCATATTAATAGGTGCCATTTTTATGAAGAAATTTATAGCCAAAGTATGGCAACTTCTTTGCTGCAAGAGCTACACAGAGCAAGTTAAATTTGACCATTTCTCTTTTTTTATTTGTATGGGTATTTTGGTGTGAAGCAGAGAATTGTTGAAACTTGAGAGCTTTTATATTATGTGCTTTTTCATTAGCCACTTTGTTCATGATCGGCTTTTCTGTGGCATCGGTAAAAAAATATGGGATCTGTCCGTGGGCCAAAATGACATCTGTACTTTTTCACTTGCATCAGCTGAAGAATGTGTAGCCTAGAGACACAATTAATGCTAGGCTGGCCTCTTCCCCACATTAGTGGTCTCCTATGCATAGGTTTATATGCCATATGTGAAGGGCCAAATTAGTCCCACTTGGGTCACACTTTCCTTGATCACTTCAAGAACTAACTCCACAACAGTGGCTGTTTGTAGAGATGTAATTTTCCATGGCTGAACTGGTATTTACCTGTAGAAGGATTTTTCCATTAAATATTCCATGTGAGATGTTGGGACATAAACCACACTACAATATATTTAATAGTGAAAAATCTATCAAAATTAAGTGACTCTTCTGAGATAAAAATATCTAGGTGGTAAGGCTGATGGTATTTTCCTTCTTTGGATGGTACTGTAAAAAAGTATCCTAAACTGTATCTGTGTATAGATGTGGGAAGTCGCTTGCTTTCTTCACTCTGGCTTCGGTATGGTTCCTCAAGGACAAAAGCTCAGGTCTATTACCTGGCCTAAAGGACCAGTGCCAGGACATAATAACCAAATGTAGTTAGGCATATAGAGATTGCTGGGGATGTGGTGAATACCAGTGCCTGGCTGTGTAAGGTATTATCTCCACTCTTGGAATCACTACCCTTGGCAACCCTGCTATAGGACTGAGAATTAGAAAGTAGGGGAACATATTGAGCCATTAGAATAACCTATAAGCATATGGCCATGTTACCATATACCAGCAATACAGAAAAGAGATCGTAGCATAATAGAACCCTTTAAGTAGGAAAAGACTCTTAAGATCATTGAGTCTAACTGTAAACCCAACACTGCCAAATCCACCACTAAACCATGTCCCTAAGAACTACATCTAAACCTCTTTTAAATACCTCCAGGGATGATGACTCAACCACTTCCCTGGGCAGCCTTTTCCAATGCTTTTGGTGAAGAAATTTTTCCCAATATCCAACCTAAACCTCCCCTCGTTCAACTTGAGGACATTTCTTCTTCAACTGCTTGTTACTAGGGAGACGAGAAGGACCTCCACCTTGCTACAACCTCCTTTCACGTAGTTGTAGAGAGCGATAAGGTCTTCAGCCTCCTTTTCCCCAGGTGGAACAACCCCAGCTAGCTCAGATGTTCCTCGTAAGACTTATAGTCCAAGGACTTCACCAGCTTCATTGCCCTTCTCTGGACATGCTCCAGAACCTCAATGTCTTTCCTATAGTGAGGGGCCCAAAACTTAACACAGTACTTGAGGTGGGGCCTCACCAGTGCCAAGTACAGGAGGATGATCACTTCCCTAGGCCTGCTGGCCACAGTATTTCTGATACAGGCCAGGATGCTATTGGCCTTCTTGGCCACCTGGGCACACTGCTGGCTCACATTCAGCCAAGATGATACGATATAGGGGAAAGTGGGCATTAGTTAGGAGTTTCCTAACTTGTGTAATACAACTTACTTTGTGCTGTCCTCCTCCATTTTGCCTTTGAGCCAGAATTCATGGCCACCTGTGATGTGCTTTGTTTTAAAGCAACTGAAGACATCATACTGGAAAGAACTGATACACATTTGGGTTATGCATTTTTGCATATGTGCTAGAATGCATGGGCCTTCCCGCTGTTTGCGTAAGAATGCCGTAGAATGTTTTGATGAAACCCTTGGGTACATGATTTTGATCACATATTTTTAGCAAATATTTACAAGAAAACACAAAGGAGGCAAGAAATGTTTCCATTTTTATCTTCTGTCTTTAAAAAAAGGTAACATAGATTATGTACTGTTCATGGTACTGAGATATTATAAATGTCCTGGAGAAGAAAAGTATTTTAAAATTTTTGAATTTATGTTTGAAATGGTTTAAAGAAGCACCATAAATATTAAAAATCTTATGTGATATTTTATAATTATGTTTAGTGCCTTTAAGCCTGTATTGTTTTGCAGGAGAACTTTACTGCTGCCTTCCTTATTTTTTGACTACTCAACAATGGAATAATTGCAACATATGAGGAAGGCTTTTTATTATAAATGACTGATATGTATGCAGTTCTAAGGTAGTTTTTTGGTTGATAATATATGTATGTGCTTATATATTAATTTACAACTTGCATTAATTTTGATTGTTATTAAAAAGTTATTACAGAGGAACAATAAGTTGAAGACCTCTGTCATGTGTCAAAACCCCATAATTTTCTTAAAAACTTCAAAGCAATGCATGCTAGTGGAGCATGGTCCTAGGTCTGGAACACTAACTGATATCCTCATAAGATGCAACAGGAAATCTGTTTCGAAATAAAATCAGTAGGATGGTAGAAAACATAAATATTGAGAGGAAGAGTAAAAACATTGAAAAGAAGGTTCTTCCTTTTAGGTCCATCCTCTAGAGCAGGTTGTGTAATGTTAGAGAGAAAACAACAAAAATACTTCCCTTCAAAATTCATAGAAAGACACATATACATTTTTGTCATTGTGATATGTCCATGTCCTTAGCCATTAAAATTAAATATCTTTGTCTCTAGAGAAAGGTAGTTATATAATCAAATCACTGCCTTATGGTCTTGGTTTTTTCCATGATCAGTTCAATCATGTATTTATTCACCAAAGTCATTAGAATTGCAATGGTAATCAGAAAGAGGAAATGGTCTCCATCTATCATCCTGTTTCTAACAAGAAGAGGTAACAGACCATTTTAGTTACAGTGCATTAGTGCTCATTATTGCCCTAATGAAGATTTGTGTTGCTTTTCCAAGCACCTTGAAGCTAATCTTCAGCTTCCTCCCAGCTTTCAAAGAAACACCAGTTTTCACATGACTTCAGCCCATTGGAGCAAACGAAGAGGTATTAGTCTGACTATTATAAAACATAGTTTCATCAGGAAAATTAATATGAAAACCACGAGGTAACATCTAGTTATTTCATTACTGTGGCTAAATTCTGCGAGTTTGGCAAACACTGACTGATTCAATCCCTGTGTCCAGACTTTTCTCCAAGCAGCTGTATCTATACTGCTGAACACAAGGCTAGTTTTAAACTATTACCTATTAAACTATTATCACATATTCACGTATATGTGATTGTGATATATTATAGTAACCAAATGGCCACTGTGCATCTTGCCTAATCTAGATTTCTACGTAACTGGTATCAGAGTTATTTCAAGTACCCTCATTCTTACAGTGAAACTCTCCGGCTGCAATCAGAAATCCCAAATTCTCTTGGCTGATGACTTTCCTTGATGTGTCACATGCCATTGCAAAAACCCCAACCAGACACACCTCACAGTGAATAGTGCTTGGGAACCAGCTCTCCTTTGGGCGGTGTTTGCTGTGGTTATCCTGTCCTGGTGAGATTAAGTTCCAAAGGAGGGCCTATTGCACGTCCCAGAAAAAAAGGCATGTCACAAAACCTGCTTTTCTGGTGCTCCATGTCACTGCTATCTTGGGGCTGGACACAGTTAACAAGCAGCCAAGTGACTGAACTTTCACTTACTAATGCAGGCATTAGCACACGTGTCCTCTGTAAACTCTGCATTCAGGTTTTCCCTCTATTTTTGCATCCAACAAAACTGGGTGTTTGTTCAAACTGAACACCTGTTTAAATATCTTGCTCTGTTGGACAGCCTCAAATGTTTGCAGCTCCCAACACGTAAGGAGTTACTTTCCTGAGCTTTGTATTAAGCATCTGTTGAAACACATTCATGCTTGGTAATTACTTAACATTTGGACACAAAGAATTGTAAAGAAAGGAAGTACCTTAGTGGACTTAGGAACATGTAAATGCATCCTAAGGAAAGACCAACTTGAGTGTTGTTTGAAGAGCTTTAATTTTGTTGGCAGGGCTACTGGGAACTAAGAAAGCCCTTTACACTTGGAAATAAGCTTGCCAAGCCATTTCCTTTGCGTATCTTGTTCTGCAGAAGTAACAGAATATTCCATTCACGCATATTTTAATAATGCCAAGGAAAAGGTGTATGCAGAGTCAAGGAAAGCAGCTTTCTGACCAGGCTGTGTTGCCTGTTCCCGTGGTTTATGTGTAACAGCGATGACACACAATTCCTCCTTCCTGTGGAAAGGATATCTGTCACAAAGAGAAGTCCTGCTGCTCTCTGAAAGACTGACCTTTTTACTGGTAGCAGCTTGGCAGGTGTTTATTTTAGGTTTTAGATATGTAACTTGCAAAAATTAAAATGGTTTCCAGTGATTTGACTATCGTTCAATTTTATGTCTGCTTTCATCAGCACAGCTCCAGTGCCTTGATTCATGTTGGTGAGAACAAGGGTATCAGGCTCCGAGTTTCCATTTTTTACTGTGCAGGAAAACTAACATTATTACAAAGAGAAGCAGTTTAAGGATACTGTGGAGTATGTCTATGTGGAGATATAGATCACTGCCTTGGATTACATATGGCAGTCAATTCAGTGCCCAGTAGTAGGTATTTGAAGAATAAAGAACTTAATTGTGAACAGCTGTTTCCACATACTTAATAAAGTGTGCATGGCCAGTTCAAGCTCTATAAAGTGTTAAACATAGTTTTATAAAACACATACTGGGGCCATGCACATTTTTCAAAGAGTACATCAGCCAGTCTGACTGTTAAGTCCTGTCTATCTTTTGATTTCAAAGACAGATCTCTGAAAGTATTTTTCTTGTTTTTCATAGTGTAACTGAGGCCTGGATGACTTCCTAATATTTGTAAAAAACATGGCAATCCGTACTCTAAGTTATTGTTATAGGTGTCTTTCCACCTTGTCTATTCTGTTTTGTGATGTTGAAAGGAGGAAAGGATAGTGGCTTTCAGGCTGGTTTTATTCCAGTTTGGCTTACGGCTTCAGAACTGTCAAGAATGTCAACATCCCAGGGGAGCTAGTAGGGATCAGAAATTAATAGCATCTAGTTAATCTGCAACCTATGAGAGGGAACTTAGAGCCCTGGGCTCTAGAAATGACCCACAGCTGTTATTTATCCAGCCATCAATCCCATGCTTTTCATTTCATAAATGATGATCAACACATACTAAGGTGTATGGCCAGTCATTAAGGTTTGAAAGGTCCTTTGGAGCCTGAGCAACTAACATGTTTTCATTCCTGTTTTGAATGCAGGAGCCATAGAATCAAAGTTACATTTCCACCAGTGTATCTGCACTGGAGTTGAATCCCTGCATTCAGAGAGTGTCAACCCTTGTCCTACAGAGTGGCCATGTGCCTTCCAGGTGAGTTCCTCTGATGCAGCAGGTCAAAACTGCAAGCTGATACACATTTTTGAATTACTCCTTGTGTCCAAGGAGCAGAAGTTATCCTACAACTTCCTTCAGAGGCCAAGGACTTCTGGTCTGAATTTAAGCTGGTTCAGGGGAGAAGTGGAGAAACTGCAATAGGGTAAGCAATCTTGGTAAGACAGCCGGGTGAGAGAAGACAGCTCTAAGGAACAAGATATGCTACAAGTTTTAAAGGTATTTTGAGAATTGGTGTGATTCAGTGGAGGTATGATTAATAGACTAAACCAAATTTCAGCAATAGGTTTAATACCAAGAATTTGCACCTGTTGAAATAAAGCCAGTGTAGAAAGGGCCTTCCTTAAAGTTTCCACATCACTACCTAAAATGCATAAACATTAGTTTTGAAAGTACTTATTTCTGCATTTTGCATGAATGCACAATATTCTGCCAGTTAGCACTAAGTCTGTACAAGTAGAACTAAATCCAAGGAAAAAATTCCAAGAAGCAGCATGGCCAAATGAAGATCAAAAGGGTTTTAAACAGTTTATAAATCTCTTGCCTCCACTGCACAGTCTCCATGCTCCTGTTTCTTCAGTTTGCCTTTAAGCCCAGGAGGAGAACAAATTTGCACGTCCAATATAAATAAATGAATAAACAAAATGGGAAAGTTTTTTTTATGCAAATAATGCTAAATTAACTTGAATATTGCCAAGAACAAATTCAAGCAAGGTCAGCAGCACTGAATGACGATTACCTGTTGACATTTTCTTAAGCGGTCACGTGCCTGGCTCAACGTGCTCAGTTGTCTTTTGGACGTAATTTACTGTGTTTATTTTTGACAACGGGGAAAAAAGATCTCCCGCTTTCCTCCTCTTGGTCTTTTATGCAGATTATCAAGGGGTCTGGTCCCTTCAGACCTGCCTTTTAGCATGGCCAAAGGGCTCTCAGCGGTTGTGCATCTCCCAAGAGGACCTGGCACTAGAGGGCGATGGAGACACACACTTTTGCCACTGTGTCTCAACAGTTTGTTAGAAAGCAAAAGCAGAGGTATAAGGCGTTAATTAGCAAGTTCTCAAAAGAAGGGCCTGCTACTGCTCTACCATCCCCTTTCCATTCTCCTCTCATACCTTCTCTCTGGCTTCTGCTTATTAAATGGTGGGCCCCAGACTCCAGTGGTAGTTCTCCACATTCCTTCCTTCCCGTATTACCACCTTCTGCCCTTCAAAGTTGATGCTCTGCCCTTTTGCACATGATCTGAAACATGTCCCCAACTCCTGATCAAATGTATTCTCCTCGGGAGTCTTCTTTTTCTTTTCCTATCCTTGCTTTTGCCTCTGGCCTTTGCCTGATCGTATTAATTCTCCATCCATCTTTCTATCAACCATGCCCCTTCCTCAAGGAATCTCTCCCGTTCTGCATCCTGTCCCTGGCCAAAAAAATGCAAATTTCAAAAAAATTCAAAAAATGCAGAAGCTGTGGGGGTAGAAAAATAAGAGGCAAGAAGGTGCTACATCATCTGTGCTAGTGGTTAGAGCACTGAAAAAAAGAGGCCTGCGTCCTGGTCTTGGTGCCTAAAGTTTCCATCCGTGGTACATTACAGAAATAATTTGTAAATTGGTAGGCTCAGCTGTAAATAGGTAGGAAAAGCCCTAGCTGGGCTAGGATAAGAGTTATAATCACCAAACTTCAATGTGAGGTAGCATAGCTTCTTCAGGAGGAGTGGAGGGTGTCCTTAACTGGTTCATTGATGACCTAAGGAGTGTGTAAAATCGAGTTGATTGCTGTCTGAGGAAGGCTGAAGCCTAGACCTTTTGCTGCATAACTGGGTACTCAGGTTGCTGTATGAAATTAGATGGGGTCCCAGGGGACCATGGATGAGACTGGACTGGCAGTGAGCTGAGGGTCCTGAACTCCAGAGAAGACAGCAGGACACCTCGCATGGGACTGTCCCCATCTGTTACCTGGAGGCTGCTCTGCATTCACACAGAGAGAGCAGTGTTCGTTGCCGTGTGTCAGAGGCAGATGGAGGAAACTGCCTTCTCTGCTGTGTGCAGGCAGCTGCAAAAGTGCGCTTGTGGTTAGGCTGCAGGAGCGGTTTGTGACTGTGGCTGGGAGTGGGAAGCTGCTCCTCTGTCTTTGCCAGGCATGCTCTGCTGCTAGCAGGTTTCTCCCTTTGCAGTTGCCAGCTTTTCTCCTTTTGTAAGCACCACATCCCATCAAAAATGTTGTGAACTGTACCGGTGACCTGATTAGGCTGTGTGGGATTAGTCATGGGTTAAGCTGCGCTCAAGGAAAATTTCTTGAGATGCATACAGGGAGAAAGAGTCTTCAGGATGAATCTAGGGAACAGGCAGTCTGTCCATAGAGCTCTCATCCCACCTGCAATATTCTTTTTCTAGTAGCAAATATGCTATACGTCCCCTACAGGTGACTCCAGGCCAGACTTTGTCTTTATGGTCATAACTTTGTAAAACACTTAAAATAATGTGTCAGGGAAAAAACAGAATAATGAGAGGGGTAGGGAAAAAGTCCAGTCCAATCCACTATAATTTTTAAAGAGAAGCATGCTGAAAATTGCAGCAATGGACAACACTGGGTCCTGCAAATGGATGATTCATCTTGTATTTGCTTTTCATGACTGCATACCATACAGTGTCACTTCACTAACTCATGTCGTGCCCCCCTCGGTGAGCCTGATGGGCACGTTCTCGGTTGCCATGAAGATGAAACTCACCAGGCAAAACAGCACAATGCTCCTGAACTCAATGAAACTATGATGCGGACAGTTCTTGAAAGCATCATTTTTTAAGTTATTAAGGTGACAAATATTTCCTCCTCCTCCAGAAAAAGCAATCTCTCGCCTCATCACTGCGAGATGTGATTTGAACTGTATTTCCCTGGAAATGACATGATGACAGAAGGGTACGTGATTGAGAATGAGAAAGTATTATACAGACTCACATTCAAATTCATTATCAGGCAGTGAGACTGATGACTCAGAGTTAGAAAAAAACGAAACAACCAAAGATAGTGTCTCAGTCAGTGCTCATAACAAACTTGAGTTCCCATTTTCACAGCTCATATACATGGGAATTACATCGCACGCTTAGAATCAATTTGCATATGCTATTTCTACTCAGTCACACAACAAATAATGTATTAGGAGTGCATTTTAATGCACTATATTATCATACAGCCTGAAATGCTGTCTTCTGTTAATGTGCTTTTCAAAGCGTGTCTGCATGCATGTGTGTATGCTCTCACCTGCTCATTCCCTCACTGTTCCTGTTAGGGTAAGGAAGTCCTGAGGGACAACCTGAGGGACCAGATTAAGAAGAGGTGAATTTGGGAATCCAGGCGTTTGGTAAAAGTAGTAGTTAGATGGGCATATTTAAAACTGAAGTTTCAAATTCCTTCTTTGGCACTGGAGAATTATCTAATATGCAAGCAGATTTCAGAATCTGGGCCAGAGTCCCTGCCAAGGCAGGCTCACGTGGTCTCCATCTGGCCTCATCATCCAGAGAGATCAGGCCCTTCATTAACAGCAGAACTATGATCTCAGAGTCGATCATCCCAAGCGGACCTGCTTTGACAATGTAGTGCTTTTGCAGTGATGATTCACTACTTCTGCAGCTTGCTAAGTACCAAAGAATCCCAGAATGTGCTGCATCATTAGCTGATTTTTTGGATCATTGATAGTAAAAACAAAAACCGACAAAAATATCTGCACTATATTTTCAGTGACCAGAAAAGTAAAAAACAGGCTGCCCCATAATCCAACAACTAAGCATCAATTCATCAGATTAAGCCAAACAAAACTATATTTTGAATTTCAGCTTTTCTCTTGCCATGTTTTTTGGTGGAAAACCCGTGTGTCACGGAAGGCAAGAAGATCAACACCGTTACCTTCCTTGCTATTCAACTATTTTCAGTAGTCATTTTTTCTTTCTTTCTTGTAGGGTATGTGGAGCAAATATTGGCTGATGTGCCTGAAGAGAGGCTGTGGGAGCTGTGTGGGCCTTCAGAGCTGCAAGAAGCTGAATAACTGATGGAGGTCTCTCTCACCACTTTTCTGTTCAAGTGCTCCTGATGCTATCCCTTCAGTCGTGGACTACCCAGGAGGTGCTGCCATCTTATTCCGTTCTCTTTCCTCCCTTTCCTGAGACATTCACACATGCATGTCTTGAATTGTATTCTCTTATTGCTGTGTATCAGGCTGTCCAGGTGACCTGAAATTCAGATATGCAAACTAAGCAATGTCAGGACCTGTTTTCTGTCCTGAAGGCTAACAGATTTGGTCTGGCCCTATCCACGCTATAAAATGTCCTATGTGTATGAAACAAGCTGTGCCATATGCAGCTTCCCATTGAGAATGATGCCTGGCCCTTGCTAACTCCTGGACTGTATTTATCTGACCTGAGCCAAAATCACACCTGGGAACACGCTTGTGCACCATTAAATGCTCTCTGATGCTCCTTAAATTTACTAGACATAGACTGAGGGTCATTTTTTTGTTCGCTCACTGCCACTTTTCATTTTGTTTTTATTAACACCATTAAGTTATGTAGAGGAAAATGATGGCCAGAAGCGGTGTCCTGATTTTGCTCTCCACATGTGCCTAAGCAGTCTACAAGCTTCAGTTTTGCTGTGTTTCAGCCTCCTTTTTTTTCTTGGTCAGACTAGCAGTTTCTTTAGCCGGTTCAGAGCTTGATCACATGTTGAGTTCCTCCCTACTGGCTGTTAAATAGTGTTGGGCTGGGTATGGATCCTACAATTTATTCCACCATCCATGTGTCAGCAATGATCAAAAATGACGTGCTAAAAGAAGTGATGGTTTCCATTAAAACTGTATTATACTAGTGTTTACAAGACACAAACTTGAGATAATTGCCTCTCTTATTGGCTCTGTTTGAATGGTTTTGAAGAATTTAACTGACTTTAGATATTTCAGGAATGCCTGGAAAAAACCCAAAGGGGAGCCACATTAAGGAAGAAGCAAAAAATTTGGTTGTTCTAATGATAACAATGGACATTGGCATCTTGGCATAGCTAGCAGGCATTTTAAAAAAGCACCTGACTGTAGCATTTAAAAAATAATACCTTATTATACCTTATAGAGTATGTAAATCAAAAACAGGTTTGCAAAGCGAACACCATGTGGTTTTACTGAGAACATGAATGTCACAATTTAAATCCTCAAATATTCTTTTGCATATTATTTAAATAATTTATATTAGCTTGGGTACTCCCAAGACATACAGGGAATACTAGCTATTCTAGACACACTAGAATTACAACCTCATTGTAAAATCTGTCTGCAGTTAAGGTCTCACTCTGAAAGACAACTTACGTTCCTGAACTTCTGTTACTTAAGGGCATCACTTCTTAAAATGGTAATGCATCATTAAGTGACTTGAACAGAGCACAGTCTACTTATTGTGTATGTCAACCAGTTCCCTCCTGTAATGTCATCTCTCTGCTTATATTCTTTCCATAGGAAAGGCATTAGCTTATCTCTTCATTCCATGGTGTTTGATTCTGGAATACTAAGGAATTAGCCTTAAACATTATTGCAGAGGTAAAGAAATGCAGAATTAAGTTACTTCATCTGCTATTTGGTAGTACTAAATTCCACAATATAGAATAGCAGAATACCCTTCAGAAGGAGGGCATGCATGGATAACACTTTAAAATATGAGATGGCATGTGCTGACTGTAGAGTCCATGTTCTCTTCATTTTCTCTCGTGTAGTCATTGCTATTTATGTGGAATTTTCATATCATAGTGGCACATACTGCCCCTGACTTTTAGGGAATAAATAAATACATAAAATTCAAACATGTCAGAAGGACTGGATTGAATAAGTCAAGAATAATGAATATTAAATCTCACTGAAAAATCTATTTTAACGCATTGAATAAAAAGTTACGTGAGAAATAGCCTGTTGATTACGTATATATTTTCTTTCCCACAGACTGAAGCATATGGGGTTTAACAGCTACTCTAGAAACAACACATCCATACTGCACATATGGCACAATGATGTGAGCAACACAGAGCTAGGACACCATCAAGGAAGATGAAGAGCAGTTTCATTTAACTACGAACACATAGAGACATGAACAGCAGGGCTGAAATAGAAGATGTTTGGATAGAAACTGCTGTGGGAAGGCAGCAACTTTACTGTCCCTCACTGCATTAAATAGAAGATGAGGAGTAAGAGCACTGGTGGACTTTGTGTTGATGCCAACCAGGACAGCTCTTGAGTGACTGAAGAAACAGCACAAAAGAGGATGCAAAGCAAGACCCACTCTGAATATTGCTGCAATTACTGCTTTAACAAGGTGCTGAATTCAGGCCTGCAATTCTGGCAACAGTGCTCTAGGCAATTTGTTCCCCCATAGTAACATCTGCAAGCAGGAGGGCTTGATAATTTTTATTTGGTGGGAGAACATCTTTCGGCAAATGAATGTTTCTGAATGGGAAATAATGAAGAAAATTCCTCTAGCTTCAGAAATGAGTCATAAAAAAGTAAGATAGACCTTTCTTCAGAACAGAAAAGTACTTTGCAGAAATAGAGCACCTAATCTTCAGACCTGCTACTAATCTGTTGAAAAAGCTTAGGGAATTCATCTGGGGTGGAATTTCATCTCCCTCTGCTCTCTTGTGTCTCTTGTGCAAAAACAGGGCCATCAAATGAAGCCTAGCAAAGACAGGTGCAGAAGGAACAAAAAGATGTGGTGCATTATGCTGCAGGTATTTGAGAAAGTTCTTGATGTTATAAATATGCATAAGTGTAAGGGAGGACTGAACAAGCTAATGGAAGAGAAACTACTTCAAAATACATAAAAATGCTCGTGCTGAAGATGTTTATTGAAAGTGAAAAACGATGCTGCTTTTGCACTTGCATGAACAACAGAAAGGCATTGTCAGGTGTGTCGGGAGAGTGGGAGAGGGGAAAACCAAAGCCCTCCATTCTGGGGCAGTGCAATGGTCCTCACTGACACCTCCACTGTTTGTGGAACTGGTTGTTTGCAAAGAGGGGTAACACATGGCCTCAGGAGTGGGCCAGTGCCTGCAATCATCCTCCGCATCTCTCACACACTTCTTGAATACGCATGGGTTTGATCAACATTTCTTTGTGAATTCTGAGAAATTTACCCATGGGCCATATAAAGTAGAACTAGATTGCAGATCTGCTGTAGAATTCATATAATGGCTAAGTCTTATAAGTGCTTCAGATGCCTGATTTTGAGTGGGACTCTGATTCTGCCTCCTTTTCTTAGGCTATAATTCTATAAACGTAATTTCCCATCCACTCTCTTCAGGAAGTGAAAACATTAAGAAGCTGGACACTGCCTTTTTGAGCTGGTATTTTTGATGACAAGATGTATTTGGAGACCAAGTGATAGATTTTTCAAAAATGTGGGTTCTTCTGAACTGACACTATTCATGGATTTAAACTAAGTAAAAACAGGGGCAGCTTTGTCTCTTTTTTTAATGTAAAAACCAGAAATACTAGAAATATCCAGATGTTTTATTTTAACGCTTAAAAAAATCCTCACCAAAACAAACAAACAAAAAAACCCCAAACACAACGAGAAAACTTTTGACTCTTCCTTTAAAAACTGAAATAAAGTACCATATCTTTTCCCCAAAATATAATTCTGCCAATATCTCCTTTGCACCCACACGGCTGATGGAACGTAATGTGCTGAATATCCTTAAATAGTGTTGACTTAAGTATCCAAGTGACATGAAATGTACCTGCAATTTGATTTTTTTATTTTTTCCCCACAGGCATGCATTTGCAAAGGAAAAATTTTTGATTCATTTAATCTGGCCCAGAAGATTTCTTGGAAGACTGATAACTTTTAACGGAAATCTCACGATCTCTCAGATTTCACCTCACATAACTCTGGATTGACAGTATAAAGGTAGTTAAGGTCAATGCTAAATGACCATAATGATTCACCACCAAATGCTTGTTTACTTGCCCTTAGAAGAAGGAGATTGTGTCTGCTGGTTTTGGCAAGTTGTGACACTTCAACACAGGTTTTACTTTCCTACTAGAAATTTAGCCCACCCCTAATGAGCTATTCATGAGAAATTGGTGAACTAGTGTGGGAGATGAGATGAAGATCCGTGGAGACGTCTTTCATCCCATTTTATTCTTTTTATGGGGCCTCAGCTTCTTTTATAGCAGTTCACTATTTAATAGCCACTGTCACTTTAACCTGTAAGTTCAAAAGACCTATAAATTACTTGACACAGCTTATCTGTCATGGAGTAGGACTGCTACAATAAAATATGATAATAAATTAATAATCAGTTATAGCTGACAAGGTTCCTTTTTGCTCTCCTCTGTAAGACAGCCTGAGATGTTGGGTCACTGGGGGGGTGTGTGTTTCCCCACATCAGAGGACGAGGCAGAATTGGAGTATTTGCGTTTTCTCCTGAACTGTTACTGTAAAGACATTTTTCATAGCAGAGACTGTTATTTCATAGCCTTATGTTCTCTGTAGCTAGATTCAAAAGAGAAGAGCTAGAAAGGTGAGAACTAGTCCCTTTTTTACAACAAGCTGTTAACTTTGGAACCTGATTACAACTGCTTGAACATCAAAGCTATTATTAATGTAATTGACATGACTTTTAGCCAATCGACAGACAATTAATAATTTTTTAGGTGTGATGAGGTATTTTTCCTGAGGATGAATAAAGTCTTTTAATCTCCCACAGCTGTGGAATAGGTTAGACATTTCTGATTACCATCCTGCTTACAACTACCTGCCTTTTTGCATGTGAATATAGAATATAGAAAGTGTCCACTTCTGATTGTGGTGGATACTTGGAATTGAATCATGCTACTGAACTGAATCAAGAGCTTTGTTTTTCTGCACAAGAAAGAGCAGCTTGAATTACTTCATGCCTATCCCTTCCTATCCCCAGGGCTGTCTCAAGGTCAGCCTGGGAGGCTGCGCAAGGTTGTCAGTCTAATATGCCAGAAACAGAATGGATGCCCAACACTTCTTTGGATACGTGAATTAGATCTGTATCACTGAAGCATTTAGCCTCGTATTAACTAACGTGACAAATATCTGCCACGCAAACTTCATTTCCTCTCCATTTGATTTGTTTTGTGCTCATCAGTGTCTAAACTTTACTGACTAAACAGCCTCAGAATATTTTCTGCTCTACTTTCTTTTCTCAAAGAGCTAGAGACACGATGGATACTGTCTGCCTACTTGTCAGGGCTGCCACTGTCACCTCTCTGAATGATAAATACTGCTGTTTTCCAGCAAGTATAGGGAAAACACTTTGAGTCTTCAGGGGTGGGACAAAGAGTTATGAAGCAACAACTAGCTAACAGAGATCTTCAGCACTATTTCCATCTCTTTCAACCTACCACGGCTGCCTTATGCCAAAGAAGTGACATAAGACTTTTCCTGGTCTTTAGTGTTGTGTTTCACAAGGTCTGAGTGATTCCCGTGGCTGCGTTCAAGCACATCACAGGAGGAACTGCATCACAGAATGGCTCTGTGGAAATATTTTGCAGCAAGATTTGAAATACCTTATTTATTGCCTTACAAACAGGTGTTAGCAACATTCTTCTTTAATGAAAATTTGTCTGAATGACAAAGCAGGCACTGAACAATCTAATCTGGATACTTCCTTCAGACTGCTCAGATTCCAGTAAAATCAGTGAAAGCCTCCTGTATAGGTGGGTGCTATGTGGTTTGCCTATGGGTGGTAACGCTTCCCAGCCTATTGTTCTGACCAAGAGGACTGCTGCTCCCAGGAGAGATGTCCTAAGCCAGGCGATTTCAGTTGTTGCTGCTAATTATTGGGGGTTGCAAGCCTGTCAAAAGTGATGCTCATATCTACAAGTGGGATTAAAGCTGAGACAAGTTTGGAGGTGTCTTTGGTGCTAAGAGAAGTTTATGGTGGGTGGTAGAACATACAGATGACTTTAAAAAAAGAACTGTTGATTGCATTCTTGCCTCCTATATTAAAACCAGAAATTCCTCACTCTTGTGAGAATCTTGTACAGAATATTCTAGAAGTGAGTTTGACTCTGAAGGTTTAAGAAATTGTAACACCATGGCTCCCTAAATGTGAGCAGTTCTGTTTTCCTCTGCCTTGAATTACTTATTCAATTAATATATTAGTTTGCATGATACAGTTTGTTCAACTAATTTGCTCTGAGTTAAGAAAAATCTTGAGCTTTATTATAATAATTAATTCAAAGAAAAAATTTATTATTGTGTTGAACATGTTCTTCTATGCTGGGAATACTTAGTAAGTCATTAATTAATATCACTGCTATTAAGAACACATTGATGTTATCAGATTGCCATACATTGGTTTCTGCTGGAAACATTACATGCTCTTAGAGATGTGGAAGGAATCGCGGACACAGTGTGGTTCTTCTCAGCTCTAGGAAATCAATGTGTGGACCTTGCTGCCTTATCCAAATAGGTGCCCAGTGAAATACTGAATTCCAAACAGAATCCTGCACATTCCCCACATGCAGAGAGCTGGATGCTTTAAACACCTCTAGAGAGAGTGAGAACCTCTGTGTTTGCTCAGGCGTCTATGACAAGACCCAAGAAAACAAACTGAGCAGAGCAAGGGCCCATTCTCCAGCTCTGAGGCCATGTAGCACAGAGTAGCTGTGTCCATGTCATTAAAGTTTCTCACTCCTTTTCTTCTCCCCACTGAAAGAACATCTCACCTACTGGAAGGGTCCCGGGTGCAGGCAAGTGCCCAAACCATGGCTGGAAGACCAGTGACTGGCTGAAAACGTGCCAGAGTCACGCCAACAAACAAGAAGTGTGGATGGCTGGATTCCATCGTTCATGCCCGTGCCCTAGCACCGCTTCGTTTACATCATAGCTCAAACTAGGAAGACTATATTCCACCTGAGATTAATAAAATGCATCTCACATCTCTAAAGTCAATGTGCAACAGATTATGAGTCATGGTGTGCTACATCTGCTATTAACTTCAGAAAGTGGTTGTGTGTACTGCAGCTGCACTGGTAGCTGAGCACAATAACCCCAAGGAAGGGACAGTTTTAGGATGCTACTCTACTGCTCCTACAGGACAGGAAGAGCACACTCTTACATTTCCTTTGGCTCTCTGTTTTTCCCCCAGGTGACTATGAGACTTATCACATGTTGCATTCTTTGCTTAGTTTAAATTTTACTATGAATTATGAGGTATTATGAAGCCTCATTCTGGTCTTTTCAATTTCACCTGATGCTTTCTTTCTTCCAGCTGCCCTTCTAATAAACCCCCCCCTACCCCCAACAACCCTCCTGACATTTTTAAAAAAGAGAAATAAATGAAATGCTCTGGCTTGTTTATGATCATTCACTCTCTGTGCTGGTCCATTGCCATACCTTGCGGGGTTGCGTATGAATTAAACTGTACACTCCTCAAGACCAGTATATTTACATGGCTACTCACCCTGTGCAGAACTTACAGCTGCAATGTTAGGGTCTGGGTTGAAGCCACACAGAGAATTTGGCCCTTAACACTGTTTTAGAGTGAAAGATGATGTTTGGAGAGCAGCACTGAGGCATTAGGCTGCCTTCTATATATCCAAAATCCAGTTTTACAAACTAGAGAAACTTTTATTATTTGAAATTACTCCAGCCAAGAGCTACATTATTGATGACATAACTTCAGCACAGACAGTGGCTTGAACATTCCCAGCTGGAATTCCTAGTCCCAGCAGTCAGGCGTGAGGCTTATGTAAAGATGATAATCACCTCCTGACTGCCTACTTTCCCTGCCCACTTAGTAAAGTACGTCCCTGCAGGACCTGAGCTAAAACCCATGCGAAGTTCACAGGACACTTTGTACCAATGCCTGTGAATGTTGCATCACTACGGAACTTTTTTTATTCCAGGCAATCTTAAAGCCTATTTTATAACTAATCATCAAGAGTTTTTACCCAATGCTACAGCTGGGATGACAGAAGTAGCCAAATAACCACAATGACATACTTTGTACCGCTGACTACAAGTACTACTTTGGCCCTAGGTCATGACTCATTTGAGTTATGTGAAACCTGCCACAGTGTGTAAAGTTTACCACAAGTAAAAGGATCTCAGGTTTTTAATTTTTTTGGCAAGCAGGCTGTGGCCACTCCCACAGTGAGTTCCATGGCATCCAGTGGAACCTTGGAAATCTCAGCATCCAAGTCAGCTCTTCCAGGAATCAAACAAATTGTTCCAGGGAGTCTAAGTATTTGACCATGAAACAAACCCCACTCTCTACTTAAGTGAGGCTAGACGCTCAGATTGTTTGTACCTTTTGACTTCGTTCCATATAATAGGCCATAATAAGCAGCCAGCTTACTGCTTTGAAAAAAATTTCCTCTCAAAGTCTGCCTGTGTTCTGGGATGCTCTTTATGCAGTTGCTTTATGGCAAAGCAGTAACACAGGAGAATATGACCCTGAAAGATATAAGTCAAATTAATTATATCCAGATTGCCTAATGCCTTTGAGAAGTTGCTATGGATGAAACAACGTATTTATGGATAGTGTGAGAGACTGTAAAGGAAAACACATTACTCATGTTTCTACATACTGTCTACCATATTGCACGAGAACCTTTAATATAAGAACAAATATGAAAATATTCCTTTAGTGACAGCAGCCTTCATTCGTCCTGCCTAACTTCCAGCAGCCAGCTGAAGTACACAAGAAAATGTCTTAATCATGGCATACCTATTTATGCATCATAGTATTATGTCTAGTATGTATCATGGCCTACCTGTTTTGGGGTGAAATTGCATATCAGTACTGGACAACCAGGAAAGAATGAATAGACAAACATTTCAAAATGTAATCCCCAGAAAGCCATGTTCGTCCTCCTCCAGAGGAGGGCAATGAAAATGTCTGGAAAACCTCTTCTATGAGGAAAGGCTGAGAGTTGGGGTTGTTCAGCCTGGGGAAGGCTCTAGGGAGACCTTATTGTGGCCTTTCAGTACTTAAAGGGATCTTAAAAGATGGAGAGACACTTTACATCTAGGCATCTAGCAATATGACAAGAGGCGATGGTTTTAAATTGAAAGAGGGTAGATTTAGATTGGACATAAGGAAGAAATTTTCTACGATGAGGGTGGTGAGAGGCTGGAACAGGTTGCCCAGAGAAGCTGTGGGTGCTTCATCCTTGGAAGTGTTCAAGGTCAGGTTGGATGGGAGTTTTTGAGCAACCTGATCTAGTGAAAGATGTCCCTGCCAACAGCTAGACTGGATGATGGACTAGATGATCTTAAAAGTCCCTTCCAACCCAAACCGTTCTGTGATTCTGTGATTCTGTAAAATGTACCCTACTAAACTGAAATGACCATGCTGCCAATGATAAACGCTGTACCAGTTTATATCCCGTCCTTCCCCGTACACTTTCATGTTCTTTGTTTCGTTCAGTGTATTTGAGGTGTTTTCTGTTAGGTCCTGTTTGCATAGCAGTTAGTGTGATAAGACCAATTCTGAGTAAGACTGAAAAATGTCATTGCAGACATTTTAGAGTCAGGCAAGATTTTGAAGTGGTAACCCTTGACTCTATCTGGAACTATGGGACCAGAGTTCTTGTCCTTGGAACAACGTCTACAGTCACTGGCCAGCTATGAACTTTTCAGTCATACTGGATGAAACTAATCTCACCTAGTCTAGAGACATGCTGTAATTATAAGTACATCATCTAAGCTAGTTATATAAGCTACATCTATTCCAGTAAATAAAATGAGACAGGCACATTCTTTTGTCAGAATTGGGAAGAGTCCTTGGTTAGTTTCTGACATATGTCCAGACTTTGTTTTGGAGAGTGCTAGTTGACCCAGGTCAAAACTGCACCAGGGACCATACTAACAATTCAGCAGTACAGACAATTGCATGCCAGCCAGACCATGTATTTTAATGACTTTATTAATTTAAACATAGCCATAGGCACTGGAGAGAGATGGGCACCTCCAGAGTTTAACTCATTGCACCTATTGATAACCATCTACAATAGATGGGATGAAGCTGTCATTAGAGGTACCTGTGTTGGCTGGAGTGAGGCCCTATGGGTACATTGAAGGAGCTTAAATGTCCTGTTTACCATAGGAACACAGTTTGCTGTCCATTGTTTTCCATGCTTAGATGGAGTATTTAGTGCTGTCTGCTAAAGTCTGAAAACCTGGCACAAGCCATGTGGAGCTCCACACCCTTCTGCAGCAGCATCTGTCAGACAAGCAACCAGTCTCCAATGGCTCTAGATGCCTATTTTGGTCAAGGGACTAGTGCTTCTCTTATAAACAGCAGTTACAGCGTGAGATGAGGTCTGCACTTCGTAGCAGTCGTATAATAAACATAGGCACAACACACAGAGAGACCGAGAGTAGTGGAAAGGGCGTAATATCAAGAAAACAAGACATAAATTACATTCAGGCTTCCAATGCGATATTGTAATATGCTAACTGAAAAATTGAAGAATTGGTTTGAAGTGATGGAGACTGGGACTGCATGATTGAATAGAAGTGGGTGTGCATGCAAATGTTTACCTTTTTTTTTACTGTAAATGTGTTTTATTTCACTTCTGGTGAGTTGCATGTGGATATCTGCATTGTATAATTTACTCATGTGTTTTGCATTCCTCAGTGATATCAAGTAAATTCTTTGGTCAACTCCTATAAACAGTGCTTAAATCATAAATGAATCAGACATCTCAGATGGCCATTAAGCTTGGGCTTGTGGAAATATGAACGTTTTATATTTGCTGGCATGTGGAAAAGGTCATTATTTATTCTTCCTAGCCAGCTAGATGTATGAAATTTTACTTGCTGGAATGATTCCTTGGCATTTCCTAATATCATGGAACATGCTAAGTATTTCTTTTTTTAACAGAAGACAAAAAAGGGAATATGACTGTGTTGCAAATGTTAGTTGGAAACAATTTGAAATAGAGAACTAAATGTCCATGTTTATCCAGGAAAGGTAGATGGAAACTTGGAACCACAAAGGTATTTTCAACTGAGGAGGTCTGCACGATCCATTAAGCACTACTGCATCATTTTCTCAAAAGTTTGGGGCCTCATCCTCTTCCTCTGAAAATTAATGGCAAGTCTCCCATCAACTTCAATGGGAATAGAGTCAGGTCATAAGTCCAAAGCTCTTCTCCTCCCCAGGTATCTAAAAAAATCTAAATGATTAAAGAACTGCTCCTAATCCCTCTGAAACTCATTTTAATGTAAGTAGGAGGTTAGAGAGCTGTTTTCCATGAGGCTGACTTCAGTGGGCAGATATCTTGATGCACTTTTAAAAACTGAGATGCATTTTATCCATGGCTATCTGGGGAATAAAGGATTCCTTGTGAACCATATTTTAAATGAAACCTTTTTGAGTTCTCTGCTTTCTGCTTGTGAGTGGGTGAACACAATGGCAAAGAGCCAGAAAAATGCTGAAAGCCTTGAGAGCCACAACATTTGTTACTGAATACTTCACTGGGTATTATTAGGAGTGGTCTTGCTGAAGTAGAAGACTTACTATTCCAGAAGAAGGGGCTCTGTGGCAATAGATCTCAATTTAGTGTCAGAATCTTGGGAAGTGATTTGGATTTTAGCTGGATTGAATTGCCCTCTGTAGAAGCCTTTTATTTGTTGTTGAAGTAGGGATTCTGGAGGGATGACAGTCTTATTTTAGCTCTTGTTAAGAGCTCAAAGTTTAGTGGAATAAATGACTGTAGTGGTGTCACCTGAGAAATGAAAAAAAGTGAGGAATTTTATTTACTTGAGTAAATAAAACATGATTTCTTTATCCACCTCATGCACTGTCCTTAATACTCTTCTGTTTCCCAGTCTCCTGCTGCTTTTCTCTGTGTTCTTGAGGCTTGGGTGGCATGGACCAATCCAGGGATGAGTGTGATAGCCTGTTGGCTGGGACATGAGCTGTCCCAGGAGAAGTGTATGCCTAGAGCAGGAGAGATAACAGTGCTGTACTGCATTTGAGGTGTACGCCAGCTCTTGTAGCTGGTAGTTTTGGTAGGAAAAAGGTGTTACACCACAGCCTGACAGGAGATAATTTATAAATGACATAGCTGAAGAAGAAGAAGGAGAAGAAGAAGAAGAAGAAAAGGTTTTAAAATTTTATACTTTTTTAAACATGTAGGGTGTCAGGCTGGGATTTATAGAGTTTAAGGTCAGAAAGAATGCCTAGGGACTTCTCACTTGGCTTCTTTAATAACACAGCCTGGAGGACCACACAGGAACTTCTTCATCCATCTGATACCTTAAAGAAGAGATATCTATTCTTAATTAAGTACAGAAATTCTCGATTATTTTGATAGGATGATTCTGTTCACTGAGTGCATACCTTACAATGTATCTTAAGAGGTAAAAACAAAGGCATGGGAATGTGATTCTTGATCTTAGTTTTGAATTGGCATAGTTTTTGCCTTTCTACTTAGAAATCTGACTGTGCATTTCCTTAGATATTTCTGTGATAAAATCTTGGCTTTAGTTGTAATACTCTTCTACAGTCAAGCTATTAACAGCTCAGGTAAATAGAAACTTTGATGTTCCCATAATGAGGACACTAAAATTAATTAGCCTGTTCATAAACTCAATTTAAAATTGCAAAGATTTTAGAGTATTATTAAAGTGCCTATGAGAATGCTATTATAAAAATTAAATAGTGGGAAAATATGCATTTCATTTTGAAATGGTGAGAGAATTAATTATATGTGAAAATACACTGCTCTTTGTGTGTTTAGTCAAAGGATAACCTTAAGTACTCCTTGGAGACATTTTTGTTATATTTCTGTGTCTGATATACCTATTATTTTTCAACATCTGATATGAACATTAAGTTATATAACTTTTACATGCTTTTACTGTATATAACCCAAGTTACATAAATTCCAGGCCTTCTGACTGTTTGCAATCTTTAAAATGTAATGAGCTGAAAGATTAGCTTTGAGCCCTGGGGCCGGATTGATGTTTTGCTTAACCATTCAGCTGAGAACAGCTTTTAGAGGGATAACTCGTGCTGCATCACATCAATAATAAAACTAAAGACCTAGATCCAAGCAACTATGAATGGGAATTAAGTCTCTCAGAATGTTATAAACTTAAATGAAACAAGTCTTAAACAGAAGGCAGCTGCAGGCACTGGATCTAAACTGCATTAAGATGACATAATATTCTTTTGGAAACAATAAGGCTCCATTGACGTGTTCTGTAAGACAATCCCTCAATGGAAACGAATAACTAAATTAACATACTGTGATGAAATATGACTCATACTGAAATACAAGCCTCAGTGGGGTTTCAGCATCTGAGAAACATATTCATAAGTAAGACTGTCAAACTGAATGCTCACTTTCAGGGATATTCTCTGATTAGTTACCATTCAGAGAAATACAGAAGACAGAGTAAGATTTTCCAATGATGGCAGTGGAAGTAGGACAGGGAGAACAGGAAAAGGCTCTTATTAAATAAGTGTGGTTTTATTGAAGACACTGCTTTTATTTAAGATGTCTCTGTTGTGTTTGTATGTACCAAACTGATAATACCAGTCCTCCGTTCTTACCATTGCATACTCTTAAGACTCTTTTAAGCTTCTTGGTGTGATAATCTCTTCCAATATTGTGCATGAGATGCAACTAACATGTACCAACTGCCATTCCTTCAGCCTCTCAGTTTTGCCTTTATCATACATCACTTCGTGTCAGCGTAGAGATATTGTTGCATAGGTAGGCGAAGCTGTCTCGAGCAAGAAGAACTTTGAAGACAGAGATCTGTTTTGTGTGGGACCAGCTCTGGCTTGTTGCATTCAGAGCATGCCTGTGGAATACTTAAAGATGATATAAAGGAGATTGTCTCATTTCTAGAATCCTTTTTGGTTTTGAGAGTGCATGACAATAAAGGTCTCTTGATGCAGAAGTCTGCCAAGAGAAAAGCTCTTCCAGGCCAGTGCTGAAGAGGAATGCTAGCTGCCTGGGAAGCTTCAGCATTAAAAGCTACGGTGAGTAGGATTCACACCTTCATAGTTAGGCAAAAGAAGAGAAAGTGAGGGTTTCTTAGGGGTTTTGTTTTTGTTTTTGTTTTAAGGAAATCTGTTGTAAGGGAGTGCATGATACCTCATGCTATGTCATCCCCCACACCAGTGTTTACAAGTACTGCATTTAGAAAGGATATAAATTTCTGATCTACCAGGCCTTTGGTGATGACAGGGGACTTCGTATGAATATGATAGCGTTCACAAGGTAAATATGTCAAACTCCAGAGTTTCCATACTTGTTCTCCAGAGTGCACCATCATCTGTTATAAGCAAGCTGATACTCTCCTTCCTTAGAGGAGAAAAATCTTGTTCTTCGGGTGCTTCTCTGCCCTGTGAACTCCTGTCTTCTGTCCTTCTGTCCCTGAATCCCCTAGTTCAGCTAGTCAGTGACCTACCCACGGCAGCTTCATTTAGATACTCAATTTTTGCATGAAGAACCCAAATGTGTCTTTGGTTGGCTATGACACAGCATGCACTCACGGATAGAGTCAGAATCAGCATGCTCAATCTGGCCACATCTTTGCATACTATTGAGCCTTCTACAGCTTGTGCAAGGACTTGGCAACCACTAGCCACCACGAGTTGAGCAGGATGACTGGGTCCTACCAGGGCATCTTGGTGCAGCCAGCTCTGCTGTAAGCAGGCGGCCTCTTTCCCAGGATCAACTATTAGCACAGGGAGAAGCCAAGACTTACAGATTGTTGGGGACTTTTGTAAAAGGAAGCCTAAGGAAAATATGGGCACAGTGCTCAATGGGATAAAGGGCATGGAAAAGACCATCATTCTCAATGCTTATTACTTTATATCCTCATATGCTCCAAGTCCTTGAGCTTAGCAGCAGAGTGCGGCATTATAAAGTACTGTCCGCAGTACAGAAAGGTTGAATAAGGAACATGTAAACAAACTGGACATACAGCTGTCCATAAAGCAGGGAGGGCTATATCCAAGAGTGCTGAGGGAGCTGGCCTAGTGTCATTGCAAGATTGCTCTCTGTCATCGTGAGAAGACTCTGATGATTAGAGGAGGCTGTTTATGACTGTCACATCTAAACAGGGATAATCTTGGGAAGTGTAGGCTGGTCAATCTAACATCTGTCAGTGACTTCACAGATTATACTCAACTGAGGGGAGCAGTCAATATGCTCTAGGGTGGAGTAGCTGTTCAGAGTGACCTTGTCAGGCTGTAAATCTGAATGTATGCTGTTTGTACAGGAGGAAAACAAGAAAAAACAGCAACCAAATCAACGCAATGCCAATGTATCCTTCCATGTTTTCTTAGTTCTGTCTGTATATGGATGCTGTATATAACCTCGATAGAGGTTATAAAATAGGAGTCTATCTAGCCCATACTGTGGGAATAAACAGACTTCAAGCTGTTTTCAAGTATACTAATATTTGCACATGATGCAAAGTAGTCACCAAACTAATGCCCTAATACCTGCATTAACTTTCCTCCTGAATTACTACTGGCCTTGATGGCCTAATCCACATATCATTTAGTACATGAACTATTTCACTGAAATGGCAAATTTTGCTTTAGATTTTTGTGGAAAAATATGTCCCCCTATACTATCTATGCATTACATACAAGGCACAAAAGAAGGTATTTCTATATGCATATCAACAGCGTACCAGGGAGCATAGCCAACATCCTTAGATAGAAAGTACTGTTTGTAGTCTGGTTTATTAGAGCAAATGGAGTTACCAATGAAGACAGACAGCAGCAAGGGTTTCATTTGATATTCACAGAACACACTGTCGCAGAGGGCTAAAACTTGATTTCTGCTGTTCTGTGTGATTTTTTTTTTTTTTTTTTAATTCTTACTGGAAATAGTGTGAAAACTGCAGCTGGCATAAAAGTCTCTAATTCTCTTGAATAAACACCATAAGAATATTTTCAGTAGAAGAACAATGAGGTGTCAAGTACAGCTGTGCTTTATATTCAGGTCTGCATAAAACCGAACCAAATTTACTTTCCCTCAATACCCTTGGAAGTGAATATAAGGGAGAATTTATATGCTATCTTGAATGCAAATCAGGTTTGAATACATGCTACAAATGAAGGGCAGAAAAGTAAGTCTTTCTTTGCAGATCTATTGCCTTTTGATCTGAAGAATATCATACATGAGGGCCAGGAATTCTCCTTATGAACTATGAAAGGTACTATAATGATTTCCTAAGAAGTTTATTAATGCAATCACATCACCTTCCACTTCAATTTACAATGGTGACCATCTTGAAAGGCACTATTAACAATTATTATGATCTTTTGGTTAGTAGCATTTGATGCCATTTATCAAATATTTCAGTCAGCGAAAGAATAAGCCAAAGAAAAACAAAATTCATAAAATCTCGATTTGGGAATACTTCAAAACACACAAAACAGACTTGATTATACTTAGAATGCTGCAACTGCAACAACATTTCTTGTAATTCTTTCACAGATTTTTCTTCTGTCTCTGGATCTTAACATCAACAAACTTTGTGAAGATGAAATGAAGCAGTTGGTATGCCGACAGAACTCTGCAGCTGTTGAAAAAAAGCACAAAATCACTGTTGATCTTAGCATGCAAATGCCTAAATGCCTGCATTCCCAGTTCCTCATAACTATATTTGGTTGGTTAGTGCTTTGTAAGTAGTGAACTATCAAAGGTTTTTACTTTGACTGGAATTAAAGCTGCAACAGATAACCGCTTCTTATAAAACTGAAGTGTACTAAATTGCATCTTTCAACTATATTTCAGCTTCTGGCTGTTTGCAGTATGGTAGAAAGCAACTTAAGCTGTCATTACTCTTCAACTCTAGGTCACTGGCTCAAATATGACCTAATCAGTGAAGACTGGGAATCATTTCCATCTGATGGATGTTTAGTAGCCTGTGTAAAATGCACTGGTAGACAGAAGTTTATTGGGAAAAGGTGCCCACATCAGAAAATCCAACAGTACAAGTCAGCAGATCTGCTTCTGCTTTTAAAAGGAAGAAAGAACTGAATATGACTAGAACCAATTGTGTGTTTATCAGGTAAAAACTCACCAGATTAACATTATGTAAGATGGAAGCACAATTTCTTCTTGATACTGGGTGATTCATATGGATTTATGAGATCCAAATTTTGTTAATCTTTCCATCACTGACCAACTGGACGATGAACAAGTCATTTCAATGCTGATTTCCATCTAACCCTACATATAAGTTTTTCAAGACAGACAATTTGATTACTACACATTCTTTGGCTCAGATACTGTGTAAGATTCAAACGTAAAACATCTATTTAACTCTAATGATGGGAGATACTAATATTAATATTTTACTTGGCAAGCAAAATAACCATATACTTCAACTCTTGCTCAGAATCTTGTAGTTTTCACACCTTTCTTACTGATAAACTTTAATTAGAAACAAGCCAATATTAGAGTTTCTACCAGCATGCCCCATTAAAATCTTGGTGTTTATCACATACTGCAGTTGAATTTGGAATGGTACTTGTGTGATTCTGAATATATTCCAGTACCTGGGTGATATGCTGAAGACTATTTTAGCTATAGTAGGGAGATATTCACCCTTTAGATTTTTATTTCTTTAACTTTCTTGATGGATAAATTGGCTTTCTCCTGTGCTTTACAAGAATGTGCTATTTTTTCATGATGTGTCTTTGTTAGCACAGAATACCTTGACTCAGGTTCCAAACTGAGTAATATTGTGGTCAGATCTTGAATAACCTCATCATTCCCAGTGCAATCACATTGAAGTATGATCTTCATCTCTTCCCTACCGCAAAAACATTAAAATAAGAATAGTTTTCAATTTCTCCTTCTGAAATATATTAATTTAAAAGCACTTCCTCTATAAGAAAGACTTGAATCACCGAATGGCTCAGTACCACATGGGAGATACAGTAATTGAACATTATATTGAACCGCTCTTAAACTTCTACAGAGCGTAGACAAAATTCAATTTTGTCATCTTGATGGATAATGCATCTGTAGTGGGTTGGCCTTGGCTTACAGCCAAGCACCCACACAGCCACTTGCTCACTCCTCCTGCCCAGTGATAGGGGGGCTGAAGGGGGAGGGAGGGAAAGAAAATAGTAAGGATGAGAAAGCGAGAAGACTTGTGGGTCCAAATAAAGACAAAGACTTTACTTATCAGTTACTGTCCCCTTCACGCGACAGTTACTAATGCAAACTCAGCTTTGGGGAATTTAACTTGATTTATTGACAATTAATATAAATATTTGAGTAACAATCCTCCATTTCCAGGCTCAGCTTCACTGCTGACTCCTCTGCTCCTTGCTTGTTATCACCACAGTTAACACTTGGTCTCTTCATTCAAGCAATGAGTGGCATGGAGGATTTACTCTCACCCTTCTTCTCTGCTCTGGCATCTGTCCTCCATGAGCTGCAGTCCTTTTTGGAATGTCTGCTCCACTGTGGAGTATCTCCTGCTCCTCTGACCTTGATGTTCCCTCTGTTATTTCTTGCTCTCTTTTTCTTTGTTGTTCTCTTTCTCTCTCTCCCTCCGTCTCTGGTGTTTTCTGCTCTTTCACAAACATGTTTTCACAGTGGCACCACTGATGAGCTTGGCGTTGGCCAGTGAAGGGGCTGTCATTTCTGGCATAGGGCAGCCCCAATCTTTTGCCACAAAGGCCACAGAGGTTGTGGGAGCCACGCTCCACCCTCTGAAGCCCTCAAGCCTTGCCATGTACATGCAATTCAGCATCTTCTTTTTGGTGTTGGCATTGGCAAAACTTAGTTTTATATCAATATAACAATGGTGTGTGAAGGAAACACATTAAGAAGGGTTTGGAAAGATTTGTGGGGTTTTGAAGAACAATACAAGAGTTTGGATTACCTCTTCCTCAGACACTTTACATTGTAAACCAGCTTGTGTTGACCCAAAACCTGGAAGGGTCCAGGAACTTCTAGTGAAAAAAATTTATACTTTATTAGGTGAGACAGAGGTATGGGACCTCCAACGCTATCACACCTGAGTGTCACACTATCTTCCTCTGTTGCTGAGGCCATGGTCTCCTCCACTGCCCCTGAGATAGCATATGTTCACTTACCCAACTCTCATGATTGTCTCTTCTGTCCATCCCACCTGCAGCATGGGAACAGAGTTCCTCTGCTCCTCTTTCAAAACTTGCAGGTTAGTTTATTTAGAGGCAGGCAGAGTGGAGCCAGGCAATGGTGCTCTGGGTGCTTCAAACCATTGAATTTCAAAGGAACCGTCTAATTTGTCTTTCAAAGGAACCATCTAATTTGTCAAAACCCAGAGCCACATCACTATTATATCTTTTAGTCCAAGCAATTTCAGAATTTAGCTTAAATTGATTCTTTGATATTAAGTTATCTGTGTTGTATTGCTCATCTGTTCTTTCTCCAAATATATTTTAGAAAGTAGTCAGTACAAGGCATAACACTAAGTATCATTGCTCTGGGTAAAAGATAAAGATTTCAGAAATAAATTGCTATTTATCCTTCAATGATGTTTGTTATGGTCTTGATAAAGTCTTAGGAACCATTGGATTCCATTCTGACTTAATTATATTCCTTCATCCATCTATCCTTTTACGAAATCTGTCCGAACTGTTGCCAGATTAGATTTATTCTTTAATCCTGATGGGACTTTCCCTCCATCTGTTTTCTTCCTCTCTTATTTCTATTTAATTCTAGACACTTTAACATTCATGAGCATTCAGCTTTTGGTTTTCTGGTTCATTTTTTGGGACTTTTGGTCTGGAGTTATTGAAATCAGGACTAAAGTTCTTCAGTGGGGCAGAATGCATAATTCTCTTTCTGATTCCTGTTAATCTCATTCTATTTGCCCCAGGAAAAGAGATATTTCTCATGTTCATATGTCCACTGATTCATTGTATGTTGACTGGGACATTTCACTGGGAACAGGAACAGATGAACAGTACCCTAGAGCCTCGATTCACCAAAACAATAGAGCACATGCTGAACTCACATTGTTTTATTACCTTTTTTTGAAATCACTTTATTAAAAAGACATTCCTCTGTGACTCACTAACCACAGTCCTTTTGGTGTCACTGAAGCTTATCTCTATTCAGCAAAACTGGGCCTGGTTCCTTTCCAAACGAGTGCTAAAGGTTGGCTGGAGACAAGAGTCTAACTGCTTTAGTGAAATGAGAACAATGTAAAGCTGATGTGTATATTGTGAGGCAATAAGAATATTTTGATAGGTACTACATTTGAAACTAGCTCAATTTATGTCTTGTATAATCATTCTTCCTTCTGCCAGGTGAACTAGCAAAATTTCTTGCATAGTGGCAGATAAGGATTAAAATATAACCAATTAGAACTGTCAGGAAAATAAAGCTTTGAAGGAAATGTGGCAGAAAATGTGAAAGAGTGAAAAGCAAATGTTCATCTGCCTTGCATGCAGAACGGATGCCACAGGGAGAAAGGCTTTAGGCAATGTTATTCTGCCCTGTGGCAGTCAGTTACTATGACACGTTGAAACAAACAGGAAATCTTCTGTCAAAATATTTTTAATGGCAAATTAAGCTTTTTTACAGACTGAAAATCTCTACAGAGTAACATTGGCTTTATTGATTAAAGCAATGTATAGCGGTAATTAATGAGCTTCTCTGTAGCTGCGTGGTGTATTTTGGGTACCTCCCGCATCTGTGTGTCAAGGCTTTGTGCCTGCCATGCTGGACGGCACTTCCCATGGGTCATCACAGCCTCCCCTCTCACTCCTTTGTTACAGGGTGGTATGGGAGGTGAAGTCCAGCTCGGAAGCCTGATTTCAAGGGAAGAATGATGCAGTTGCCAATGTGGCATTTGTGATCAGACTGACTGCGATTTCTGCCTCAGACTGATTTTGAATTATCTAATTGTATTTGAATTATCTACAACTATTTTAATATATTAAACTGTGTCAGGATGCAAGCACAAGCACTGAAATTTAATAATCTCTTAAATTATTAGCAGGATACTTGATACAATTTCAACAGGGGACATCTCCCAAACAACTCCCAGTCATAGTCTGAGAGGTGACATGGGCCGAGCCCAGTTCCCACCTGGCAGTTTGGATATGAGACCTTGTTTTTGGGTTTTGAGGATACAGACATGGTCAGACTGTGCTGGTTGTCATCTGGGTCAGAGAATTCACTCTAATGCCATCTAATTTTTTTGGTATAGATGTAGCCTTAATTTGCTATGCCTCAGCCTTGATAATACGACAGTATGTATTTTTGCAATAATCTGTCTTGTGTTCACATCCTTATGTAAAGGACAGAGGAAGGAATGGCTGAGGGAGATTGAAGGGGATTTACTTCTTTTAATAACAGCTCTGGGCCCTTGCTTGTCAGCAGTGTGTGCTTTTTTTCTTGCTATCTACTTCATAACAGGATGCCTTTCAGGGATGGTACAGAAGCTCAGACAGGCTAAAAATATGCTCCTGAAGGGTTTCTGGGACATAAAACTGATGATGCTTGTACTCTAGGGGCCAGCTAAAATTCTTCTCTTGCTACAATTTGGTCCATAACTAAATGTTGAATTAAAGTTCCCTTGCATTATTATATGGGATCTTTTGAAATTGCTGCATATTGAATCCCTGCAAATTTGAGCTGAAGAGACAAAGCTTCAAGCAAAACTATCTCCTGCAGAACATCAAAATTGACATGCTATCCTCGGCTGAAAGACTTTGCCCTGACCTCATTTAGATTCCCAACAGAACTTGTCCAACCTTACAGCACTATAAGGGTTGGGGAAAATAACAACAGCAGAGAGGAAGGCAGGAATGGAAGCCATTTCCTGACTCTTCTGAGCAAAGAGTCTTGAATTGACTTAAAGTCCCTCTAGTTCCCCCAAAACCTTGTTCACCTAGAAACCAGACATCTAAGTATTATCCCCAAAAATATATAGATACCTCCAGAATCAGAGGAAGAGTTCATCTGGGAATTGGATTCACTTCAGACCCAAAGAGCTGATCAGGTGTCTCTGTATGGGCAAAGTAGGCAGTCGTCTGGAAGATTGTCAACAGCAAAAAAGCTCTGGCTTTGCTTCTTGCTTTGCCCGTACCCAAACCCCGAGAAACCAGGTTTGCTGCTGCTGCTGCTGCTGAAGGCATATGATGGCATGGCTGGAGGTCTGGCTCTGCAAGAAGCAGCAGTCTCTTTTTTATTCAAACCACCTCCTTCATTGCAGCAGGGAGCAGACTACCTTGGTCTCAAGGTCACTTCACTTGCTCTTTGTACCACTCTCATTCCTTCTTAGTCGGTTACTCCATCCTATGGTAGGGTCAGTCCTGTTCCAGCCAGGCCTTTTCCTGCTTCCTTAGGATGACATAACTAGTTTCTTTTTACAGTGCTGAAAATCCTTGGTATGGGTCCACTGAAACAGTCCTCTCCTCTAAGCCTTAGCAACACTTCCCTGACCCTGGGAAGAGCTGGTATTTTTCCTTGCTATATGCTATTATTTTTCCCCATCCTAACTCATGTAATTTTTGATCTAAAAGAAAAAAAAAAAATTCTATTATGATACAGATGTGCTTTAATCTGTTCATCTATTCAAAGACCATTCCAGTCAAAAAGTGGAAGAATAATTTCAAAGGCGTAATGATCCCCCTCCTTATGCAGTAGTAACGGTGTAGTAGCACAGCTGGCATGAACATTATGGAAATTCACACATCCAGGAATGAAGGAGCTGAGTTGCTTTACCTATAGCAATATAATTAAAAGGGTATACCTTCTCTGGGTAGACAGACCCTTAGACTAAACTGTGTTGTGTTTAATCCCTGATACTCAGTCTGATTTTCCTTTCAGAGGCTTTTTAAGTTTTACCTGCTCTCCTTTCCCACTCTATGGGCACAAAAATAGTTTATAAGTTCCGTGTCTAGAAGTTAGACTGATTGCTTTGTGCTATGCAGAAAGCCAGACAAAGAAGAACTGAAAAGCATCCTGTCTGAATCTGGAGTATGACTCTTAAGAAGAAATAATGATATAAGAAAAGCAGTATTTTTTTGAAAAAGAAAAGCAAGACTGCAAAGCTATTGATCCATATGTGACTGACTAAAACCAGACTTCCAAATCATCTGAATTTGGGGAGCCATTAGTTGGTTAAAAAAACAGAGTAGTGCTTGGAATTTTATCAAAGCCATTTGTGCCACGGATTTAGAGCTGGATTATGCAACTCACAGTTGTAAAACAAGTGATCAGGAAAGTAGAATTGAGGAAATGGAGAGTAATATCTGCTTATAGTCAATATACCAAAATAGTTCCAAACATAGCAGGGATCCTCAAATATTCCTACCCGGTAAAACCTACCAGCATGGTCATGGCTTTAAAAACAGCATGGAATATTAACATTGCCCATAAGGACTACTTCCCTAACACAATTTCTACTCTGTTCATCCTCATCCCCCTGAATATCATCTGCATGTATTAGGAAGACAAGGTTTGGAGAATGTGTGTTAAGTTGCAGATAAATGTCCTGTTCCAGATCTCTCCATGCTAGCAGGCGCAGCTTTTGAGTTTTCAGTCTTGACTTTTTCTTGGAGTCTACTGCTCTTGCATGCCCACAGAGACAGCTCTCCAGTGCCAGCTCCCTAATCTATTTTGGTCAAAATGAGGTTAAACTGACTAGGATTTTGATAATTTGTCTTATCTTGACTGCAGCAGGTACAGTAGTTCCTCCTTTAGCAGCTCTTCTGTAAGATTGGATAACCTTTGAGATGAGGGCATGATAAGCAGTTGGTGGCAGGCTGAGGATGGTAACTTATTCCACCGACACAGGGCTGCTTCTGCATAATCCCCATCTGCTTATATCTCTATTTGTTTCCTACAGTTACCATTTACAGCCAGCACTTATGGTATGAGTTCTGTTCAGTATTCTGGGAAAAAATATGCAAGTATGTGGCATGACAATGAATGACTGCATGAAGCAGGCTGGAGTTCATCAAAATACTTTAGTTTGTACTTTTCTTTTCTATTCTATTCTATTTTATTTTATTTTATTTTATTTTATTTTATTTTATTTTATTTTATTTTATTTTATTTTATTTTATTTTATTTTATTTTATTTTATTTTATTT
>VXBO01007990.1:286429-333685 GCA_013400135.1 Rhinoptilus africanus
TTAGTTTAGTTTAGTTGTGCTGGAATGTTTAATTTTCCTATAAGTACCTAAATCATATCTTCTTTACTAATGTAAGGGAATACTTGGGTCAGTGTTGCTGTAAGTCAAGGAGATATGTTGTCATAGACAGGAGGAGGTTTTCAATGCTGTTTTAAGGAGCCAAACTGCTTGTTTCTCCAGTGCCCTATTCTTTTCCTCTTTGTGGCAAAGGAGATGTCTAAAATCCTTAGGTGCCTTTGAAAATCTTGTGGGCTGAAATCTTTTAAATTTAGTTCATCTATCTAAACAGACCTAGTAAGCAAGGCTGTTTGGAAATTGTTTCCATGGAACAAGACTTGTATTATTCTGTTCAAAAGCTCAAAAGAAAATATTTCTGTTGCATTCAGAATGAATCTTCTCATAAAACCTCCTAAAGACAACAGGAGAAAAAGCAGAAATCTGAAAGGTTAGGACACAGAGTTATATAAAACTTCAGAAAAGTACTCAAAGCATTTCCCTATAATTTCAGTATCCAATGTGCTTTTTCCTTGCCATGTTTTTAATGGCACCAGCAAAAATTTACAGGGATGTATCACTGTATTGTAAATTTGCTTTGTTTCCCCTGTTTTCATCTGCCTTTTCAATTTCCATGCTTACAGTCTGTTTATTTATGGAAACACAGGGCTGGGTGAACCACAGAAGGTTTAGGTTTGGCTCTGAATTTAGGAATGATCACATATGTATTTATATTCAAAAGTTCTGTATCCAAAAATTAAAAAAAAAAAATTCTCCTATCTCCTGAAAATCAGCTTTAGTTTGGTTTGGACTGTTTGACTTGCCTGTGGGAAGAGCGTAGATTTTCCAGTATTATTAATCAAAATCTGTAAGTCTCCTCTGTTCAACACCTTTTATTTAGCCTGAACTGTATTCTTCTTAGAACAATATACAGAGATAAGTAAAAAAAAATGGAATTCTTTTGATGGACAAATATTAAGAAAATAGAATCACATTGAAGTTAATTTTAATTCACAACTTTAAAATAATCTGTAATCTAACTTCTCATTTTGAGCTCATTTACAGGGACCTGAGTAGGTAGCACACTGTTTCTAAGAGAAAGCCAGCATCTTTTCGGTTGTATAAGGCTGAGCATTCGGAAAGAAAAATGCAGACAAAAAATCAGGGCCATTGAAAGCAGATTAGTGCTTGTAGGAGCTTGGCCCACTCTTTTTTTGCTAAGAACTAGTTAATATTTTTCCTAAAAAAATTTTCATGAGCCAGTCCTGCTTTGCAATAGCAGGCTTTGAAAATTGCTCCTTTCTAATAAATTCAATAGACTTTTCAAACTACTTTTTGATTTTTTTTGTCTTAAGTCAAGACTGAAAACTCCACACTGTTCTCTACTTGACTGTATCCTTACCCACTACAGTAAGTCTGTTTTAGTTGTGTAGGGAGAGTGAAAATACTTTGATCTAGTGCTGTTTGTCACTGATCATTTTCTAATCTCCTGAAGGAAATATATTTCATCATATTCAAGACGCTGTGCTCCAGATGTGGACCTCTCCAATTCCTGCACTGGGCATGGGACATTCACGCAAACCTGGAGGAAGTCAGCGATATCTGACCTGTTGACACACGAGATGCAGACGGAGGTAGGCAGGACTCTGAGACGGGGTTCTACAGACTCACTCACTGTCAATCTGATGGACCTGTTAGATCTCTAGCTGAAATATAGTGGAACACCTTAATTAGCACTGAATTAATTGGGACACAAACTGAAGTAAAGGAATGCATTGTTCTAGAAGTAATAGATGACCAACAGCTGTAAACAGGTCAGGCTGCTGGTTTACAAAGGGAAAATATAAGGAAACAAAACTTAATGGTAATATTTTTACTTCTGCAGAGGCAGAAGTTGAGAAACTAAAGCTTGGTATTCTGTAATTTATGCAGCCTTTATGCCTTACAGGCACTTTACACAGATGTTTATGGTTTGTGAATAAGAGATGTTAGCAACCAAAGATCTATCTCCAAAGAATGTGTCTGAACCAGCCACTCAGATGCCAAAATGTGCTTTTCAGGGGTATGGGAAAAAAGTCTGGGCAAGTATAAAACCACTATCAATGAACATGAATGGCATAGCTAATTTTTACATTGTTTTTCCATTTCCTTTCTGCATAAAAAACAAATAAAGAACAAGTTGCATAAAATACCTGTCCTCTTTAGTTGCACAAGGCACGAAGAGAGTATAAAGATTTTCTCCTGTGCAGGGCTTTTGATGTTACTGCTGATTCTTGTCTTGTATTAGATATCTCTGACCTTGGATTAGGCAGACAGCCTCAGGTACCGCCTCTCAGAAACCTTTGGTGACCCAGGTAAGAAACTCTTTCTGCTCTTGAACTGATGAGAGTAAATCTTACAACATGTCTTGTGTTGAGAAATTTTCCAAGAAATGATCAAAGAAGTTCAAGACTGGAGAGTGCGAAGTAAATAAATGCACAATCATGTAGAGTTGCTTACAGAGCCTTTGAGATGTCTTGTATAGGTCTAGGCTCAATTTCCTAACCTTGAGTGGCCAAAGTTAATTGCCTAAATTGGGCTTCATGTAGAAGTTTGCAAAACACTAAACACCAAAGCTGTTTACATAGGGAGAGCACTGTTCTCAGAAAGCTGATGGAAAGCACATTTGCCTTCAAGTTTCCATATCAACCATGCTATCTACAACCTTTGTGCAAACATCTCTGACCTCTTCATTAAATTTTGTGGTTTTGAGCTAATATCTAGAGAAATAAAGGCATTTACTCAGTTGTTAATTTGTCTGGAGTTCCCTGACTTAAGAAAATTAAGCTACTCATAAACATGTTAAGTTAACCAAACTGGTAGGAAGGTAAGAAGAAAATGGGCAAATAGGAAGAAGGAACTAGAAATATGTTTTCCACCTCTTTTCCAGCTTCTCTCTGAGCCAAGCAGAAGTGTGCTCAGAAGAAACCAAGGAACAAAGCACTTGGAACAGGTGGCCTTTCTCTATTTTAAGCAGTAAAGTTAAGCAGACATCTTTTAAGCAGCTCATAAGATGTAGTTCAATCAACAGGGAAGAACTCTGAATCTGTGCATCACCATGCCTTGGGAGGCTGTCCGCTGCCCATTTTGGGTGTCAAGGACAGGAGTCATCAGTATGCTTACAAGCAGGAAAAAGGTCTTTTAGAGGAATCGTCCTTGACATTGCAAGAGAGAACTCAGTGTTACTTAAAGCATTTGAAAACCCAAATCCTTTGGTAAAATAAGCGCTATCTTAATGTATACCAATCCCAAAGTGTAAAAGCAGCTCCTTGAATTGACTAATGCAAGAAGATTCCCTTTGTGGATGTCTCTTGCAACGGCTTTTCTTCAGAAGCAGTCTTTCCCAAATTTATTTAGGATCAAAAGGACTATTCATTCATGTACCCAGATGCAAATATAAAGTTCTTGAGCTGGCCCTTACAAAAATATCCAAGGGGCTTAAGTTTCACAACTCCACTCTCCCTATGACTCTCCTCACCCCTTGAGTCATCCCACTAAAACCAAGGAAACAACTTTCAAACTAAGTGTGAGGAAAAATCTGACCCCAAATGACTTGCCAAGATCACACAGGGAGTCTGTGGCACCCAGCCCAGGTTCCTCAGAGGATAACAGGGTAAACTGGCTGAGCAGTGAAGGTCTTGCAAGATGACAAGGCATGGAGAAAGACTACAAGGGGATGCATTGTTACAACATATCAAGCTTGCAAATCTGCAAACACATTTTTAGAAAAAAAAACTGGCTGCGTCAATTAAACTAGCCCTTTGGCAGGTCTGTGTTTCAAGGCCAGCACTTGTGTACTCGGTAACATGAGCTGATACTGACTTTGGTGGCACTGCAAGGATAACATTTGGGTAAGAATGTATGATTCATGGATGGCTCCTCTAATCTAACATGCACATGCATGCTTCTCTCTAACATCAGCCAGAACTAGCTCCTCTCTCTTTTTAAAATAAATATCTTTATTCTGATCAGTACAAGGAAATTTCCATTCCCCTTCTGTGTTTCAAGAGCTCTTTCATCTCGCTGAAAAAGCAAATGGTGAGCAACAAAACCAACAGTTTTCCCAGCTCTGAACATTTCCAGGGGAAATGAATGAGTGGTGCTAGTCTTTGGACTTTATTTGTATCATGAATAGAATTGGAATTTGAGCAGTCTCCTATATTTTTATGGAGATGGTATTTGTAGTCTGTGAAAATACCTTGAATTTCTCTCTCTTCTGCTCCTCTTCTAGGTTTAAAACACAATCAAGTTAGAAAGGGAAATTGCTTTGCAGGTCCTCTGCAAGGCGACAAATAACATTGATATGTTCAAGGTTCTGAAGAGTGCATCCCTGTAGTCTGAAATTCCCTGTGGTTACATGGTGACCTGAAGTATATATTCACACAAAACGTGAAAGACTTCTGAGCTGTCCAGACTGTGAACTGGGATGTGTGAAAGTGATAGACAAAAGGAAAAAATCAAATGTCACAATTCACTGCTCATAAAAGCCTGATGCACGATGGCAGCCCCAATCAGGGTTATGTGAGAAAGAGCAATTCTGTTTTGTGAAGTAATTAATGATGGGAACAATGATATCTCCAATAAAAGTCAACCTAAGTCTTATAAAGGTGATCTGTCTTATAGGTTGACTCAGGGTCACCAGTCATGGGGCTGGTGGCTTCTTGCTACAATAAGCTGGAGTCATAAATGCTGGTAGGCTGGGAGCTCAGGATGCTGAGGGCCAATGGGTTTGAAAGACAGACTCTTGTCCGCTTGCTAATTAGGAGCCTGGAGCCTACAAAATTGCCCAAAAGACAGGCTGTGGAGCACTTGAGACCTGAGAAAGTGAAATCCAGGATTCCCACTGTCTTCACTTGTCTACCAGCCAATGTGCATTGCTGAGGGAGTAGATGAGGTGGCCAGAAGCTGCACAGGTTGGAAACATGCCTGGCAGGCTGGCTCCTGAGGGAACCTGGGTTTCATGATGTGTTTAAAGGCCTCCACAGAACATTTTCATTCCTGTGAAATAATATTCCTTGGAATAAAAATATTCTGCTGGAGAATTTCTGATCAGTTCTGATCAGTTCAGGTCATATTGTTTTCTTCATATGCTTTTGAGCTGATGTAATTCATATGTCTCTCATTTTTCAAGGCTAGCTTGAGAAGTCACTAATTATAACACTTCTGTAAATTAGGAGTAATTCCAATGAAGTCAATAGAATTGCACTAATGGGAACCTGTAACAGTAAGACTTGAACTCTGGGATTTCAAAACTGCTGTAGCCTTCAGAGTGACTTTCAGTGGGACTGAATGCCATTATGTAGAAGAGAAAGAGGGCTATCAGGATACGAGAGTGCCGTTGAATGGTCCAACACCCACTAGAACTACAAGCTGCAACATCTTTCCAAGTAATAGGTAGTGACATAGTCATGTAATGATGAAAATCCATTGTTTAAATAAGGAGAATATATAGCTAAGAAACTTTGGAAGGCTTATTTCTGACACTTTATCAAAGCTAAATAGCATCAGGAATAAAAGACTTAAAGGACATGGTGATAATTAGAAATTAAGAAATGACTTATTATTGCAAACCGAAAATATGGTAAGTACAGTTTGTAGTAAATAGCCAAATTACTGGGTTTGATAGTAATAAATGTACATAATTATAATCATTTATAGATGGACAGAAGTCTAATCATTAAACATGCCATGGATATTGGACACTGAAGAGTAATTTAACTGGATCCATCCTACTTTACACTTGCTCTTCATTATATTTATTAGTCATTAGAACAGTGTTTAAAATTATTTATGAAAGCATTTTAGTCCTATAATTGGGATTAATATTGAAAGTCACAATAATTCCTTAAGTGAAGTTAGAATAAGAGTGCTGTGTTACTGTATGTGCAGGACTCAACTAAACAGCAACTTTGGCTATTGCTCTGCCAATTTAAAACATCACAATTAGAACTTTAGACATAACCATTTTTTTTTGTTGCTGTTGTTTATTTCTTTGGCTGTCAAAATGCAGGTAATGACAGGCAATTCAGGCTGGAAGATCCAACTATAAATCTGCTTGGGATTCTCACCTAAGCCCCCTCAACGTATTGCATTTGCTTTGCCACAAGCACTGTATTCAAGTAGGAATTAAATGTTTTATTTGCTTGCAAGAAATGCAGAAGAAATGAAGGATACATTGGCAGCAAAACTGCTGGAAGCTGCTGCGGCTTTCCCCTGTTCCTGCATATTTAGTGAATGGACAGCTGGGATAGAAGAGACAGCAGAGATCCAGCACCAAGCTATAGGACACTGAAGTTTAGTTGTGGAGGGAAAGGCTGGGCTGAATTTTGCTGGTAGCTGCTCATTTGCTCAAAAGGAATAAAGAGCTGCTGAAGCAGGGTGGAGGAAGTTGCTCCTCAAAGCACTGGCCAGGCTGCTGGCTGTATAAATCATCTGAGAAGTATGCTCACTAATAAAGTGTCTGTCTGATTTTGGGTAGGGAACTGAACTCAAGTGGGTGGCCTAATGACCAGTCAACAACATCTTCTACTTGAATGTGGCATACTTCAGTGCTGAGAAAGATAGAAATATCTCTAACCTAATGATGAGGATGCTTGTCAGGCAGGTAGATGATCTGGGAACCTGCTCCCATGCCCAGGAAAATTTATCAATGGTGTAACGTAAAGCAATCTCAACTAAAGTTTTTGAGAACATCCCCACTTTGCTCACCCTCTTGGGTCAGGGATATGTAGGTGATCTGTGAATACAAGAGCAGGGAAATCCGCCTCCATTAGCCCTTGTCTATATGGTAGTGGGGACACTGACTTGGCTGTGGGCAGTCAGGTGACTATAGCCTTGTAAGAAAACCATTTGCAGTTGGAACTGTTCATATTTATTCAACCCAAATCTGAAATAATTTTGAGATACCCTGATTTATATTTATGGTGAGGGTACTATTTCTCAAAGAATATACAGTGTCCAGATGCAGCTGAAACATTTTAACATCTATGTGTTATATACATAACAGTCATTAATTTAACATCACAAAGTAAAACTATTTCTGCAGAAACAGTGTTATGAGGAAATGCCTTCCTGTTATTTTAAAAAACTTCTATCCATCTTTGTGTTTCTTTTTTATTTGTATTTTATTTATTATACAAATTTCACATAACAATCTTTGAGCATTCCTGATTTTTTGCCCTGAGTACACTGAATCATTTTCATACCTGCTTGTAAAATCTTGCTGAAGTTAATAGCAGTCCACCTGCATGGTATGTTTGCAAAATCAGCATCTTTAGTTTGGATTGCATTGTGTTTGATTTAATCATAAACAGCTTGTTTTGTTTTTTTTTTAATGGGGCAGGGGTTTTTTTATAGATGCGGCTGTACTTTTCTGTATCTAATTTATTTTTTTTTTCCCGTGTGAAATATATTTATTTTTAAAGTGAAATTTTAACTACCACAGTGAATTTGAGTTAGAACAAGCAGATGAAGTAAGATGATAAAACATTATCACAAGAGCAATTGAACCACATTCTTTCCCTTTAACAGTTAATTCCTCTTTTCATTGTACTCTTACATGTTTAAGTAGTTTAGGCAAAAAAAGGCAGTGTAATAGAGATGACTGAATCCTCAGAAAGAAAAATGGACAAGATGATCAGCTTTCATACTTGGGCAGGTTGTTACTGCTACTTTGACTTGCAGAGGCCCCTCTGTGTCCATCATTCACCTTGAAACTGGTTGAACTTCAGCCATTTGACCACCAGCCTGTGCAAGCACATCTTTTTATGTAGACACATCCTGCCACTGTCTAAAGCTCCTGATGATCACTTTTTGACTTTATATTGTGCAGTATGGGGATGATTTCCAACGTTCATGGGTTTAGACTTACTGCTTCAGCTGAAGTGAGCCAGCTATCAGCCTTCTTGTGAGGCTGTAATGGGCAGCAGCTGGTGGCCTGGATCTCAGCACCCGGACCTTGCTGTAATGTAACTAGTTAATAATACTGATAACGTCCAGCAGTGAAAGTCAGGTCATTGCAGCCTAGCTCTGCTGGGCCATTCACTTGATTGCAGAGGGAAAGGGCCAGTGGTACGAGGTAACTGCGGGTAGCCCTCGTCCTCCCAGGACAGCTGTCCTTTGCCAGCACTTAGCTTCCCTGCTTTGCACTGGGGCTGTGTTAAATAGCCATGTCTTTTGCACAGATGGTCTTATGGTCTAATCTTGTACAGGTCTCTATTTTCCAGGAGAAAGCTCGCCAGGAAGAGGGACAAATATTGATTCTAATAGCATTTTGCACTTCAGTTACTATTCCCCGCCCCCCCCTTTCCTATTTAACTTGTCATTCATGAATGTTTACACTGAGACTTATGTTGTTGGTGTGGCTTACATTCAGCCATTAATACTTCAAAGAAACTTCAACCTATTTTCACTTCTCGTTTGCATAGTGGAAAGATCAACGTATGATTTTTTATGTATGATTTTTTTTTTCTTTTTGGAAAAACCACCACATAACAGAGGATGTGGAAATGGCTCTGTAAAAAGAAACCATCAAAATAAGCAGTTCCTTCTACTTTATTGCTGTAATTATAGGATGTGCATGCAGGCCTTCCTACATTTGCAGATTATTTTTCAACATAGATCATGAATCATATTTTAAATTGGAAATAGAAATTAGTGTAAAATGTAAAGCTAGGCTTTTGCAAGTCTAATGTTATTTTTCAATCAGTATTCTTAGCAGTAATGCATCTGAAGAGGCTGATCTCAACCTCTGGCTTCAAAAAATTCCAAGTGAAATGCCTTAAGTCAGAGCCTTTTATGGATTCCACATGTTATGTTGGATATTAATGCTTAAAAATGCCCTGGGCTGGAGTTTCTGAGCACATCTGATATTCACAGATAACATTAGATTCAGGGCACTTATTTCACGTCTATATGCTAACCAAAAGTACATTTTATTTGCAGGACACCTTTCCACAAAGGCATGCAAACCCCTGATATAAACTGTATCTTAAATGTTAATAACACATTATCTAAAAACATTGCAGTGCCAGATATTTAGGTAATGAGAATATTTCTTTAAGGCTGGGCTTAAGAGCAGGGAAGGAAAAGCAGAATGTCTCAGATCAGAGGCCAGGGCATACCAGAAAGCAGCACAAATAAAGGCAACACCTGCTGTGTGGAAACCCCTCCAGCATGGCCTCCTCCCTGGCTGTGGGGTCAGACTCCTGGGGAGATATGTGGGCCCTAACGCACAAAATTGTAGCATCAGAAGTTGGCAATAAAATAACTGGTCACCCATTTTGACTGCAATAACTTTCTTAAAGCTTTTCCTGGTTTCCTTACTCTAACTTTTATTTGCTTGGTAGGTATATTTTACAGTGCTAACTCGAGTAAAGTAAATATTGATTCTAATAACTGAAATATTAATCAGAACTTCTTATTGTAGACTATTCCTTCCCCACATCACTTTTCTAATTATTCAAACTTAATATTGACATTTCTTAGTTATACCTAAATAAACGCCTTTGAAAATTAACGTTTCTTCTATGTCTGTAAGGCATTATGGTTGCTTTTATTTTTCTTCATTTTTTTATTCTGCTACCATAAGCTTGAAATATATTCTTTCTGTCATAAAATCGAGAAGATCCAAACAGGATATCACATCTCATAAAGAAACTATGCATATTACACAAGGTTTCAAATGTAGAAACAGATACTTACAAAACTTGTGTCTCAAAATGTAACAGAAGCGTTTCAAAACAGTAGCAGCTGCACACACCCAATTCGTGTTTCCTCAACATCATCCAGAGGCGAATTTTCACAGAACTGGCTATAGTGTTTGCAAAAAATGTGTGCACTTGCTCCCAGTTAGGACACATTACTCTTAGATACTGGAAAACTATGTAATTGAGTTCTACTCAAAAGATGAGACCTTCACACAACCTTCAGGTGCTATAGTGATAATTTTTTACATGCCTGGTTCATTCAAGCATAATCTGTTACAGTGCGGGGAATCACCAGATGGTCGCTGTTAAAGATAGCCATGCAAGTTCTGCTCATAGGAATACATTTCTTCCAAGTCACGCCTTGGAAGAAATTGTACTTGAGGAACGGTGACGGTTTTTAAAGGGTTTTTCTTGCCCATCAGTCATCCTCACTCCCCATTTCTGTTTGATGTAATCTGTATCCCAGGTACGCAACAGCAGCAGCTATTTCTGTGCTATGATAATGTGCTGCAGAACACATTTGGAGAAGTGTTTAGAGGGTGGGAATATTTAGTGGCCCACGTGTCGGGCAGGGCAGCCCAGTGAGGGTGTTGGTCAGTCGGTTGGTCCCAACGCGGATGGACCAGTACAGGAAGACAGCTGACTTAACGTTTGCTCTCTCATGTTTGATCTCACCGCCTGCACTGCAAACAAAGGGGTTCAGTTGGTGTCAGTAGCAGCAACACTATTTTTTTTTTTTGTGGTGTGAAACTGCCTAATTCCACAAGACAGTTTTATATAGATCACTGTACTGCCTCTAATGGTAAAGACTCTTAGACCATAGGACTGGATCGCATTTAAACCATTGTCCGACAATAGAAATACTTCACAGTTCATCACTGGCCCTTTGAGCTATCCTTCTCTTGAACCACTTAAAAAAAGTTGTAAAAGGCAGTTGTCAGTTTATTCCTGCTGGGGAATGCTTATATCAACCTCTGAACTTCTGTATTTCTGGGCTGAGAAAAATGGGTGCACTGTTTCTTCTCATAAACAAGTTGTTCCCATGTTCTGTGGGAATGTTTATATCTAAGAATGCTCCATGTGCAGGTGGTGACCTGCAGGAGTTAAATACTTCCCACTGCACCAAAACCGACCCCTCACATGTTAGCTACACGCAGCTTCAAACCGGGGGTTGTGTGCCTTCGGTTGAATGATATTTCCAGTGGTCCAAAGAGTGAATCCTCAGCATCTGAAACAAGGCTAGCTCTTCATTGGCCTGCTCCAACACTGGCAATCTTAAATACTCAGAAGCCACATTTACAGACCTACTTTTGTTCTGACTTAGCTTATTTTTAGCAGCGACATCTTGGGGTGTTACAGCAAAAATGCTATGCACTTTATGTAGTGCTCTTATTTATGAAATTCGAAGTGTTTAGTAGAAGTAATAGCAAGCTGAAGAATTATCGAATCTTATGAAATAAAGTTTCATTGCAGTCTTCAGTTTAGCAGTGTGTAAACTGAGGACATGCCATGTTAAGGATTTTGAAGAGACATGGGAAATACCAATAACCTGGAGAGTCTTGATTATCAAGCCTTTACTCTAACAAATACCTATGTACTGGAATCAGACTCTGTGTAGAATACTGATTGCTGCAGGAAAGCAATTTATTTTTAGCAGAAAAGAAGCTATTAAGCTTTTTCTTTATGCTATTCACTGTAAGAAGTGGTGAATAGACTTTATATCTTTGTTAATGAATTTTCATAAGTGTTTTGCAAACGATTGGTCACAATAGGGGGCGTGGAACTCACAGAACCAAGAATAACTCTTGTATTCACAGAAGTGAAATGTTGAAAAGATTAAGGCTTGTGCCCCACGTGTGTCAGGGAAAAAAAGAGTCAAGTTCCAGTTCAACATACCAAAAAGTCCATATCGACGTTCAAGATCTGATGCCTTACCAGGAAAGTAGATTGATAAATTGCTATAAAATTGGATTTGATAGTTTGTGTCATAGGGAAGGAAACTGAGCATCAGGTGTTGGTGGTGGGGAGGATAGTTCACTGGACATGCTTACTCCAGAATGCAAGTACTGTGCTCTAAGTGGACTTCATCCATAGTGAATGAAGTTCATTTGCAAAAAAAAGGTAGTATTTATCCTTGAATAAGAGTAGGCATATAGGACATTAACTATAAATAGTTCAAGAGCTATTCTGCACAAACTGCCCCTGTAGATAACATCTAATAGTCAGTTTCCTTTGGAAAATTGACAAGATTTTTTTCTGGGTATCTATTTTTTCCTCAGATAGAGAGATAGATAGAGGTATGTAGAGTATCCATTTAGAAATACTTAGTGCTGCACTGATTCATGGGTTGATGAATGCTAATGGAAGCAATGATTCATCCATGATTAATTTATGTTATTTTTTCTTACCCTTTATTTGTACAACTATAGTTTAAAATTGCTATTTATCCAAATTATGGTAACAGCTAGGCATTGCTCTGAGAATTTGCTCACTGTTATGCAATGTGTTGTATCAGACGTAGCTAAAAATTAGATTAATTGCAATAAAGATTAAAGCATAAAATTACATATACATAGTATGTGAGTTAAACAAACAAGTAGGAAGAAGATAAGAGAGCAGTGAGGCAAACATGATCAGCATAATAAGTTGCATCCTTTTTATCCCAGCTGCCTAGCCTTTGTGTGGTAAGCCTCACAGCAGAGGTGAGTAGGCAATTAGAAAAGGGTAATTTAGTGGATTACTACTACTGAAAGGAAGGAAAGGCAGAAGGATACCTGGACACAGTGGAGATACAGACTGGACACTTTGTCAGGGCAAGAAGGAACAGTGGTAAATTGATACGAAACAATGTACTGCTTCTTAAACTGTTGTTCTTTGATGAAAAAAATATGCTTATGGAAAGCAGCTGGATTTTGAAGGACAAGTTATCAGAAGAAGAGGTTCACTTCACCTCATCTTTGCTATTTAAATGTTAGGTTAGTTTGATCCAGACAACAATATCCAGGATGCAATTTATCTTCTCTAAAAATAGGTGTCTAAGATGGGTGGAATCAATCACCATTTGCAGGCACCTGTCTCTTTTCACGGACTATTGAAACAACCAAAATGACTAGTATTCATGAGATGTACAACTTCTACATATGATGAGCAGGTGAGATAAATCCCACTCTAGAGGAAGTCCCAGTATTGGTCTGTTGATCATTGTGTTCATAAATCTTGCATTTGGACACATCTTTTCTGTCCTATTTGATATTTGGGGTTTTTTTTTGTACAACAGAGGAAGTCAAATCCTATAATTCTGAGATCACTGAATTTGTGTGTGATATGAAGGTGAAGTAAAGAATTGTCACACATGGCTATGGACCTGTGAGTCATCCCACGGTTTATGTGTCCATTCTTTGCTGCTAGAAGTATGAGGGTCACAAACCTATATTAATGAAGTTGTTCCTTTATTTGGAGTTACTGTTCCTCACTCATGTGAGTCACTCATTTCCTTCCAAAATTTTGTTTGCTTAAATAAGAAACATCAGGAGATTCATCTTGATTTCACAATATGACCTTTTACCTTTAAGATAAACACATTTTATTTCAAAATAACTCAATGATTCTTGTAGAAACCCAACTATATTTCAGAGCCAGAACCACAGCACAAGAAAAGTACTGCTCTTAATATTTTCTGCTTTGTTGAAAAGAATAAATTTTTATAAACAATATACTGTTTTGGATTGGGACTGAGACTAGAAATAACTATTGGGGGACTGATAGAACTAATGGCTATCAGGGGACTGCTTCAGTCTAGGCTAGGGCAAGACAGTTTGAATTGTGAACCTGCTAGGCTGTGTCAACAATATAATAATGACTTAGGGATCACCTTCTGGGGTGGAGGACAAGTGGCATGGAAAGACTTTCATTAATTTAAACCCTCTTTCCAGCGAAAATCAGAATCATCTATACTGGGGATAGTCCCTGGCTCATGCTAAATCCTGACTGCAGCCTGGATGTTGTGTGTGGGAATGCAAGTTGGCCTTTGGTGGAAACTGCATGCCAGCCACGTAGCAGCACGGATCAGATGTGAGTGCTCAAGCTGAGTCTGGACCAGGATTAATTTATTAATATAGGTCCAGCCAAACAGGCCTGTTCCATAATGAGAGGCAGCTAAGTTATTGAGTTGTGAAGGGTTATGAGTCAAGTCTTGGTTTGTGGGCTCAGGTGGAGTAGCAAGGAAGGAAAATAGAGGCATGATAGTTCAGTTGGAAAGAACCTACAACAATCATTTAGTCCAACTGCTAACTTGCCACATAGGAAGCTTGCATAAAATAGAGTCTTACTGTATCAAGTGAAAATAACCTTCCCAAGGGTTGCTTCTGCAGTGCCTTCCTTTTCTTCTCAGGCTGTGAGGAAATGTTTAGTCTTGCTCACCTGGAGGCTGTTGATTTCTTTGCAAGATTGACTGTGAATTTGGCAATGGAGTTGTTCCAAGATCTTTGAAAAGAGATCAGTCCACTTGACTTTTGCCCTTCTCTGTGCCAGAAATGGTATGAGTAAAACTAGTTGCATTCAGGCTGTTATCTTGAATCCATACGAAAGAATACTTCTCTGCTAGAAAACAGAACTGTAAATGTCAAGTATCACTTAAGAAGTAGGTGGAGCTGGTATCAGAGGAAATAATGGTGTTGGAAGGCAGGATAACAATTCATTGTCATTATCTGCTTTAAATGTAGTGATATAATTTTATAACACTCATGGGAACTCAACACACAGGATATTGTGAGAATGGCCCCTGGACCTGTGCAGAGAGAAGAGAGAACGTATATCTCCTTCATGCCGACAGAAATGTTTAATCTGGCTGCTTAACATTCAAAAAGCTAAGGAGTTTTTTCAGAGTTGATTTTAAGACTAAAGACGTCCTGAAGCAAAAAAAGAATGCAATGGTGAATTAGCCACTATATTGACCATTACTAAAATCACTGCAAGACATTCAACAAACTGGAATGCAAATTCACATTTACACCAAGAAACTTGGAACAGCTCTGACAACATAAAGTCAAGCTCATTTTTGAGTGCCTGAAAAGGGATCACTGTAATCAGTTCCAGGAACTTGATTGCGGCTGTCAATTCTTGGCTTACAAACTCACATAAGAAATAGCAATGTCAATGGATGTTTTCATCAAGGCCCAAGCTAAAGTTCCAGGTTATCTAGCAGATCTGCTATAGCCTCCGCAATCTGAAGGTAAAGTACATGACACACAGAGGAATGTTTCTGCTCTCATGCCTCTTTGATGAGGTGGTGAGGAAAGGTGCCTTCCATGGGGATGTATGAACATGCAATAAGCAATGTTCAACAGAAAGTATGAGTTTATCCATGTGTAGTAACAGAGGAGGGCCAGCCACAACACTGTACAGGTGCTCTGCTGTGCCAGGGCTTTCAACAAACATTAAACATACCTTTCAAAAACCACATCCACCCAGCTGCGTGTTCTCGATCTGCATTTTCTTTTTCAAATATTTCTGCACATGTGTAGTTTTTGCACAAATTCATGTATGGAAAGTCAGGCATGTGCATGATGTATGATGTTTCTTGGAATTACTAACATAGGTTCTTTTACCCCTTCTGTATTACCCTGGGCATTTAGATTGTTGACTTACAGGAGCAGGGACTGTACATCACTACATGACTCTCTAATACCAAGGAGAAAGAAGCTCAGTCTCAACTTAGCTCTTTCAGCAAGACCAGAATATGTATTTAAAAACACTAATAAACCCTCCCAAGCTCATAACCTCAGAGAGTGCTATATTGCAATGTTGTCAAAGAGTCAAAGCCATAGAGGAGGACTTGTAGTACTGGGTGCTGTATAACATAGTCTAAAAAAGTGGGTGCTGCCTCAAAAAGGTCAAAGCTCATAAGGAGCAATGACATCTCTGACTGTTTCTTCTCGTTTCCCTTACATAAGGAAATTGCATCTTTGATACAAAACCTGATCATTGAATGATCTGTGGTGAGGGTAGAGAGTGCCAGTCTTGTGTAAGCGTGAGAATGTGCAATGATCCAACTTTATTTTCTGCCTTGTGTATTAGAAAGCTCTGCCCTAAACTAGGTCAAGCACAGTCATCCCTGCATATTGGTTCACAATCTTGGCTTAAAGGGACAGAATACTATGACATTCAGCAGGATTATTTGAAGGGCAACATTTAAATGTACATTAAATCAATAATAAATCACTGGAAGAGAATTGAAGTTCAGAGCCATCAGAAAACATATTAAAAGTCCAGAAGGCTGAAAACAAGCCTAGCTAAATGAAGTTAAGCTCACTTCCACATTTTTTTTTGTACCTGTGAACTATTCTTGACCTGGAGGATTTGTAACATAAGACTAAAATCTCCTTTAGGCAACGATTTACACCTTGCATACCGATAGCTTGCTTACAGTTTACAGTGTTGACACGCAATATGTTCTGTCCTTATCCCTAGCATCAAATGATATGCTGAAATGTGACATGCAGGATCTGAAAGCTATCTGGAAGCTATGATTCCCATCAAGTGGAGAGGCTATAGGAGGAAACCAGATGTAAGTTCTGCAGGTTAACCGCAGGTGTAACTGAACTAAAACCCTCAGCAACAGCAACGGTCCATTTTGGTTCTGTGCTTTTTGGAAAATAGGCATGACGGGGGTAAGATTCTGTTTGTGCTCATGTCATTGCATTTTAATACCATTTCTATAGGGATTTATATGGCACTAACAATGTGGCTGTCATTTTTTCAGTTATGTGACACAGATGGGAACCCTACCTGAAGCATCTTGGTATCTGAGAATATGTTAGAACAGCTTCTCAATGCAGGAGGGAGAAATAAGAGCCTTACATTGCCAGTCTTTGGGGTCCAGAGCAGTTTTGCTTCCTATTGCAGAGTGAACTTCAAGATCATCTCCCTGAGCTCTAATGGTCAAGTATTTAATGGACTGAATGTCTGTGGGCTATATGTTATTATCCTTGAGTATTACTTCAGAAACTCCACATGGTTTCAAGTCTTCCTCAAATTACTGTAATGCTTGATGATGACTTTCTGTGTAGATAGCTGCAGGTATGACTGTGTGTCCACTGACCAGCAGCCTCAGTACCATAATGCCAGAGATGTAAATTTAAAATTAAAGTAGAAAAAGTGTCCTGCCTGAAGCTGTAATCATTGAGCTAAAAGGGTGGAATGTGACCAGTGCTCTAAATGTAAATGGGACTTTAGTAGATTAAACACACAGAAGACTGAGGACCAGCTTTGTAAGCATATAGGCAACAGCTGTGAACTCCAAAAGAACAGAGAAAGAAAGCCCCTGTGGCATTCTGGCTGGTGCTGTGAATTTGATGCTGATGGATATTCAGGGTACACATTTAAAACAGTCCCCTGCAATGCATTTGAAAGAACCCTAGGCTACCTCAAAACAGAGTATTCCCATTCTTTTAGCAACTACTTTTATACCTCATTCCCCTCAGGAATAGCTTGGCTTTCAGAAATTATGAAAAGAAAATGCGAATATCATTAGGATAAATTAGAGCAGAGTCCACAGTGTCATTTAGATGGGATTTCCCACACTTGGATGATTGGCTGAATCATTGGAGTCACATCTACATTTGTGGAAGGCAATGGATTCAGCGTCTCCAAGTCCTTTTTTTTTTTTTTTTTCTGGATTCTTGGGGTATACAAAGGTACTTGGTAAGGATATATATTCAAGAGAATTTCAGTGGTAATTATCTTAAGGTGGCTCATTTGACATAATTTCCAGGCGCCTGAATTACCATGGATTATGGAGGTGTTTTCACTCCTAACTGTGGTAAATGCTAGAGATGAGACTGGAAGCTCTTCTGAAAACTGCAGAGCTCTTCCTGAGCTCTCCCCAATGTTAATACGTCTTCCATAAACAGCCATCTCTGTCCTTTCAGTTTCTTAGTTCGTTTCCTTTTATAATGTTTCCTTTGCAATATGCTCCCTAAAAAGGTTGCCATCCCTAAAAGAAAACCACTTACTATTCTTTTACTTTGCTAATAGAGTTTGATGTTTTCTCAAGGAAGAGGAGCATATTAGCTATCAGCAAGTGTTGAATTTCTTACAGATTTTTGTTGCTGTTCTACAGTGAAAGTCTGATTTAATTGATTTTTTTATGATGTTCCAGTGGGTCTCCATTTAGTTTAACTGTTACACAAGCTGGAGTAACAATGAGATTTGCAGTTAAGAGATTCTGAGTGGTTTTTTTAGCTGTGTTTTCTTGCATAAAATCAACTTTGAAGACTTTTAAAACAGTTGTCTCTTCTTGAAGGGCTTGTTAGAATGATATTCTGAACTTGATTCTGTGCAAAATCTGTAGGCATTTCGCTTACTTCATGTGCAGAGTCCTGTTGATTTACACAACTCAACTGTATCCAGTCCCTGAAGAGTTCAACACACAAAATACCTGGACTCTAGGAAGACTGTGTAGATTAAGGTCAGGACTGAAGGGCTGGGTTTTACACAACAGAAGTGTCATAATGCCAGATATTTTTTAAGTTACAGAATGTCACAAATGTATTTACTTCAGCCTTCCTGAAGAGCTCCACCAGTAACTGACATACTTCAACCAGGAGATATTGCCACTTCAACCCAACATTTTTTCATTTGAGAATCTTGTTAATTTTTTTTTTAAAGAAAAATTTAAAAATTGATCATTAGATTCTTAAACAACTTTTCCCAGCCATTCTGGCTTTTGGAATGACATAAACTATTTTCAACTGGAAAAGAGAACAACAAAAAAAAGATAATAGTGATTTAATTTCAAAATTTTCAAATGAAAGTCCAAAACATTTTGAAGAGTCACATTCCTGGGTGTGGTAGAGAGGGGGATCTCTGTAGTCTTGCATGTCTGTTTCTGTGCTTTATGGAACTGCAGAGCCAGATGAAGACAGGGAAACTTCAGGCACATGGAACCTCAGAGCTGAAGTGTCCAGGATCAAAGACAGTGCAGAAACATGAGATTTGAAACAGTGTCTCCAGATTCTGCAGCACACAGAAGGAAAACTGGTGTGATAAGTCTCTTATGCATCCTTCATGAATCCATCACTTATTGATGGTCAGAAAAGAATGCTTTGAATGGAAAATTTCAACCGGCTCTTATATTACTCTTATCCTGTCTCACAGACAGGGATTGGCAGCAAGACTATGACAAAGAAAAAGCATTTGCATCAGGAAGTAGCTATTCAGATTTAATTTTTTTTGGAACAAACTTGTGGTCTATTTTACAAATTCTTATATTGTCAGACTTACCCTTCTACCTATGTCTGAGTGTTTTGAGGTGATTGCACAGTGATAATGCAAATGTTTTTATCACAGAGTATTGCAAAAGTAGTTACTGAAACAAAGGGAAAACACAAGCTCAAAAGATCAGAAGATGGCTGTTACTGCATGTCCATCTTTCTGATTTTAGTGAATGTATCGATGCAGAAGTGAAAGAGAATCATCTTTCAAAGACAGAAAGAGAACCTGACAGAAATATAACTGCCCTGACCACAAAGCAGTTGCTCTGTAGCAGTTGTTTAACCAAATGCTAAGCTCACACTAGTGAAGTCCATACAAGAGGTTGGCAAGTTGTCTAGCACATACACTTCAAATGGATTAAGAGCAGAAACGGAATGCTTCCAACACATTTAACTTAGGAAAAATTCTGGGGGAAAACTACCCCAAAATAATAGCATTGTTTTTGCTTGGTGGCACAGTGCACTATTTTGCAGTTCAGAAATGACATATGGTCTTACTCAACTGCTATGCCCTAGAGGTACTGTACTGGGTAATGAAGCTACGCACTGACTTATAAAAAAAATCTGTGTCTTTGCTGTTTCAGGGCTTGAATTTGGTGACCTGAAAGAAAAGAGCAAACCCAATTTGCTCTCCAGCACAGCAGATAGGGAGCCAGCTGTTTTGTGTGGGATAAATTTTATCATTTTAATATTTTTAAAACATTCTGTTAAGAACTTTGTACATAAACATTAAAGAATTAAAGCAGGGGTAGAGCCTTGCTCACATGTTGAGCAGTATAGCCGTCAATACATACGGAGAGAATCTGTCTGGAGAAGGATCAGGATACTGTATGTTTCTCCAAAAAGCAATCAGTCCAGGCCAAAAGAGAAGCTAAGACTTTCTTAAAGTGTGACCTGGAACTGATATTTTCAGCATCAAAACAGGTTCTTATTTGCACTGCCAGGTTATTTGTATTTTGTCTACACTTTTGTGACATCGTCAGAAAAAAGCTGAGGGCTAGAAATAATTTTTGTGTTGTTACCAGACTATCTAGTAACACAATTCTTTATGTATTTTATTCTTTCTTATTTAATCTTTTTAGCAAAATTCCAGATATTACAGATTTTCCTCAGGGACCCCTTTGTGTAGCAGGACTAATGCACTGAACATTCAAGGCCAATTTCTAGAAAACTTTTGCATGGGAGAACAATAACGCTCGCTGGAATTGTTCATCTCCTTTCAAGGATGAACCTAATCCAAGCAAATTTTCAGCAACTTTGCCTTCTTCACATACCCAAATCTGTTGAATCTGTTGTTCTGTGGGTGAGACTTGCTCAGTTGCTTCACTTTCATTATCAATGATTTTCCTGTGCCTTCATTTGAGATGCTACAGGGAAAAATCTTTCTTGGTCCCACAGGACTGTTTTGATTTGTGGCATCATAGGAGCAAGGGAGAAGCCACATACCCTACCTGGAGTCCCAGCTCAGTGGAGTACAGGTGACATGTTCCCAGCTGTGTCTTACTTTAGTGACATCTTCCTGGTCCCATAACCCTGAGTCCCAGAATTCATCCTCCCATCAAAAACCCCTACATGTCAGCCTCTCATGTTGGAGATGGAGGTCGAAGGAAGGTCTGTGATAACCCTGTCTTGATGCTGCAGTCCCCTCTTTGGTGGATAGATGACACAAGGACCGTGTGTAGAAGAGGCTGGGTTTGAACAGCACGGTGAACATATAACATATCTGAAAGGTATCTAAAGAGTTTGGCCAGGGTAGACATTAGTCCACTTCATTAAACCATTGCACATTCCAACATGAAGAAATTCCACAAGAAGTGGAAAAACAGAAAAATGAGAGGGCTGGAAATATGAGATGACAAGCAAAGCTGAATTGAAAAACTGAAGACCAGTTTGCCCTATCAATAATTTTACCTTGTGCTGGCAGTTTCTACCTTTGATGAGAACTCAGAGTCACCCCAGACTTAAAAAGAAAATGGAAACTTCACTCAGTGAGTCAGCACTTTTTTCTGCTTTTCCCAACCACCACCTGTGTGGGTTAGACCACACAGCTCATGAACACCTCCGAATAGAAACAGTAGATGTGCTCCCACCCATCAGTGAGCCAGTGAATAACTGTAAATTCAGGAACAGCTCACATAAGCAGTTGGTGTTTAGTCTCATTTAGTTTATACATTGCTAGATAAAGTGTGTTTTTCACAACTTTTAAAAAATGCCCTTTAATGAGGTATACCTATGAATATGAGTGTGTATATCTGGATTGGTCCACACAACATGGCAATAAAATCCCACATATACAAGCAGCAATATATAGCCACATAGAATTCCTTTTGACTGAAAAACGCATAAAAATTTCAGAATCTGAGCACTACTTTTTTGAATTTGGTTGGACACTCTCCAGTGCTTTGGTTCAGCAGAAGACAGAAGTGAGAGTCTGAAGATCCATTGAACTAGTATCCAACAGAAGCTAAACCAGTGTTACCATCTGTGAGTCTGGTATAGTATAACTATACAGCATATAGTGTGTGCAATACCCCATCAGATGATGTGACAACGTCCTTGGCCTTTAGCTGGTCTCTGTAGCCTTACAGAGAAGTATAATTCTTACTACATGGACAACATCTAAGAAAAACCTCTTGTATCCCTTAAAAAAATAATCTGACCATTTTAAACTTGCAGGCTCTGTCATGAGCATGCCTCAGCCAATACGTAAAGCAACAGGATTTGATAAAAGCTGATCCATTCTCCAGGCTGTTTCAAGACCACTGAAAATGACTGCTAGTGCCAGCTATGGTGATGAACAATGCAAGTGATGATACAGTTCCTTACATCTCTCAAGATTATTTGAGATGGTTGTCCAAAGAATATGGATGCTAACATTTACCACAAACCTGGGCTCACCGTGGTTTGTGCTTGCCTAAACTATTTCTCAAAACATCCCGTGCTATTCTGGCAAGTTACTGCTGCTGAGTCTTGCTTGCAGTACGGTTCTTGCTAATTGTGTACTGTGCTGCTTTTCCTAACAATTGCCTGTTTTAAGCAGCACCTTCTAATTCAAACTCCTCAACTTTGCACAACTAAGCACTGCAGATTGCTGAATGAGTGAAAGGTTGCAGATTTGCCTATCTCTGTGAGATAATGAAACCTCAAAATAGTGCTTGTAAAATAACAGCTTGCTAGCTGTTTATGAGATACATAAATTACCACTCATGGTTCATTCTGCAGATTAGCACATTCTGCAAGTTATTAATTTTATTTTTTGCTAGGAGGCGTGTAAGAATTCAGTCCATTAGAAGTACAAATAATATATTTACTGCGTCACTAATCTGGAGGTTCTGTTTTCAAACCCTCCTTACAGTGCAAAGACCATATTTTAAGGAAGCCCTGCATGTGCTGAAGCTGAAGCAATAAGAGCCTGACTGTCAGTATCCTACGTGTGACGAGCCATAACTCTACAACCCCACAAAAAGACTTTGGTGCCAATCATTAAGCATTTAGCATGAGTCTTTCTGAATAGTGTTATGAATAGATCACCTAGGTAGGAAATCATCTAGGGCACTAGATTTTCTAGGGCAGGTTATACCATACGACTTCTAAGGATGATCCCTGTGGGAGCATCACAACAAGCAACCAGGGAGCTGCTAACAGTAGACATGAGCCTCCTGTCTCTCACCATCTTGTTTAGTTACAAGAAAGAGAAATGTGCTCTATTAAGGGGCCCATTTTGTTTCCAGTATTAATGTCTGGACTGAGAATCATCTAAAACAGTTCTAACATCCTGATAGTTCCTTTCTTTTTTTTTTTTTTTTTGGAAAAAGGAAATTAGCAATTAGCAGAGCTCAGCTATGTGCATATGGCTTGCTCTTCATCTCACAGACAGAAGAGTTGCAGAGAATGATGGAAGTCTTGCTTATGAAGGCTCAGGCTCATTTCAGTTCCATAAACAGATGTCTTGAGAGTATCTTTGACAACCACATGGGATTTACAGGCAAAGCACGGGATCTACAGAAAGCCTGTGCCATCCTGGATCAGTGGCTGAAGACTGGGTGGGATAGCACAGGACATCTCAAAAGGCTATACAGGACCATGTTTAAGCACACTGGCTGCCTCATGTTGGCCCTGGAACCTCTACTGCCTGAGCGCAAGAGTTTCTCTAGCTGTCTGAAGTCAGTACTCTATCAGGTAAGAGCATTCAAACTGGTTGCAATGACCCAAATCCTGTGTTTAACACTGAGCAGCCACTGCTCTGATGGCAGGATACTGAGCATCCCTGAGAAATAAACAATTGAAGATGTACCAACTTAATGAATTCTCTAAGTGTCTAGTTTCAGAACACCTTGAGGGAAATACGGACAGTATTGTGTTCTGAAAAGCATTTCCTAATAGCTAACTGTCAATTGGTTGAATGTTTATCCTAAAAGCTTTGGCTCCCGTTTTTATATTCAGAGTGATCGACTGTACTTTTTATATACCTTTAATATTTCTTCTGAACATGCCTAAATGTGAAACACTTCTAAAGCACCTGCAGAACCAGGATCTGCTGTACTCAATGGTAATATATTTTTTCCTATGAGTATATGGGCTATGATTTCCTTTCCTAAGTTTCCAACCACTTTGTTCTGTGAGATCTAACTGATAGATAATGGCTATTTTCCTCTCCACAGACATGATAGCTTGTAAGTAGTTTTGATGTTGAGAAACACTCTTACCCCTTCCAGCCCTAGAAATCTGCAATTCTCCAAATCCCAAATGTCTTTCCCCACACTACACTAACAACAAGAAGTAAAAAGAGAATTTTGATGATAATGTGTTCACTACTCTTATAATTTCTTTCATCTGGACTGATATGAAGAAACAAAACACAAGGAAAACATAGCGGGACATAAATGATAATATATTTCATTGCTTTGTCAATTTTGAGCCAGATTTTCAAAGTGCTTGTTTTACTAGAGTTTGGCTATTTCACTTGAAGTGACACAAGTAAATTACTTTTTACATCTTTTGAATCTTTTCGATCAAATTTGCACATAAAAGGTTCATCTGTCTCAAGCTTTATCAGTAGCATGAGCCCTCCATCCCCAGGGCCATCAGCCCCTGCACCACTGATGCCACAGCAGGGCTGGTCTACAGCTCTCCACTGGCCTGTCCTGCCTGGCCATGGCCCAGCTGATCTGGGCCCACCCATGACCCCATGTCCTGGCCTGGCTTTGGCTGATTCCATCACCGGATTGAGGCTGTCCTAGTGCACCCCGTGTCAACCAGGAGCCAAGGGAGACAGAAACTGCCCCAGTTCATGGGCCTCATGCCTGGGGAAGGGTTAGGGCTAGAGTTGGGGTTAGGGTTAGATTAGGGCTAGGGTTATTTCTTTCGGTTGGTTTATCAGTCATCAAAAATGTTTTGTGAGATGGGCAGGAAAACAGCTGTAACATGGTACTCTGAAACTGGGGAAATACACAAGGAAGTTAAAGGCACAACTGTTCAGTGAACTTGTACAGTAGTTATACCTATTTTTGGTGGTTGGACCTGATGATCTGAAATGTCCCCTCCAACCTAGACAATTCTATGATTCTGTTTTGCAAATGTTGCAGGCTTTGAAATCACAGATTTTCTCCCCCCAAAAGGCCCTAGGGTCTGGTTGCCAGAGCTTGGAGGCAGGTCTGTATTTATGAGCAGATGACACCAACAGGAAGCTAGTGACTATCTCATCTCTCATGACACTACAGTGGGAACTTTTGTTCCCTTTAAATTGCTCTTCTGAGAAAATGTGGTGACCGACCAAAGGTTTTATTTATTTAGTGTGTTAGTAAGTCAAGGCTTTGGACATGCACAACTGGGTTTGGACACCAGCAGCTTGGAGAACTGCATGCTCTTCTGTAGGATCACTTTTAACCCTGACATCTGGGAGTCTACTGTGAGCAGCATCTCCTCCTAAAACTCTTTCTCTGATGATTTGTCTGAGACAATGACAGTCTCAGTCCCTTTTAGACTGCAGATGATGACTCCTGGTTCTGAAGGATATAGTCCTCCCTGTTACAGCTCTTCTAGTCTTCATGCTACAGGAATGTTGGTCTTTTCTGTGAGGCAGAGAGGGTTTTTCTGCTTTCCTACATCCCTGCCCTAAGTCTCTGTATCCTGAACAAATGATATTATATAGAGCTGTGTCTGCATTCACTCATTTCATGCTCTGTTTAGCCATAATGAGAAAAAAATCATCATATTGTAATCTGGTATTGAGTCTATTGCACCTTGGAGCCCTTGTTTCAAGGAAGATTTTTACAATCTTCATTTTAAAAGTTATAGTGGGACTGCTGTTCTCTTGAGAGAAAAGCAGAACAATGACCTCAAATCTCCATCTGCATGAAATTCTATGCATTCTATTCTATTCTATGCATTCTATTCTATTCTATTCTGCATGATTCTATGATTCTATGATTCTATGAAAGCTTAGCTTGAAGGACAGGCATTGAGAGCATGAGGCCCAGGACTCACTGTCTCTGTTCTTTGAGAAAATTCAAAATAGGAATCTGCCCTAATCATTACTCTGTGGTGCAAGAGCTGAAATAGGGAGTGAAGAAAGACTCTATACCTTTATGTGAAAAATCATTCATGATTCTTTAGCTTCCCCTCTTACACCCCCTCCCAAGAGGTAGAAAGGAGATGGAGATCCTGTGGCTTGGAGATTATGGCACTCACTGAGGTGGAAGAATACAGGGTCTCACGGCCTTGGTTTAAAGGCTGCACATGCGTTTTTTCTATCATTGAGTATTTCTAGGCGTAGCCCATATTTGAAGCAAATATTGACAGATTTTTGCAGGCTAATAGGCTGTAGGCCTCTCTTTGATGCGTGTTTAAATGGTTAAGCATTACAAACCTTTACAGAGAGGTGAAAAATGTTTTTGACTTCCACCACTCTGAAAAATGCAATAATTTTATCAGAGCCTTTCTAGGATTAATGGCTTAGTTGCAGGCATTTCAATTTGCAAAATAAATAACATCTCATCAATGAAAATGAGCAAAACACGAAAAGGACTGCATAAAAAATCCCAAACAAACAGAGATCTGGAAGCTGATATTAACAGGAAAAAAGACAGAGAAGTAATGAATAATTCATGTAATTGTTTTGGAAAATATTTTTAAAAAGAAACCTACTATTTGAGGAAAAGTTTTATTCCTCAGTCTTTTCTTTGTTGACTGCTTAGGGGCAGAGGTATAGGGAAGAGAAGCGAAGAAATGAAAAACTCATAAATGTGCATGTGTTTGTCCAGAGGGAATCCTTTAAAAACTACTATAACATCTATCTAGCCAAACTGTGACATAGCATTTCTCTCTGTCATGCTTGAATCCCTCACATTTATTACAGTCTTTCTAAGTCAGAAAACAATTAGGAGATGGAAATCCTCAGATTTAGGATCCAAGTCCTTTAGTTCAGGACTAACCTTTCTCACATGCTAAAAAATTGCAGGGAGAAAGTAACATGGTAGACAGCAGGCAAACTCCTAAACTCAGTGCCCTCCTATAAACAGTGCTTGGCTAAAGCTGGGGACGTGGCATAGCATCTCATTTTGGAAGTTTGTTTTCAGTGACCACATAATATTCTTCAAAAAGCATCATTCTATTATAGATGGTTTGTATGGATTTTGATTTTCCTGATGTACCTGAACAATTAAAAAGAAGCAAGCAGGGAGAAGGTTGTTTAACTAATCAATTTAGGTGTCCAGAAGTAAGGTGCTTCATCTAAGCAACCTCTATAGCCATTGAAAATGCCATAGGGCATTGTCAGAGGAATATTGATCCTGTGGTTTTTAGGCCTGTGCTTCTCTCTCTGATAACTACACACAAAACTTAGATGACCATCTTATACTAGATGCATAAAGCTGAATAAGATAAATCCAGGTCTTTGTTAATACCAGATTAAGCAAGTTAGAAACTAGAAGTGTTGCACTTTCTGAGAACGTGTCTTAGTGCCATTTGATTTTCAGTTGAATTGAGATGTCTAGAGAAATTTGTTTTGTTCTTACAGGATCCCCATTAATTAATTGTTCCAATAAAAGAAGTTTGCTGCTCTATGATTTATAACCTGGAAATGCTCAAATATATATTTCTGAGAGGTTTTCTCCCATCTGTGGCTAGGTTGGTTACTAATATTTTGTGCATCACTAATAAGTGCACAAGCTTTTTAGTCAAATACTGCAGTATCAGAAATTGGGTCTCTATTTCTAATGGAGAGTGGGGAAAAGGAGCTACTGTTAATTGCTGTGCTGGAGGTAAGACAAAACCAAAGAATATGGATTCCTTTATCTCTGTCATAAATATCTGTCAACTTTTTTTAATTTTGCAGTATTGCATAGGATATGATTTGTCACATTAAATCTTTCTGTGAATCTATCAAGTTCTGTACTCTGAATATTTTAGTAGTCAGATGATTCAAAAAATGCTTTAAGATAAAGGCAAACCCTTCCAGGCAACATGAGAGTTGGAGGGAAGAACTCAGGCTGCAGGAAGAAAGAGGCAAGGAGGTATCAGGAAGCTCGTCATGCATGACTGGGTGTTCAAAGCTTGCTCTTAATTAAGAACCACTGAACTCCCGAAACGCAGAGTTCTTTCATACAGCTGGTCAGCACATAATAAATTTAGGGCCTGGTTTTGAAATAATCCTTCGTAAAAATTGGTCTTAAAAGTCATTCAGCCAAGAATGTTAACTGCAGCTTTTAAAGCCGTGCTTTAGAGCCAGCATCTAGAGTCTTGCTTAAGAAAACATGTCCATAAAATTCTGCATGGTCACTTCAAAGCAAGATGGCTCCAAAGTAGCACGTGCAGCTAGATAAATTCTGGTTCTATGTACAATTTCTGCAGGGAGCTGACAATTAGGAGAGTAATCACAGCATCTGACTTTTGCAATGTAATTTAGCTGTGTATTTCAGCTACCTAATTCCCACAGACTTTCTGGGTAGTCAATAGAAGAGATGATCTCCCAAGCACCATTTGGAGCTCCTAACTTGTCTCCTGTCCTCAGTCACGTCCTGAAGAATCTCTTCCTCCGTTGCCTAGAGAAAAGCTGGAGAAACTAACCATAACATAATTGACTAAATTCAGCACTTATGGCATCTATGCATGAGCTTTTAATACTGATTTCAGACAAAGTATTCATATTGTGTTCTCATGTTTCCCTCTGTTCTGGTTTTGTTATGTTGCCCAAACTACTTAGACCACGAGTGTTTGATCACTCTGTTACAGTTGGCTTTATGTTCTATTTTCAGACTGTCTCTTTGTACAACTGATTTGTTATTATTTAATAAGTTTATTGTACTTTAAAGTATGCTATATTACCACATAAATTCCTATAGTAATCAGGCATGTGCTTGCTTTTAATGTTCCCTACATCACAAAATTCTTTATAACAGCTAGCTCTGGCACTGCTTGTTAACAATTCATTACTAATGTTTTTTGTAAAATACGTTCTAAAATAAGTTATTAATGAATTTAGCTGCACCTAGTAATTATTTCATAAATATTAATAAAGAACATGCAAACACACATGCGCATGTACACTTCATATAAAATTATATTGTGAACTTACTGATCCCTTATCAAGTTATCATCAGTTAAATTTGTGGTTATTATGCTTCATATTTAGTGAGAATATAAAACAAAAACTATTTTAGAAAATTGTCATTCACTGAAAGTGGTGTAGAAATCCATCTGATTTTTCATATAAACTGTGACAAATAGTTCTTCATTAACGGCAAAAAAATCTTTCTAATCTACTTCGCAGAGTGAAAAGACCAAATAACAAATAACCCAGGCTACAAAGAAAAAAGACAGCACTGATACTGCTTCACTCATTAGGAGAACCCTTGATAACCCAGTTTGGCTGTGGCTGTTTTGTACCTCCTCCCCATGGGTTGTAGAATTTGTTACAGAAATACCATCAGTTAATGAAGTGCCTGTTAGTTATCTGCTGTACAGTACAAACAAAACCCCAGAGAGTATCATCTCGGCAGTCTAAACTGCAGACAGATGTCATCTGCAGCCATATCCCACCACCCCAGACTTTCAGCCGCCAGTACAAGCATATTAACTGGAGCACACGACAGCCCCCTCCCTGCCTCTTTGGCTGAGTTTCTACCCCATGAGAACCACAATAAGTAGGGGTAAGGGGCAAGAGAGGGAGAAGTGCCAGCACACACCTTATCCGGGGACTGGCCATGTGTTAGATGTAGATTTTGCCATGTAAATGAACCTGAGAGGAAACAGCTGCATGAGAGGAACATGACTTCCCTGATGTAGAGTAAGATATTGTTGTGGTTTTGGCTAAATTGGCCAGTGGCTGACGACAGATGCTCTCCTCCCACCTCTCACACACACAGAGGAGGAGGAGAGCTAAAGTTATTTATGAGTTTAGGGGAAACTAAACTACTTTAATTAAATATTAATAAAAAAATAAAAAATAATAATAAAATAAAAAGGAAGTAATAAAATAGATACAGTATATACAAATCTATATTAAACTCTAAGGATGGCGCCACTGGCAGACATGGGGGAAGTCCCAGACTGGACTCAGTGACAGATAGGAACTAGATTCCAGAGCTGGAGTCAGGAACACACAGATCGGGATCAAAGGCAGATGAACAGACAGGGTCCTCCTCAGACATTGGCCATTGAAGAAAAGAAGTTGACCCTTTGATCCCTCAGCTTTTATATTGAGCATGGGGCAGATAGGATGGAAAACCTCTGTTGATCAATTTTGAGTCACCTGCCCTGTCCACTCCTTGCGGGTGTGACCTCACTATGCTATTCTGTTCCTGACCCTCCAATGGGACAAGTAATGAAGTTAGTTGACCTTGGTTGTTACAGCAATAAATATAAGCAAGAGCCTCAGCCTCTCTGCATATCAGTCCTTGGCACTAACTGTAAACATTGGTCTTATCACTCTGAGAGCAAACTGTTTTTGGGACAATATGCAGTTAATTTCAGAGAGTTAGAAGAGGCCTAGCTAAGAAGTAAAATTACTGAACAGAAAGTTGGTTCTGTTTTACCTCAAACCAGGACAGACATTTATAGATCTGGGAGTACTATCCTGAGCCCAAGTCCCAGACCTGTGTCTCATCTCCTGAGCCATGCAGAATTACTGCCATCACACCACTATGAACAGTAGGACAAATCTTAATCCCACAAGGGTATATAGTCAAGGGTTGAATGCTAGATCTGCTGGATTCACAGGTAAAGATCTTTTTACTCAAGCTCAAAAGCACCTTGACTGACATTTTGTAGAGTGTTTTTTGTAGCACTTTCCAGATTCCCTGCCACAATAAGGGGAAAAGGTAGGTGAGAGTGGAAAGTTGAAACTATAAAGTAATAGTTAATATTTCCATTCTGCATACAGGGTGCAGACCCTCAAATCCCACTCATCCAGAAAGCTATGCAAATTTTAGTTCCATAGAATGAGGAATAGACAACAGGCAGGAGAAGTTCCTTTGTATTTCTTGTAATAGGAAGTGAGGTCAGACCCAAGTACATAAATTTTTAACTACTTTGCTGTTGCTATTTTTTAATATGGTAACATTTTAGCACTCTGGTCACACAAAACCATTTTAGTCATTTAATATATTACAATTTTTTGACAATCAGACATTCTATTACATTTCATACAACCATATTGCATGTATTGACAATATTGTGAAAGAGTAAGGCATCTATTACCAGATCACAGAAAAAAAAATACCCAAGCAAAGAGAATTAAAAATGTCATAAAAATTATTAATGGCATTATTAATAGCCAGGTCCTTGTCACAACACATTATAACATTTCCTTTGGAGACATTACAATGTATCTTAGGGAATGGACAAGATGACCTAATAGATCTTTTCTATTTCTTTTCTCACATAATCATGTCAATCAGGACTATAGAGTCATAGTAATTTATACCTCCCATTGCTTCCAGACTACATTATTGTAACTCAGTCATGCTACATAGATCTAAAAACTGCAACTGCAACATCACTGTGTTTGTTTTACCTGGAGGCACTGTCAGCAGAATTGCAATAAAGGTGGGGACCTGTTTTATCAAATATTAATGGCAGAAACTGTTGGCCTACCCTTACCATAAGGGTTCAGGTGACATAGACATCTATTTTTAGGAGACTTCATCACTTTTCAAAGCTGTACAGGAGAAAGAATAGTCCACAGAGACAGAATAGCCCACACTATGGATATTTCCTATGTGTTATTAGCCAGTTTTTCTAGGCTAATCACCTTTCCTGGGTGAAAATAATGAACAAACACATGAAAAAATATTGTCAAAGTTTTATCTTAGTGGTCATAATTAGAAAAAACTACTTTTCTTAGCAAGTATTGCATTTCAAAGTATATATCTCTTGTAATTCCAGTGTATAAATTGGTTATTTTAAGTTTAACTGTTCTGTTTAAATGTTACCTGTCAATCATAATTTTCATTACAATACAACTCAACAGTATTTAAAAAAAAACATACATAAAGCTATTTATTCATTCAATTGCAATGAATTTGAAAGTAATTTTTGACAGGATCTATATTATTTAGATTCCTGCAGTCTTTCCAAGTGTTTTTTTAAATATGGAATTTGTTCTTCCACACCTGTGTTTCAATTAAGAATGGACATAAAATTTATTTGAATTTTAAGGACTTGAGAAAACTGACAGAGGGAGAGAAGACTAGACTTTTATCAACTACAACAGTCCTTAATCTTTTTCAGTGCACCCATTGCATCTTTTGGTACATGATATTTTTTATGCAGATAAACTGTATCAAGTCTCTTGCAAAGTTTCAACATTTTAGTGATGCTTAGGATTCTGAAATGTCGACATTTTACAGAGAGAGTAGCTGAATCAGGACAGAGTAATTTTATTAGCTAAAATATGCAGGAAGCAAAATATGAAGTCAGGTATTTGAAGGTATTTGAAGGCAAACTAATTCTATGCAGAGAGACTTCAATTCCCATCAATGCAACGTTGACAAAACAAATCTCTCATAATTCCAAAACTTTCTTTACAAGTGAAAAAGTATGTGAAAAATCTGTTATGCAAAGTGAAAGAGTTAATGATAATGTATCTATAGAGTACTTTCTCACAGTAAGTGTTATTTGACCCACTGCGGTAGCTGGAAAAAAATATTCCAATTTTCAATTAGTCTGTGGACAGAATTGTGTCTTCCAGTGTTCCCATTAGCAGCTGCAAATGATGATACACTGTTCAAATTCAAACTATTTAATTGCAGCATACATTGAAATATTCCTAATAGATTTTGTTATGCAGGAAATGGCTATGTCATCTTAGGACTTTGGAGTACCAAAAAAAGCGACAGAAAAATGTTATTTCCATGGCTTGAGGCATGTATGATCACAGAGAAAACTGTGCCCTTTTTTAAACAAACGAGATATTTTCTCAGTTGAAAGAGGAGGAAATATCTTGTTTGCAATAAATGTAGCTTTTCTTCTGCAAAACTGGATCATTTCAGGCATGGGTGAGTCCTGAAAAACATGTTCCATTTGCAGTCCGAATTAAATGATGAATGTGACTGAATATGGACTGTACTAGGGTTCGGTTTGTTAGTCCTTCACAATCACCTTGTCACTTTCTCTATTTTCACATTTTTAGAAACAAGAAGATTCCAGAGTTTTATTCTTAGAAGGCATACTAGAATGACTTTTATGACCTGTTTGGTTTGCATGCTGTCTTACGCATGACAGTCCACCAAGAAACACAACAAAATACTTTGTATGTAACCTACAGTGGCCATTATGGTCTTGGTCTGTGTAGGAGTGGGCCTTGGATGACTGAAAGTACAGAAATCCTGCTGAGGCTAAATCTTAGAAAAAGGTCACTATGTCCCTTCTGAACTGCTTGGTCCTGAGCTAATGGAACTAGGGAAGTCAAAGGATAATGCTGGCACAAGGACAACAAACCATAGGAGATTTAATCCAGACATTAAGAGATTTCTGACTACCACAGCAAACAAGGATAAGAGTTTGATGCATTACAGCCGAACCCTAAACTCTAGAGCCTAAAATGGGATCCACTGAAAAGTAGGTGCCTAAGTACAAAGAGGGATTGCAGTGGTTCGCATTCCAGTGACTGCCCTGCTCAAAGATGTGCAAATTCACGCAGAATCACAGAATCATGGGGTTGGAAGGGACCTCTGGAGATCATCTAGTCCAACCCCCTGCCAGAGCAGGGTCACCTTAGAGCAGGTTACACAGGAACGCGTCCAGGCGGGTTTTGAATGTCTCCTGAGACAGAGACTCCACCACCTCCCTGGGCAGCTTGTTCCAGTGCTCTGCCACCCTCAAGGTAAAGAAGTTCCTCCTCATGTTTAGGTGGAACTTCCTGTGTTCAAGTTTGTGCCCGTTACCTCTTGTCCTGTCACTGGCCACTACCGAAAAGAGCCTGGCCCCATCCTCCTGACATTCATTCAGCACCACATGCCTACACTTACATATGCAGGTATGTATAGAAAAGTTCCGGTCTAAGGGACTAAGCACCAAAGTGCTGCTTTTACTCTACTGCAGTTCACTGAGAAGTCAGAAGGGTATCTAAAGCCTCAATCCTAGGAAGGTCTCCTGCAGTCAGAAATGCTCTGAGCTTACGTAGGACAGTGATGAGTCCAGTGCAAAATGCAGAGCCAGAAGAAGTGTTTGGGATTACTCACAGGAAGAAGTGAGGGGTGAGATACTTAAGACCTGGGGCTTTCTCCTGTTGGGGGGGATTGAAATGTAGATCTTGTCTCCTTGATGCAGCTATCCCATGCCTAGCTTGCTGAGTCAGGGGTTGATCATCTTGCAATACTCAGATTGTAGCAAAGGGGACAATGAAGGTGGCACATGATTCTGTGCTGCTTGTAGCACACTTCTGAAAGAAGAAAGAACTGGGTGCCAGTCCCTTTTTACCTGGTCTGCCAGCATGGTTTGTATTGGTTTAAAAATACATTTCAGGTAGCAGGAATAGAAAAAATCCCCACCAGTTTCTAATCTCACTGTTACAATCCTATAACTCATAAACTGTGTCTAACAGGTAACAGGATGCCCAGGACATTTCTCTGGCGCCATGTACAACTGACATAGAGAGGTTTGTGTCCATGGTATTTACTTTACACAATGGTGTGGCTGTGTCTAAAATGCCTAAAGGAAATAGTCCATGGTCTGAATGCAAACCAAGTTTAGAAACTATGGGAAAGCAGAGACACAGCATGCCTGGGACTGGTCTAACAACCAAACAGTGCAGGTGACCAAATTCCAGCATGCACTACTCCCTTCCATTGTTTAACTTCCTTGTATACATATAGCCAGGGAGCCAGCTTTTCTAGTTGCAAAAATGTATATCTCATCCATGGGTGAAGCAAGCAGCCAAGCTCAAAGCAGTGAGTACTGTTTGTAATCAGCAAAAAAAGCTCTTTTTTTTTTTTTTGTAACAAACCTGAATAGTTCTAGGATTATTCTTATTTCTTCTTCTTAAGAGACATATATAAGATAGATTAATTGAATATACAATGACCTGTATGAATAAAATAGTTAGGATTCATTTTTTTAAAAAAAAGAAAGAAGTCATATATCAGTGAAAGCCATCAGGGCTCTGTCTCTAATGGGTCAGATTTTAAAGGTCTTCAAGTGAAAAAAATCCAACAATCCAGCAAAAATTTTGGTGCCTAACCCTTCTTGGTTTCTTGGTGCCTAACTCTTTTTTTTCAAAGTTAAGAAAGATCCCTTGAAGTATCATTTTGATGTTTAGATCTAAATACTTTTACAAATCCAACCCCTTGGCTCTTCCAAATGTCTTGTTCTTTGCTTGTTAACACTTAAAATTACAAGTATCTTTTACATTCAAGTCTTTCTTGACATCATTTATTCAGCAAGAAATCAACCCTGAAACGTGATGACTGTTAAAATGAAACCTCCTATTTATTTAATGTCATGATCTGTTTGTTGAAAATATTGATTATCTTTCATTAGGACTAAATTTCTTTTCAGATTGTTATTTTCTGTCTATTTCTGTATAACATTTTGTGTGGTGTCTATTTATATGTATCTATGAGAAAAGAAAATAATATTCCGTATGAAAATAGCTATACTAATTCTTGGATAATTATAATATTTGAAATACACTTAAAGCTGTGTTTTAACAATCTACAGGAAATAAATTTCTAAACCTGCCATCTACTAACTCTGACACTTCTAAATCAAATTTCTGTACTGCTTTGTTGCTTTTAGGCAATTCTTCACTTGCCAGGTTTGGTATCAGGCATAGAAGGATGTATTGAGTCACTGCTCATTTGAGTGTTAAAATTCAATTTACAGTTGCACAGATGTTCTGGGATCCTTTGAATTTAATGAGGATGACTCACACAGATGAGTAAAGAGGATGGACTTTGAGTCCTCTAATGCTTTCCGAGATCAATGCATTCCAGATGAAAATCATTCAGTTCAATCCATGCTATCATCCTGCACTGCCCATTATCTTTGTCCTCTTTCCTTGTCTTGCTGCTTAAAATAGGTATATTTTGAAATGAACAGGTTTTAGTGACCATTACCTGACTTGCAATAATGACATGACATTTCCTGCCTTATTCCTACATTCTCCTACTAATGGCCTGTATCAGTCCTTGAAAAGTTTTGTTATATGAAGTTATTCTTTACACAGAGGTGGCAGTATATTATGCTTGTAACACTACTGTTAGTAAAATTAGACTATTTTCAAATTCAGAGTTAATAATTTTATTTTTCAAAAAGAACAATTAAAGGTAGCTTGAAGTAAATCCTGTTTGTGCATATGAATTTGAAACACTGCAAAATATTAGGACAAACACATACAGTTCACATCAGTGGTGTAGTTTCACATGGATCAGAGTGTCTGTTAAGTTTCACCACACAATCAAAAATGCTACTGCTGAATATGAGTTATGCTAAGGAGTTGAGAAATTGCATGACAATGATTTAAATGAAGAGAGTGGGAAACTTGGGATTATTTGGAAAGGAGAATAATAAAGGAAGATAAACTAAAGTATAAGAAATTACATGAAATGATAATTTGGAAAGAAGTCGTATTGGAACTTTCTGTCTACCCATTAATTTATGGAGAGACAAAGCATGAATTTAGTCAAATCTGAAAAGCAATTAGAATAGGAAGGGATGCAATTAGGCCATAAAGTAACTCTGCTCCATCGAACTCATTGACTCAGGATGTTTTTAAGGCCAAGAATTTCACAAGCAGTGAAGAGGAACCAAGTATCACAAGAATTTTTAGAGTTGTAAAAATTAGTACTACAAAGCTTTGGAAAAAAAAAGTTATGCTTCAGGGTTTAATCCGAAGTTTAGCTATCACGCTGAAGAGGAGAAGTGAAAGGATTAGGATATACTTTCATTACCCCATGTTATCTAGTACCTCTGAACATCTGGTACTGGTTATTGTCAGAGACAGGGTCTTGAACTAGCTGGACCTTCATGTTTGACAAAGAATAGCAAATCCAGTGTCCAGTTTCATAACTGCAGTTTCTGAATACTGTGAGCTTCCTCAGAGCACTTCTTTCCTGACGCACACTCTGCCTCACCCCTCTCCAGGGGGAAAAAAATCCTTCTCTCTGGAGGTATGGAGGTGTCTTGGTAGCAAAGCTATGTAGTCCCGCTGCCAGGAGGGGCAGATATACTCGAAGAAATGCACAGCAACTCCCAGAGCAAGCTGGACCATACAAGCAGGAAAGGGAAGAGCAGGGCCAGATGGACTTCTTTCCCTGTTTCTTCCCTTTTAAGGGACCTTCTTATTTCAAACATAAGTCTGTGTGTTTGTATTTGTGTGTTTTTGGCAGGGGGTGGGGAGCGCTGGCACTTTGTAACTAGACATAACCTTGGGAAACAGTATTATAATCATAGAATCATAGAATTGGTGAGGTTGGAAGGGACCTTTAAGATCATCNATCATGTTCTCAAACAGCAGCTTTTTTCCCATTTTGGCAGGGAATATCCTTTGGTGTATAAAGGTATCTGCTGCCTGGCATATATAAAGCAATATAATGTGAGTGAAATCAACCCAGACAAAGACCAAACATGGCAACACCAATAACCAGAATGAGGATGACTCCATTTATTAAAATCTTCTCAGGAAGGATTCACTAAGGGGCACCTTTGTAGCATAAGGAATACGGTCACCTTTCCCTACCTACAGCTTTGCATTACCAACATTTATTGCAGTGTCTTATTCTTGCCTGTTTCATCTTGGCTGGTGTCCAAGGTAGTCTAAAAATAAGTTTAAGCTGGCTGTATTTCAGCCTCAGGTTGATGAAGGATTTATTGATATTCCAGTTTGTGCCACAACTTATTGTCACTGTGATGTGATGTGCATGTGTGTGTGAGAGAGAGAGGGAGAGAAAAAGAAAGAGGTTTTTTGTTTTTTTTTTTCTCACCATCTTACACATGCTGAGGAAACCTTGCTGCTTTTTGTTCTGTCTTGGAGTCCCTCATGTCTTGTCTTTCTCATTATGGCTTCACTCAAGCAGGTAGGTTAGAGAGTCATTTCTGCCATCCAGCTGAATTTGTGCTCAGATTTTGAGACAATGTCTTTGTCAAAGGGGTGTGTAAGACACCTACAATGAGTGCAAAAATACACAGAATGTGCCTGTCGAGGGCGTGGTGAGTTTTGATCATTTTGCAGCATCTTAAAGTTGCACCCCAGACTCTGAACACAGGAAGAAAATAAAGTGTCTCCACCATAGGTCAGAGCTGTTGTGAAAGACAGACATTGGTAGGAGGTTCTATATGTTGTCTGGGTGCCCAGAGTCCTTGTTGCTCTTTGAAATATGGGAGCATGTGGTTTGCAGCAGTGTTCCTTCTCTTCCCCCTATGGCAGTGAGTACAGAAACGCCACTTCAGTATGCCCTATGATACTCCTGGGTAGCCTCCTCTTACTTTTTTGCTGCTCTCATACAAAGCCACTGGCATATGGTTGTTCAAAAAAGGCTTTATACTCAACCTAATGGGTACATTAACCAGATGCACTAGAATAATGAATATAGAGCCTTCTTAAAATATTGATATTAAATATGCTGGTCCTATAATGATCGTGATGTTCTAGATCATAGACTTAAATAGAAGCCTGAGTTATGGTAATGTTTAGTTTAGGATTTCTTAGGCTACTGAAAAGAAAAGGCATACATCAAAGTATTTCTGCTATACCGAGAAGGTTTGTAGAGTTTTTAACTCTAGTCCACAATCCTGTTTGTGAATTCCATATACAGTCCAAAGAAAAATGAATGACTGATTTATTAATGATCGTGCTTATATTTAATAAAAAGAATGCTTTATTTAACAAGAGGAAAGATGCTCACTTGGGAGGCAAAGTCAGTTCTGTGTTAATTTTTATTTTATTTTATTTTTATGCTACAGAATTTTTATGGTGTAAACAACCTCTTTTATTTTTCCCGTTGGGACCAAAAGTGATGGTGTTCTAAATTCAGTTTGTTGTTATATTCTCATGTGTTCTCCTTTTTTCTAGGGCTTTGATAGTGTGAATCATTCTTGGCTCATATAATCTGAGTATTTCAAGCCTGAAAGGTACTGCCTCTTGAGTTCAAAAGAACATCAGATGCACTCAGCACATTTCAGAAACCATTGAGTCCATCTCAGGGCTGGCACAAGTTGTTTTTCATTTGCTATTTTGGTTCTGGATTTCACTGGGTTTTGTGGCAATTAGTGTGAGCATATTCTTGTTGGTGCTTACCGTATAGAAGCTAAGCAGTCACTCTTCAAATACTCTGGGTATTTTTTAAAATTTTTCAATGCAGTATCTCTGTTAGCAATGTAACCAGTTCCAGGGCCCAGACACTATCTGTACACTCATAGCATGTTTCCCAGCATGACTTTGACCTGAGCCAAGTAGTGTTCCTCTCAACAATTCCCGGGAGCCAGCACAGTCTGGGGGACCATTGAAGGCAGCTACCCTCTTTGGAAGCATAACTTGGCCACGTCTGGGCCATGCTGCTGGTCTCAGAGCCAAAGAAAAGGTCCTGACACTGTTAAATTTAGCAGTATAGATGTAGTGTCTGTGATCAAGAGCATAAAAAACACATGGCACAGTAATCCTAACCTAATAGCTCAGACGATGACTTGGGAAGGTTCCAGGCAAAGTACAGGCAGACTTTCCCTCAGATTAAAAAAAAAATAAAAATTGCATGATATTTGACAAATTTTCTCCTTCCCCTTTATATGCCTGACCCATTAGCCTGTAAGGTCAGGTTATCTCTTGCTGCTCTCTGTCTGTCCCCATGACTACAGTATTTGAATTTCAGCAGCGTGTGCTTAGTGCCTTGCTGAGATGCTAGCTGGGGTCCTGGAAAAAGGAGAGCTGCGTCAGCAGGGCACGGTGCCCAGACTGATTAGTTCTGCCATGTTGATGCAGCTATGCTGCTTCCTGTTCCACAGCGAGGACATTTGGAGACAACTGAGATACTGCTGTATTGCACAGACATAAGGACAAACAGGCTGCTACTCAAAAATGCAAATGTGCACAGCATGGAAAATAAAGTTACACATATCCCAGTTTCACATTTACACGCACTGTGCTTATGTTTTGGAGTACAAAGGGCAAGTCAGAAATGGCTGCTGCACACAGTTCAGCTCACCTAAATCACCAAAATTAATTTCAAAACAATATATTTTGCATCTACCATAATGTGGCCATTTGCTTTCCCTGCCAGAGTTTCTCACTGATGCTTGTTAGCGCTCACCTTCCTATCTGGGTTATAGATCATAAGGGAAACGGAGGCTTGAGTCTGTATTTCCAAAGAAGACATCTGATTTTTCCATTCTGCAGCCCCTTAAGGTACCCTTAAAGTACAGAAACTATAATTCCAGTCGAAGATACTGGGAACTCTGGCAGAAATTTGTCTCCCTGAAAACATTGGCCTTCTGATCTAGTTGAAGATGTCCCTGCTTACTGCGGGGGGGTTGGACTAGATGACCTTTAGAGGTCCCTTCCAACCCAACACATTCTATGATTCTATCAAGCCAGGAGGTAAGGACCAGTCTATCCGCCCCAGCAGCACATGAAACCAACGTGCAGGTTGCTTTTGAATGCCTAAAGTGCCAGTTTGTTGCAGCTGTGCTTTAGACACCCACTCTTTAGTCCTGGCTCCTGGATGGACCATGGGACCCTTCTTGCAGTACTAAATCTTGGGCTTTCTATCCTGGCCTTGGACCTTTTCAGTGTGTGTCATTTGACAGAGACATAATGAATTGACTGAGATGTAATCTGAAGGAAGGGAAAAATACGTTTAAACTCTTGCTGTCTCTGATGCCAAACCCTAAGTTCATAGCTTCAAATTCATTGTGAGTTCTACAAAATACTTAATTTGTACCTTATCTGGTTTCAATCATTTAAGATGGTGACCAGATAATTTCTTATCGTTGTTTTAATTGCACTTTAAAAGGTTTCTGTAGAATCTGATGACTTGTTTCTGCCCTCTTTTAGCTAGAATTCAAACACAAACCAAATGCTTGGGCATTGCTCACAAGGGGATTGAAACCATCTGCACTGGGATGTGGGGAAGGAAGGGTAGAAGAAGGAGGGCATCAGATGTTGATATTGTAGAAACTTCCTTTGCTGGCAGTAGGTCCATGCTAGAAGATTTTCTGCTTCTTTAGACACTTATTCCCACCTTCACAGAATATTTCTTGCCAAACCAGCTGCTATTCTAATTATAGCTATCTTTTACTTTTTTTTTTTTATTTATATTTTTTTTCCCCACTAAAAATTATTACTAGATGTGTTTACTCAGAAAAATTAGCAACCTTACTTCAAATTCTGCCTTCTTAAACAATGGTAATTAACTCCAGCTTTCTTTCCAGCCCCTTTCTAGGCACAGGTTTTAGCCTGCCTGTATACTCCCAAACCCTGCCCAACCTCATGGATTCTTCAAGTTCTAACAGGCTCAGATACCCCATTCTGGACACTCCACCACCATGCTTGAAGAAAATTTTGACTTGACTGTCTTTCCCAAAGCCATGTGGTATTTCAGTGGATGACCTGGGAGCAGAATAGGGCAATACTTCTGTGTTGCCCTCCCTTTTCTTCTGAACCTGGCTTGCTTTTCTCATCTGTGTTCATCTCACATTATTTCATAGAACCCAGGGAAATAGCCGGAGTGGATGAGGAAGGGGAGTAAAAAGAAATCNGACTCAGATTTGTGATACATGATGAGTTCCATTTAACTCAGATAGCTGAGCACAGCTGGAGCAATGCAATGGGACTAGACATGTTTGTGAGTGATCACAGAAGGAGAATTGTTTTAAAAATGGAGGAAGAAGCTATATTATATTGCATATGGCCTGTCAGGATTCATTTTTAGAGTATCTGTCAAAAGCCTCAGATTATTTCATAGAACCCAGGGAAATAGCCGGAGTGGATGAGGAAGGGGAGTAAAAAGAAATCAAATTGGCTATTCTACACACTATTGCAGATCCAGCATAAAGTTATATTGTAGTCTCCCATCCTCCCATCCTCCCATTCAGATAATTCTATTAACCTCCAAACTGTTTTTGTTTCTGGAATTTTCATTTGAGATAACCTGCATTAAGATTTTACAGTTCACTGGTTATTAGAAGTCAGAGCTGTTAGAGTATTATGTTTGAGTGAGATGATAACTTGATTTGCAGCATATGCTAGCTATACCCTCAAACCATTGTCCTGATGCCAGTAGCAAGATTAGAGGTACTAAGGGCTGGTGAAGCTTTTTATTAAAGGAACAGTGCTGGAAGTGGATCCATCAGTTTGCTGTACGTAGGCATAATTTAAGTATTAAAAAAATTTAAAACAACAAAGAGAGTAAGATTCTGATCTTAATTAAAATAGAGAAAATCCAAAGCAGCTTTAGCACACAAATAAACAGTCTGAACTTACATTTCTATTAGCTGAGATGAGAATCTGGCCTAGTAAATATGAATTTACTTCGACATTTGATCTACTATTTGCTCTTGTCTGTGGCTTTTTCTTTTTATCAGCAGAAGAATGTACTCTGTTGTGAATCACCCACCATGAGACCTCACTCCTTAGAGACGTCTTCCCAGAGAGATCTCACTTTATTCTCGCAATGACTAAGTGGGAAACAGGAACCCCAAGGTGAGCGCACTGAGCATATGTTTCCCCCAGGGAAATGCGTAGTCACCAGAATGGCTGAGATCTGAACCCCTGAACCATTAGCTAAAATCATTTACACAAGAAAAAAAATCTTAAAAATCTTTTCCCATCTTCTCACACTTGATCTTTTTTTTTTTTCTTTTTTTTTTCCCCTTCTGTAGTTAGAGGGCACTGTTTTCCTTCGAAGCTTTTAGGCTACTAACAGATTACGTTATAAAGGTAATGCGACTATGCTGCACAGTAGAGCTGGATTGATTGGCATGAAACATAAACCTATCAAGAGAGGAAATCAAGCAGGCTGATAGCTCTGCTGTCAAGGCAGATTTATCTTTCATTGCAGCCTTGGCGGTCCCGCTGCCTGGGATTAAAAAGCTAAAATTCTGTTGTGATCATTGCAATGATCTTGAATTAGTTTGAAAAATTTCCATTAAAATCTGTTTTGAATAAGAGCTGAACTTTTGAAAGCCCATAACCTTTTTTCAATCTCTTTGAAAATGTTAGGGACTTTCATAGCAAGTGAGAATATCCATCTCTTCATGCCATGCCCAGTAAAATCCCTGCAGTTTTTCTTAATCATCCCTATCAACATTGCTATGTATTTGTCACATGGTTTGCAAAGCTCTGTATTCACCTTTCACACTAGTGTAACAATACTGATTTTTTGTTCTTCTCTTGACTTATACTCCACAATGAAACAGGCACAGCATTCCAAATTTGTCCTTAGGAACATTCCTTCTGACTTCCACCTTTTACAGATAAACTCTAGTATTTTACTTTTGCTAGTATGTCTTTAGGGTTGAGGAGTCTCTTCCTCTTTTATTCATTTTGTGGAAGTACCTACAGACTGTCTAGGTCATACATACTGTTTTGCACCAGCATATCAGGGTTTTCTAAAGGAATTGGACCAAGCTCTTTCTATATGGATTATTTAAACTGCTCTTGGGTCTCTAGAAATGCTTTTAAATGACCAATGTCTGCCCATTGCTTGCCTAAAACTGTAATGGCAACATTATGCCTCCATTCAGGACCAAAGTCATGGCTTTACACATAATGCCATAGGGATGCAAAAATATGCCAAGCCCATGAATGAAAATCAGATCCAAAAGTCAAATCCTTTGGATTTATTTAAAGAAATCTCTCTTCCATCTGTACAATCTTACACATTACTTAAACTCCCAGTATGACTTCCAGAGGGGTAAAAGTGGGGACCTAGGATCCAAAAAACCAAAGCCAGAGCAGAGGACACACGTGGGAGCATGCACTCCAGCTGTGCAGACTGGAGATTCTGATACCTTGGTCCTTTCTAACCATCAGTTTATTATTGTGGACAGCAGATGTTCTCCTTGTCTGGAAAAGTCAAAGTGTGTAGCAGGGACACCAGGTCAGGGGAAAGGCTATTAAAATAACCTACAGTATAACCTTGAAAGAAATAAAGTAGCTCAGCAAATAGCTACCCTTTTTGCATTTTTCACAAGTGTCAGAGTTGAGATGTTAGAGAATAATGTTTGCTTCTCCCACATATTGCCTCAGCTTGAGTCCAGTATGGGGCAGGGGGTTAGAGGGCCTGCAAATAACAATTTCATATTGAACACATACAATTTCCACAAAGACTTTTACTAAGTAACTTCTAAGCTGATTTATTTTCCTAAAGTGCCTATTATTTTAAAACATTCTGTATAAATCTAGTTTCCTCTACTGTTAAGACCACCAGGGAGACTTGCTGGCAGTCCATTGTGGTGTCAGAAAAGGAGGTAACTGAGCTGTTAACGTTAAAATACTGACTGCTTTCTAGACAAGCTTATTGTATAGTGAAATGTAAAGTGTGGATCATAGTGTTTTGTACTTAACCACATGCTAGGACAAAATTCAAGATCCATCACTTGCCAGCATGCCTATGTGCTCCTACCTACTAACACAGAAAGTATAATGTAATTTGGTTGGTTATGGTAAGGAAATGCTGAATTTTTGAGTTGGTGTCAAGCATCCTATTTCATGCTTAGCCAATTTAAAAACTGAAAAAACCCTTGAAGTTAAGAAAAGGGAGAACAATGGATTTTAGCAATTAAAAAAAAAAAAGGGAGAGAGAGTAAAATTCCCCAGTCATTCCTTATTATCTCTCAGCAACTCTGAGATACAGCAAGGAAAATGACGGAGACAGAAGATCTGTCACAAGCAGGAAAGAGTGGGTTCAGGAGATGGAGGTGGCGATTTCTGTTGAATTTATCAAATCTCAGTTTCCTCTTTTCAGAGTCTCATTTTGAAAGCCAAAGATCACATCTGCTTCTCAACCACAGAAGGATTTCAATTGTTTCAGTTGCCTTCTGAACCTAGAAGAAAGATTGTGTTTGAGATAAATCCTGGAAATAAGCAGTAGATAACAGTTCTGAGCAGTTTTTCTAAACTGTTCTGGCATCTGTGTATTTGTTAGATGTCATTAGGAACCTAGTTAGGTGAGAGATATACTATTCCCCTGCAGCGTCTGCTATCCACTTTAATAAATCTGTGGCTAGGTATGACCAATGTGTCAGAGTCTCAGCTAGTGTATGTACAGTGGTGTAGCTGCACAGACTCTAGTGAAGCTGTAATAATTTATACCAGCTGAGAACCTGAACATAATATTCCATGTTTTTTAAACATCTTCACATACCTCGCTTTTGGCTGGGCCGTTTATAATAAAGTGCACGCTGCTGAAGATCCACAAACCTTATTGCCCTTGGTATTTTGTTTATATGGTTCTTTGTTATATTTGTAGTATTATCTGCAAATCATTTTGGATGTGAAACTTTCATCTAAGTATTTATCAAGGTAATGTAGGAAAATAACCTAAAATTTGCATCTACCTACAGTCCAGTCTTTTTGGTGATGAGATAAAAACAAGACAGGTGGAAATCTCAAGAAAAAGGTATGACAAAGGCCAAGGACAATGTTCAAAATAACATTTGCCACCTAATTACAACACTTCAACTATTATTGCCAACTTGGTTGGGCTCTACCTTTCTGCAGTTAGAACAGATTTCTTCTATATTGCCCTTTTCTATGTCCTCACCCCTGGAAGCAATTCAGAGCCATGCTGACCCGTTTTCCTCACCAGATTTGTTAAGACTGACCTTTCCTTTCCATTATTCTTCAGAATTATTTGTAGCTTTTGTCTGGTCTCAGTTTGTATGAATGGCTACTCAGGGTACTCAAAGCAAGGCCGTCAATCTGATGTATAAACAATACACCTGGCCCTTAAGACAGCCTTGGGAGCAGTTGCAGTTCCAAACCCGCGATTACTCTGTGCTGCAAGTTACAATACATACTTGCAACCATTTTCTTGTGCTGGGAAGAGACATTATCAAGGACAGGACCTGAATAATGCATTTGAGATGGGTTTTGGGAAGCACTGTTGTTAGCATCTGTGCCCTCTGAAAATACCAGTCACATAAGGATTTTTTTTAACTGTTAAATTTTATATCATACCTTCCAGAAAGGATGCTATGTGCAGTACTGTAATATAATTCTTTCTTGGCAGCAGAGACAGACAGTCTTCTCTAGCAATTTCTAGTCAATATATTCATTATATAGTTGAGTGCAGTTTTCTTTAAAATTAAGAGGCACTGCATTTCTCATGTAGCATTCAAGTCTCTCCATCACTGTTGGGTTCATGTTTTCCAGGGAATCTCTGCGTTGAATGACTGCATGCAGGTTTTATGGCAACTGCATGACAATATAGGTCTGGAATCTTATTCTTTTGAGTAGCTTCTTCTTCAGGAGAAGATTCCCTGACTGATTTGAAGATGTGGATATACTGAACTATTATTAATATCGTATTAGCAGGTAACAAATCTTTGTACTTGATTATATAGTTAATCTCAATTTTCTTGCTTTTATTGTGACAGATTCCGATTTCAGTTTCTCACTTAATACTTAATTCTGCAAGAACCTGATCACTTTGATCTGAAACAGTGGAACGTGTAAATACCTGACTAACTTAGGTATGTAAGGAGCTCATTAAAATACATATGATATTTTCATATTTAAATTGAAAGAGAAAATCTAGTTAACTAGCTTGGGACCTGGGCCATCCATGTCTGAGTTCTGCCACACTTGAGAGAGGATCTTCAGGAAAGTAGAAAGTGTGATATCCAAAGAGATGGGGAAACATCTTCTCAGAAAATAGAGGCTGGAGGGGAGCCTTTAAAGACATAAGGGACTGCTACAAAGAATAAGACAATAAACTTTTTCATTTGTACAGGGGATATGACAGGTCTTAAAATAGTGGAAAGATTTAGGTCAGATATTAGGAAACCTTTCTACACAGGAGATAATGATGCACTGGAATTGTCATGACAGTCTGTGGGATTTCAATTAAAGGAAGTTTCTCAGAAACAGGTTAAAGAACTATCAGATAAGAATGGCTGAGCTATGACTGATGCTGGCTCAGGACATCAGCATAGGTTAGGTAACCTCTGAGATCTCTTCAGAATGTATTTTGTGTATTTTTCTCTGTGATAATTTGAAGAAGCAGAGCTAGATGCCTACATTCTTTAATCCTTCTGCCTTTGTCCTCCTCTGTAAAGGAGAGTACAAGCGTTTCCCCAACCACTGAGGCATGCTGTTAGGGTAAATGCAATAAGGATTGTTAGCCAGTCAGATGCAATGGCACTAAGTAGGGAGCTGGAAAAGATAGATAGCACAGGCTGAAAAACTTCAGTAGATTTGGCCAGAGTGCTTGGACTGAAACTCTGTTATCAGCATCCCTTGGGCTGCCAAGCTTTCAGTGACAGCAGAATTTAAACACTCATTTCATTGACTGCTGACTCAGTTCTATGTGAATTGAATAGGCAGTTCCTAGATCAAGAAGAAAAATGTAAAAGGTCCCAATTCTGCAATTACTTACACATGAAGCTTAATCTACTTGAGTAGAACTGTTAAGTGTGGCTATTCTGATGCATAAAGATAATGACAGATGTAATTGTCTGCAGCACAGAATTCTCTCTGGGTTGTACCCACGGCATTCTGCCATTAGGTGATAGTTTTTAATCCACAGAAGCTGGCTTATTTATCTTTTTAATAAAAATCACCAGAATAGCATACTCTGAGAAGCAGACAC